>JASVEL010001564.1:0-511215 GCA_032618575.1 Nicotiana noctiflora | reverse complement strand
TAATATATATATTGCACATTATTTCAAGGGTCCATACCATACAATGATTCGTTACTAGTACAATTATTTTCCTTTCTGGTTAGTACATTGTGTCCTTTTAATTTGAGCAAATAATTGTGGAAAGAAAAAAATGGTTGCATGAGTTTGTCAAAGCTCAGCAGTGTGTAGTTGCCATTATTTATTGCGAAAAATTGATAGCATATTCCATCTGGTAAATTGGTAAGAAAAAGAAACGGACAAGTTGAAGGTGGTGCAAACTGTAGGATTGAATAGTTTTTACCCCCTAGTAAATTTTGTAACGTACTCCCTCCTGTTCAAAATAGGTGATTTTTTTTTCTTGTGGTCCAAAATAAGTAATTTTTTTAGGTTTAATTATTTTTTTTCTACATTATCCATAAAGTAAATAGTATTAGAATATGTGTTAGGAATATTTACGTTAAATAGTAAATATTAATATGCTCAATTACATTATTAATTAATGTTAAAAGGTTTATTTCTTAATCTATATAAAAGCACTCAAAAAATAAGTCATGGAATAACTATCAGAACCTTCACAGAAATTTATAAAAAAAGTAACATAACAAATGTAGATATAATAAAGCGAACGTGTTACGGTGTAAAACGTGTGAATACGTCCCAAGGAAACTTGAGTTTAAATCCATTGAAAAGGGGAAGTTAGTGTTAGTCCACTGAGGGATCGAATGGTTTGAAGATAAGTTATACCGAAATTAATTATACTAGTATTATTTTTTATTGGTCTGATATATTGTATTAATTTTGAGATAACTTATCCAAAAATTACTATTATATCCTCTGTAAATTATCTTTATACTATTTTTAATTCTTCAATATAAGTTATCTCAAAATTAGTCACTAAACAAATGATAAGACGGTACTAAAATTTTGTAAACAAATTATTTTTGCATATCTATGGTACCAAACGGTCCCCGTAAGAGAATGGCAAATTGGTTATGTTATTTAAAATTGACATTAAAGTGGTCAAACTAAGAGTTTCTGCCATTTACTTTGATATACCAAATTAAAAAGAATGTGGCTTCTTCACTGGAGATGCCGTACCAGAGTGGAGGAAGAATCTTCACGGGTTATACCAATTATCAATTACTCCTTTAGGCACAGAATTTAAGAAAAAAATAAAAATTATTAGAATTTATGATCCTAAACAAGTTAAAAAGAGGTCAGTGTATTTATGTAATAATAAATGTTTATCACTAAGGTAGAATTGCAAGTCTAAGCTAAATTGTTTTCAAATTTAAAATTTGATCATTCTAATTGAAACGGACCAAAAAAAAATCATATAAATTGAAACGAAGAGAGACCAAGCATGCTTTTAGAAAATACTTGTGAAGATAGAGTTTGATTAATGAGCAAAGATTAAAGAACTACTCCCTTTTCTATTTCCTCTTGTTTTATTTACTAACCGAAGTTAGTAATTAAGAAACTTAACAGTTTTACAGCCTCTTAATGATTCAAATATTTATAAAGCCAAGTAGAGGTGGCAAACCAGCAGGTTGGGTCGGGTCGAATATGGACCGGTCAAAAACAGATATTACAAAAATAATTAATTATGCAATCCGACTTATATTTAATACAGATAAAAAATAAGTTAACTAACGGAATATATAGATATTCATATTATTCATGACTTCTGAAATATGATTACTTTTGGGGAAATACTAGTCTCCCAAACTTGACAAACATATTAGTTATCCACTGGTTATCCATTTTCAAAGTGGATAATATGGTTCTATTCATATTTGATCTGTTTTAAAAAAATTTATTATCCAATCCATTTTTTCATAAATAATATGAATGTAATACTATTTCTTTTAATTATTTTGCCACCAACAACGCCAACCAACTGTAATATTAAAATTTCCTTGTGTGCGAGAGACTTGACATCAAGTGAAAATGCTTTAAATACAGCTACATCTAATTAAAACAACCCAAGTTGGTCCGTGCAATTATTTTGTACCAACAACGAGCGTATGCCAAAATATCCTAGCCTTAGTACAGAAAATTACTCAATCAGACTGAAAAAGTGTATATGAATGTACTCTTGTGAAATTCACGAGAGAAGGAGAAACTCTCACTTCTTGATAAAATGAGGTTCTAAACATTAGAGCAGTAAATAGAGTTTGATTACATTTATTATAGTAATGAAAGTTGGGATGAAACATTAATTTTACAATAGAATGTTGTAATAGAATAGGATACTGATAAACAATTGTACCACGTATGTTGCTAATTAATTATGCGCCAAAATGTTTGGCAAAAATAGAGGAGAATCTATATCTTAAAGTTAAGAAGGATATTAATGTTTAAATACAATTAGGCTAACAAAATAAGTTCCAACCAAACTTTCAATCCAGGTTCAGATCGACACATTATAGCTTGTTTGGACAGTCGTTACCTATTGTGTCGTATCGTATTGTTACATTAAATGTTATATTTGTTTTGGGTAATCTTAGCAAGATGTCCTCGGATTTTGCAGTATTTAGAAAATGTCACCGGCCCTGCACGCTTCGGGGGTTTCTCTATCGAATTAAATTGTTCATTAATATATATACAAAATTGTCATACTTTTCCTCTTTACGATTTAGTATTGGAGATGAAATAGATGTTAGTGTATGAAGTCTTGTGTGACAAGAATGTGCCACCAAAACTTAAAGGTAAGTTATGTTTATCCAATCTGTATTGCTGTAAAACCAATAAAATGTTAAACTTTCTAAAATAAAATCAGAAACAAAAAATAATAGAACCAGTGTAACGAAATAAATTCTGAAAATAATATCAGAATAAATCGAGCACAGTGAATACACAGTATGTCCTTAAGGAAATAGTAAGGCTTCATGGCACTCCACTTTCTATCATCTCGGATCGCGGGGCTCAGTTCACAGCTAATTTTTGTAAGAAATTTCAGCAAGGTTTGGGAACACAGGTGAATCTCAACACATCTTGCCATCCGCAGACCGACGGTTAGGCCGATCGGACTATTCGTACGCTTGAAGACATGTTCCAAGATTGTGTTTTTGATTTCAAAGGTAATTTGGATGAATAGTTATAACATCTTTCATGCTAATAACAGCTTTCATGCTAGCATTCAGATGGCCCCATTTGAGGCATTGTACGGGAGAAGGTATAGGTCGCCAATTGGATGGTTTGAGGTAGGTGAAGTGGAATTGCTAGGGCCAGATCTGGTGTACCAAGTGTTGACATCCAATTTTGACCCTCCTTTCTTCCAAACTATTTCTTTAGGCTTCTAATATCATTAATAATGTAAGAATAACTATTTTACCATTTTTAACATAAACTAGACCTTACTATTATTATTGTCATTATTATATCTTACTCATATAAATTATTTACTTAATTAAAATATTCTATATGCCTATTATATTATTATTATTGTTACTACTACTACAACTATTCTTTCATATTGCTAGTCTTATTACTATCGTTATCATCATTATTATAGTTTTTATATATTTTTTAAGTATAATTTTTATTGTCCTTTTTGTGGAAAATACAACTTTCCTTTATATAAGAAAGTAAATATAATTTTCTTCATCCTACACTTTATAAAAATTTTAGTCTAATAATATTATAATATTTTATGCAATATTTATTTAGTAGCATTTTACAACTATTTTATTAAGTTGCTAGAAGTTATAATTTTGCTATGGCTATTAATATTTATTTGATAATATTGTCTTACAAGGAAGCCAAGGAAATAAAAGAAGAAAGGATTTGAATTCCAAAATCAAAGTCCAAATTATGATCCAAATTGGTTCATTTGCTTGATCCATTTCGCCAACAATCATGGCCCAAATGAATTATGACAAAACCATAATATAAGCCCAACCAATATTAATGAGCCCAAAACTCATGAACTCTCTAGATTTTTATTCCTAACCTTTAAGTCTTAATCTAGGGGGGCCCATATTTCATCATTTTTTTTCTTTGACACGTAGAGACAAATTAGGTCTTCCCTAATTTCAATAGCATCAGACTTTTCTTTTTCTTCCATTTTTGCACTAAAAGCTCTCACATTTCAGCCATAAACAGTGCGTGTTTCTCCTATTTCAGCAAAGTTCTCTTTCTAGCTTTTTATGTATTCAAATCTCTTGCTAAAAAATAAATTTTGAATCAAATATTGACCAAATCGCTGCAACTCTGAAGCATAAGGACGATTTGGTTGATCTCTTTTCTGTGGAACTTTGGACTGATCTCAAATGGGCATTTCAAATTTCAAACTGGTCATTCAAAATCCCGCCCAAAATATGAAACCCTAGTTCATCCTCGCCTATAAATATCTTGTAAAGTGTTAGCTAAAGGGGGGATCTTTTGGAATCCGAAAATTCAGTTCATACTCTGTTAATATGAAGCTTTACAATCTTCAAAAGACTTCTAAATTTTTAGTCTCCATTTCTATATTCTCGACAGCTAAGGAATGGTAGATCTGAGCCCTCAAAGTCCTTGTTCACTGCTCACAAAAAGGTCAGTGATTCTCAGATCCTAGCTTGCTCATTTTGTATCTGAAATAATTGTTTTATTTGTTTGTTAAATCCCCTTTACAGAAATCATGCTCTAAAAAAATCTCCTATATAGAAGTCAATCTTTAAGAGTTCTTTGGGTATAAAAATAATAAAAGATTATGTTATTGTCTATGTGTTAATCGAATAAATTTGATGTCGATCAAATACTCACATGAATTGATTAATCTGTTAGTTGTCATTTCTTATGTCGTCTACTTTAAATACTATAATATTTTATTTCTTACTTCAAAATGATAAGTCTAGAATATCACCTCTCTCTCTAGCATGTATAAAGTTAATTTCTTTATTCGTTCTCTGAGTTAATATAATAGTTTCCGAACTAGTTTCTTATTTAGAACATGACATGGGCTAGAGTTACTATTCCTTTGGTCTAAATATTTCAGAAGGCAAGAATTATTTTGGGATTTTTATTGTTAACAAGAGTTTATAACCTTTTAACCAAAAAAAGCATGTGTTGTAGTAACTAGGATCATATATTGGAGTTAGTTTGATCAGATAGCTTGTTCATAAGATTTACTGCTTTGAAGTGAAGATTTAAACCGTGAATCCCCTTTAGCATATAAAAATCAGATTTTTATAATAAGACATGGGTTTATGTTAAAAGCCATGATTTGGATACCATGACTATGGGAATGACGCACCCAGTTTTATGTAGCTAGGAATTATGACAAAGTGAGGTTCAAATTTAGAGATTATATGTTAGGTTTCTTTCTCATTTTGAAGAATATAAATAATCTAGTGCTATATATATGAAGTAGAACTTCCTGTTATGTTCTGTGCTAAGCTTTTCTCTCCTTGGGACTTGCATGCCAAATATGTATTGTTAAAAAGCATTGTATACTAACTAAGTTCTTATTAAGTTATTAACTATTATGCATTGGCTGGAACTTTTACTTTAGTCAGAGTAATATGAAAGGGAAATACTATTTACTTCCATTTAGACATCATGTTATAAAGCCTCTTATCTCCTAGGCTAAACTTAAGAGATCTGCGATCCTTCTTTAGTAAGTTGAATTTAAAGAAAAATAAGAGCCATATGTGGGAGTAAAGATCATATACTATGTAATAATAGAACTCATAACAATATGTATTTTTTGAAGTCACTTAGTCTAAATATATATTCATATAACTGTTTGTAAGTTTGTCTATTGAAATTGGAAATTGATTAATTGTTTGCAGTATTATGTGTATCTTTATTTATGCAATGTTGTACCAAATACTAATTTTTTTTCCTTTTCTTTACTTTCTTTACATGTTGTGCAATCGGAGCCATGAAGAGTCTCAATGCGAGACTCAACGCCGTCACGACCACAGCCACCCGTAGTCCATCAACATTGCATTATCTTCATATCGCTGCATTTAAATTGCAGTCAGATGATAAACTCATCTGAACAATTGCTGTATATTTTGAGTGTTAATTTCATTGGTTGTCGGATCCTCTACTTTACGTTTATTTTTTTATCTTTATTGAGAGCATATAACATTTTGGAGTCGCCATTTCAGTTTTATACTTATTTTTTTTATCACACAAGCGCTTAAGGATAGCACAACCTTTTCTGCTAATGTTTTTTTGCCTATTATTAGTTTAATGATTTTCTTAAACTGGTGATCTATTTTTATAAGAAATATTTTTTACTCCAAATGTTTACAATAGTATCCTGGCCAAAGTCTTTAAATAATCTTGAACAGTAAACCTTTACTATTTATTCCAAGTTCGAAGTGTGAATATGTCGAGTATTTTGTATAGCCTTAATAGTTTATCTTTGTCAAGTTCACGGAGAAGTTTAGAAGTTTGAATTCGCTAAATAGATCCATCTTGCTTTCCTTGTGTAATTCAATTGGTTTTCCTTAATGCACCATTCAAAGGAGTTTTGATAAATCTGTCTTTTCAATCAAAGATTAGCTACTGTTGTACATTTAGTGTGAGTTGTTTGCTTCAAGTACTTACAAAAACGCTAAGCCTCTTTTTAATAATAAATTAAGTCTTAAATTTAATTCACCTAAGTTTGGTCGGTTAACCGTAATCAACGGATCATATAGGGTGCTTTAATAACCTTCCCTATAGGATTAATTAGAACCCTTACCTAGAATTCTTTAGGTTAAGTAGACTATAAAACAGAGTTAACTTTAAGCACGACTTAGCTAAAATTGGTGCCCTAATTCACCGTTAAAATAATTAGGTGGCGACTCTCTCTTAATTAATTAAACCTTCAGAATTACCAATATGTTATACTCTAGTTTGACCCGTATTAAAATGGGGTATAACAGCATGGCGACTCTGCTGGGGAAACTAGGTTCTAAACCACAACAAACTTAGGTTAATAATAAAAATTACTATGTGTGTTTTTATTGTTATGATGCTTATTTGAATTGCCATTATATGATAAATTGTATTTTATGAATTGTTCATCTATTATTATTGCTTTATATATTGTCATTCCCATTTTACTTCCTCCACTTTTGGAAATTCACACAAAGCACACACCTAGCGGTTACGCGGTTTGCGGCCGTGCACTACTAAAAATACCTTTTAGGTGAAAGTTCGTGGGTAAGTCGATCAGCGGTGCAGTCGACAGTCATGTGCTTTCCACTCTCAAGTTGTCCACTTGGGAGCAGACCAGTCTAGTTAACCCACTCTTAGTCAACCTAAGATAGAGCTAAACCAAAACTCATTTAAGAGCATGCATCATTTTAACTTTAGGTGGCTTAATACCCGAGGTGTATTAAATCCATTAGTTAACCTTACCTAAATGTCCAAGTGGGTTTTTATCCCCAAGTGACACTTATCATATTTATGTGCATTATTTGAAGGGTGAGCATGCCAATTATATGGATCATTTTCTTTAAATTAATTAATTCCAAGTAAGAGGAGCATGACTATCTTTTTATAACATGTATAACGTTTTCAAATGACATAATCTTGCGGAACGATGAGAAGGTTACACTTGATAAAAATATCTTTTATTGTACTTTCTTTGATAAATACATTGCCTAAGCAATTCATGTACTTCTTTTTGCTTTTGAAAATAAAATTATTTGCTTAATTAATTATAATAAATATATTTTATAATATTTTATTCTTTTGATGAAAATACACCCTCTTTTAAAATATATATATATGTTTAAGCAGACATATTTTACTATTTATTATGCTTTTAAGAAAAATAGAATTACTTAATTAATTTATAGAAATGAGATGATACATAATGGCATACTTATCTTTCAAATATACGGTAGGCCTACCTCTGGCACAAAGAGGTCCTCACATATTAGGATGCGCTATTATTTGCTCTTTGGAATGTGTCACATGCTTTGCTTGCCTACTTGCTTACTACTTAACTTTATTATTTTTACTAATATTATCTGTTGTTTTTAGAAAAAAGGAAGTATTAACTATTCAACTTGATTATATCTTTTATTTATTCATATATTTTTCTGTTCCTTATTTTGTATATCATTTTCCTGAATTAATAATAATAATCACCATCATTCCGCACTTACCGCTCTTTAACGACTCTAGAGCATCATTCGTGCATTTACTTAAGCTCAGATTTCTTTTAGGTCTATTCCAATTCTTAGAGTCTAATTAAGATATCTTTAGTCTCTCAGTATCTTCTAATTTTAATAAAGTACGATGTCTTTCCCATAAGCTCTTCAATAGGCTCGGTTTGTCATGAAATTCCTCAATATTCGTGCCTTAAACTAGCCTTAAAATTTTTCTTTGCACAACAATGAGCATCTGACTCCCTAAGCAAGATAGCATTCTAAAAAAAAAAAAACTAGCGTAATGTTTTATAATATGAGAATATTTTGCCGATCTAATTTTATGAGTTGATTTTTATTCGTGTTCTTTTCTTACAAATATAGTTACATATTTTTTTTTAAAAATATCGCCACTCGTGCCTTATATAAATTTTCAATTTTATTCAATTCTGGCACAATCTTGCACCTCTAATTTTTGTCTCATAGCTTCATATCTCTCGGAATTTAAATATTCGTACTAATTCTCATATACAAGTAGGTAGGTGTTTAATTTTGCACCATCTGCCCAGCAATAGAAGGCCGATTTGGTTAATTTTTTAGCATCAAATTCTTTTTAATATTTTCACATATTCAATTCAAGCGTTTGCATCGTCTTATTTCGGGTGATCGAGATTAATCTTCACACACCCGTTAATTCTATGTCATGGCATGTGAGCCGAGGTACTATCCCATAAGTTTCAAAACGGTTGATACCGTATTCTGGGCCTCGATAGCTTTGTGACTTGCCAACGCTAAATAATAATAGATTCATTTCATGTCCAATTAACTCTTATATCCTAATTACATATCTTGACTTTGAGCTTGTCGATATTCAAACAGCCAAATATTATCTTCAACGTCAAAATTATTCGTCTGTGGCCCCTTTGAAAACCAGTCTATATAAGACGCAGTCTCATTATAACAAAAAAATTTATTTTCCTTCATGAAAGAAACTGGGGCAGATTTTTGGCACGCAGAATATCATCTCATGAAGTAATAATCAAAAACTTCCTAAAGATTGAGGCAATTTTTGAAAAGCATTAGAGTTATGCAAGGAAAAAAAAACTTGTGCTAGAGCTAAAGCTTTGATGTTCAACATATGTTATCCCTTTACAAAACTTAAAATTATTTCGCTTCCATGTCAACAAGACTCGAGCGTTAGAGCAATCTAGATAACAATTCATTCTCGTCCATCCATTTTGCAACATGGGCCATCATTTCTAGTTTAGGGCTCCTACTTAACCATATAATGAATTAATCAATCTAATTACGCACTATATTACTTTATGCATTTATTTGATTATGATAAACATGCTAACACTTTACTTTTATTTTGAAAAGTTTTATTTTTCCTTTAAAGGTTGCCTAGCATTGAACACTGTTTTGGCTGCGAATCTGCATAAAGGACGGGCTATAATGGCAGACTATTTTGAAGAATTCAATACCAGTATGGGACTATTGCAAGCACAGAATGATGGAACCAACGCAAATGTGGTGCAAAGGAACATGATGGTTAATTTCGGAAGCACTTTTAACCTTCTTCCAAATACAACCTCCACTTCTAGCTCAAACCGAAATATTTGCTTAACCATATCTCCTTGCCCAACTCCTACTTATGCAATCTCTCCACAAATGCCAATAACCCGCAATCCCAATCGAGTCATGATGAATACTAATAACGAACTTTCTATAGTCACAGCTCCATTTGAGAAGGACAAGCAAAACCAACTAGATATATGTTCGTATAAGGGACTTCAAAAATCATCACAACGGATTTGCCATGAAAAGTTGGAAAAAGAACTCCTTGATCTGAAGAAAGCCATTGGAGAAGAATTACAATCAAGAAATTATCAAAGTCTTAGATATGAAGACTTATGCCTGCAACCGGATGTAGAACTCCCACCAGGATACCAGGTGCCAAAGCTTAATACTTTCGATGGAAAGGGAAACCCCATTGCTAATTTAAAGGACTACTGTAGCAGATTACTTGGTATTGGGCACAATGAGGCCATTCGAATGAAGTTATTTATCCAAAGTTTATCGGGGCTTGCACTTGTTTGGTACACAAAACAAGATTTTAGTAAATGGCACACATAGGATGATATGGCTCATGATTTTGTAAAGCAATACGAGTTCAACCTTGGAGTCGATCCAGACATGCATAGCCTATACAAAATAGAGAAAATGCCACATAAATCTTTTCAGGATTATGTCCGGTGGAGAGTTGAAGCTTCAAAGGTGCACCCTCCGCTATCCGCAAGAGAGTTGATCTCAATCTTCATTGACATTCAAAATGGTATATATTATGAAAAGCTGGCTACTGCGAGCGTGCGTAATTTCTCAGACTTGATTAGAGTCGGGGACTTCCTAGAAAGGGGCATCAAAGAAGGAAAGATTAACATGCAGATCAATCATGCTTTACAACCAGAGATGCCAGAAAATTTGAAAGGTAAAGAGAAGGAAAATGCCTCAGTTGCCATGACTATGCATCAACCGCAATGCCATCATGATCACCAACCCTTGCAAAATCATGCAATCTCTAATGCCTGTAATATGCATCTCCAGCCTCCACGCCAACAAAGCATTCAACATCAATATCGTCAAGCACAATCCGCTTCTCGTCAATTAAAGAGAAGGAAGCCACGCAATTTCACACCTTTGACTGAATCAATCTCTAGCATATTCGCTCGATTGAATGCCTTGGGAATTATGCAACCAAGAAAAGGAAGGATTTTCAACCCTTCGCATCCATTATTTGATCCTTCCAAGTATTGTGCCTACCATTCAAATGCTCAAGGTCATGATACAGAAGAATGCCTAGCATTAAAGCATAAGATTCAGAATATGATTGATTCTAATAAACTGCGAGTACACCTACCAGTTGGAACAAATGCCTCAAATGCAATTAGCTGCAGCACAAGCAATATACCAAGCGTGGTTGGGCATCCAAAGAAAAAACGTCGTCTAAACGAAGAGCAAGAGTGATTTTTCGATCTTGTTGGCATTTTGATTTTGATGTTATCACTCTATAAGTTTCTATATTTTGTAACCATGCCTTATTTTTGTAATGAACTACGTTCGGACCTGATTCCCGTTTAAGAGGGGATACGTAGGCAGCCTTATGGGTTCGGTCTCATCATAATAAAAAATCCTATTTACCCCAAAAGCCAAAACCGCGGTAGCTTTTGCAAAAGAATCCTCATCATTCGGCAAAGCAGAAAATGAAATTTCAAGCTACATAGTTGTTACAAGAGCAACACCAAATTTCCAGAATGCCATGGCAACAAGTTGCAGATTCAAAGCCAAACTTTGACGTTCAATGCAAGGCAACCGCTTTATTTTATACTAACGAATTTTCTTTGAGTAATGCAGGGGCATATTTTAGTTATTCTCGAACATTACATGCTATCGCAAAGCTCAGGATCGAGTCAAAAGTCGCAAAGTTCATGCAAAGCAAAGGATAACGCCAAGCAAGCGCAAACCAAACTTTGAAACTTACAATTTTTCTTTGAGTGCAGGATTTATTAATAGCAAAGCTTCAGCATGAAGATCCAACGATTGTTAGTATTGCACTAGGAATAATAACTACTACAAAGGAATTTCATCAAGTTCTCTGCATCGCACCATTTGTTATTACAAAATCATTGCACCAAGCTCTCCGCATTGCACCATCAATATATGTTACTTCAAAGTAACCATACCAAGCTCTCTGCACCGCATTATACAATTACAAATCAAGCATCACACCAAGTTTCTGCACCGCACCAATGTCAAAATTGTAAATCAAGCACCATGCATCTAGGTTTGTCCACCTAATAATTGGACAAAAAGGTCGTCCACCTGATAATGGGATGAGGTCGTCCGCCTGATAATAGGACATAAGGTTGTCCACCTGATTAAAAGGACACAAGGTCGTCCGCCTAATTAATACGATATGAGGTTGTCCGCCTGATAATAGGACATGAGGTAGTCCGCCCGATAATAGGACATGAGGTAGTCCGCCTGATAATAGGACATAAGGTAGTCCGCCTGATAATAGGACATAAGGTAGTCCGCCTGACAATAGGACATAAGGTAGTCCGCCTGACAATAGGACATAAGGTAGTCCGCCTAATTAATAGGACAAGAGGTAGTCCACCTGATTAATAGGACACAAGGTCGTCCGCCTGATTAATAGGATATAAGGTAGTCCGCCTGATAATAGGACATAAGATAGTCCACCTAATTAATAGGACATAAGGTAGTCCGCCTAATAATAGGACATGAGGTAGTCCGCCTGATAATAGGACATGAGGTAGTCCGCCTGATTAATAAGACATGAAGTTGTCCGCCTAATAATTGGACATAAGGTAGTCCGCCTGATAATAGGACAAGAGGTCGTCCGTCAGATTAATAGGACATAAGATTGTCCGCCTGATAATAGGACATGAGGTAGTCCACCTAATTAATTGGACATGAGGTCGTCCGCCTAATAATAGGACATTTATGCATTAATATTTATGTTTATCCGCCTTAATTTGAATTTTAAGCACGCTTGCTTTTAATATGATATTTAGGCTCGTCCGCCTAATAATAGGACATTTATGCATTAATATTTATGTTTATCCGCTTTAATTTGAATTTTAAGCACGCTTGCTTTTAATATGATATTTAGGCTTGTCCGCCTTCAATAGGACATTTATGCATTCAGGTTTATCCGCATTTAATTGAATTTTCAGCACATTTGATTCTATAATATTTAGGCTTGTCCTCCTTTAATAGGACATTTATGCATTAAATATTTAGGCTTGTCCGCCTTCAATAGGACATTTATGCATTCAGGCTTATCCGCATTTAATTGAATTTTCAGCACACTAGATTCTATAATATTTAGGCTTGTCCTCCTTTAATAGGACATTTATGCATTAAACATTTAGGCTCGTCCGCCTTCAACAGGGCATTTATGCATTAAAATTTATGCTTATCCGCCTTTACTTGGATTTTTTTAGCACGGTTTATAATATATAGGTTGTCCGCCTGAACAACAGGACACTTTAGCACATATTCGCATGTTTTTTATTAATTTATTTTGACCTTGACGGTCATGCTTTTAGTGTTATTTCATAAATGCACTATTATCATAAATCGTTGCAAAGCACATTTATAAACCGCATGTTATTGTTGAAAATTATTATTGGGATAAAGCTACATTTTTTTATCAAATCATTTGGGCCGACTAGGCCGTATTATATAAGTAAACGTCCAAAATGTATCATTTTCATAAGATTATTTTTAGCATATCGCATTTCAATTTCTACTATACTGATGAATCTGTCCTGCAGGAAATATAGTACAATATAGCGATCAAGTCGAGCTATCGCACATTATATTTTAAATCTCATAGTTTTCTTTGAGTGCAAAATTTACTAATATTAAACTTCAGCATGCAAATTGTTAAATTATTGGCACCGCTTCTTGTAAAGGCACCGCATCAAGCACTCCGCACCATATTCGTCACTGTACCAAAATTTTTGCATCGCTCCTTGAATATTGTTATTATAACTCTAGCATCGGATCAAGTTTTATGTACCATATCAATCTCTTAGCACTGCATCATATCAATCTTTATAATTAAAAATAAATCACTACATATCAGGCTTGTCCATCTTCAAATAGGACATGTCAGGCTTGTCCACCTTCAAATAGGACATGTCGGGTTTATCCGCCCTCAAATAGGATATATCAGGCCCATCCGCCATAAAATTGGATATATCGGGTCTATCCGCCCTAAAATAGGATGTTGAAGTTAATCTTTCCCCAAAAAAATATTTAATTTATTTTGACCCAAGTAGTCCCACTTGCATAAACATTGCCAAAACATATCTTTCATAAATCATTGCTAAAGGCATATCTTTATAAACTAATTATCGTGTACGATTGCCAATCATGAAAAATGTCACCATAAAATTATAATTTTTATATGTTTGCACAATAAATTTACTTTTCTTATGAATCGATGCCTAAATATTATTTCATAAGATTATCTTATGGCACATTACATCTTATTTCCTAACGAATTATCTAGTATACCAAGCTTTGCAGGAAACATAGCACAATGTGGAACTATATCTTAGCAGTGAACTTGGGCAGTTTGTTGGAGAGGAATACCAAACTCTCCAACAAAGGTCAAAGATCTACTTCGAACTCCGCTCAACTCGACTCTTAAAATTCTTAACCAAATCATTTTTTTTTTCAAATATCGTTCTTTCAACCATCATACCTAGTATCTATATAATTCAATACTGGGGCAGCATTTTAGGATCCGCATCAATAGTTGAGTCCTATTCCAGGGTACCATAAGTCTTGAACCACATATGGCCTGATTCTCGTGAAACCCGAGATATGTAGGCAACTCGAAACCTGTCACGACCCCAAATCCGGTCGTGATGGCGCCCAGCACATTGCTAAGCCAGCCTGACCAATCAATATAAACAACGGAGCTAGACGCTCTCTTTTAGCCCATTTAAGCATATTAAATCACGAAGCAATAGCGATACAAATAACGAAAACAGGGAACCAAGTCCCATAATACATCAACTCCCATAGACCAAGGGTCAAGAGTCATGAGCCTCTACTGAACATGAGTGTATAAAGGTTTACAAAATACCAAGTGCGGAAAGAAATGTCAATACAAAATCAAAAGACAGTAGGAAGGAATATCGGGTCCTGCGGACTCTGCAGCTACCTCGAATATCCACAAACGTCGCTTCGCACAGCTACTGGATCACTGCTGAGAGGTACCTGGATCTGCACACAAGGTGCAGGGAGTAAAATGAGTACTGCCAGACTCAGTGGTAATAAACAAGGGTAAGACAGCGAGATAAGAAATCCGCAATAAAGCACTATGTAAAGCTGTAGTCAAATACCCTGTCATAGAATCAATATTCACTGTACCTGTACCAACAAATACCAATAAATAGCATAACAGCTAGCAGATGTAGCTAAATGCAACGCAATGCACGATATGACCGCTACGGCACGTAGCCCGACTCCAATTTTGGGTACCCGTGCTTACTGTGGGGGTTCAGACTCCGGAGGGGCTCCTACAGCCCAAGCACATCTCATAGAGATATCACTGCGGCGTGCAGTCCGATCCAACATATATCTTGCCGCGGCGTGCAGCCCGATCCACTACTAGTCAGCTAATATGCAGATACAGCCTCGCAGGCTCAAAAGTAGTTTTTGAAAACTCTTTTATCATTTTTCAGTTGGAAAACAGTAATATCAAGTTCCAGAGATTGGAATTAGCATAATAACAAAAATAGCTGCTGACTAGTAGTAAACTAGCATGTCTATGTGATAAGACAATGATAACGATCCTCGCGGGATCCAATAACTGGCTCACGGCCCACATGTATACTCAACCGCCCAAGAAGGGGGTTCCTCGGCTCAAGAGTGGCCATTATCACAATATATATATATATATGCAACCATCCGAGAAGGAGGTTCGACGGCTCTAGAATAGCCAATAATACAATATCAACAGGTTGGACTAATATGTAGTCTCCAGCTCATGATCGACCCCGCACTCTCAAGAGTGTGCGTGTCTCGCCGCTATACAGCGTCACAAAGTGGTATACCGGGGTTTCGAACCCGCTGGTCATCACCCACATCTATTACTCACCTCAATACAGCGCGACGACTATTCCGCAATGCCCTTGCCACGAGAATCAAGCTCCGTACGCGTAGAATCTGATCAAATACAGTAAAATACAACAATTTAGGCCAATGGGACGACACCCAATCAATACAACTCAATTTACATCAAAATTCCCAAAGTTGTCAAAACCCGAGCCCCGGCCCACATTCCGAAAATTTACGAAATTCACATTTCCGGAACCCTCGTCTCAATACGAGTCTAAGCATATCAATTTTACCAAAATCGGACTCCATTTGCCCGTTCAAAACCTTGATTTTCTAAAGTCCAAGACTAGGGCTAAATCCTCCATAATTACCCCAAATTCTTCCATTTTCATGATATAATTGCATGATATTATCAATACTAATCATAATATGAGTTCATAGTTGATTACCTGATGATTTCCCTTGATTTCCTCCTCAAAATCGCCCAAAATCGCCCTTAAGCCGAGACCCCCAAATGTTAAAATGTTTCTGAAATTTTTCTAACTTCTGATACACTTACTTACAGCGATTTTCGCTTCTGCGGAACATTTTCCGCTTCTATGCTTCCGTATCCGCGACCAAAGGGTCGCTTCTGCGGTTCCAGGCCTAGCCGGCCACTTCCGCTTCTGCGAACCAAGGGCCGCTTAAGCGGTCCCGCTTCTGCGAAGAAGCTTCCGCTTCTGCGGAAAAATCCGCCTCTGCGCGTCCCTGACCGCTTCTGCGGTATCGCCCAAGCGGAAAAACGTCCGCTTCTGCGGACCATGCCCCAATTGCCCTCGTCCGCTTCTGCGATCATTGGGTCGCACCAGCGACCCCGCTTCAGCGGAAAGGCGTCCGCTTCTGCGAAACACCCGCTCCTGCGCTCCCATATCCGCTTCTGCGGACTCGCTCCTGCGACCACATTTCCGCAGGAGCGAAAATGACAGAACCAGAACTCTTCAACCTGCAATTTCCATGATTTTCTTCCGTTTAACCATCCGAAAACACCCCGAGGCCCCCCGGACCTCATCCAAACATACCAACACATCTTAATACCTTATTCGAACTTGCTCCAATCCTCAAAACACGTCTAACAACATCAAAACTCATAATTCGCATCGAATTCAAGCCTAAATTCCTTAAAACATTCCAAATTGCACATTCAATCAAAAACCCGACCAAACGACGTCCGAATGACCTGAAATTTTGCAGGCACATCCAAAATCACCTAACGAAGCTACTGCAACTGTCGGAATTCCATTCCGACTCCCGGATCAAAATATCACCTACCGTTCGGATTTCGCCAAAATTCAACCTTAGCCAATTCAAGCCTATTTCTACACCGGCCTCCAAATTCAATTCCGATCGCTCCCCTAAGTCACAAATCACCTCCCGAAACTAACCGAATCATCAGAATCCGATTCCGAGCACTCTAACTCAATAGTCAACTCTTGGTTGACTTTTCATATTCAAGCTTTCTTCAAACATGCTATTTGTTTCATTTTCAATTCAAATCACTCCTAACTCACCCGATATACTCTAATACCGTTTTAAAAGCATAATATATGTAAATGCAAGGTAACGGGGTGGTAATTCCCATAACGACGGGCCGGGTCGTTACATTCTCCCCAACTTAAACAAACGCTCGTCCGCGAGCGGGTTAAAAACATACCTGGAGCATCAAATAAGTGTGGATATCTGCTCCGCATTTCCTGCTCGGCCTCCCAAGTTGCTTCCTCCACAGGACGACCTCTCCACTGCACTTTCACTGAAGCTATATCCTTAGATCTCAGCTTACGAACCTGTCGACCCAAAATGGCTACTGGTTCCACATCATAAGTCAAATCCTCATCTAGCTGTATCGTGCCGAAGTCCAACACATGAGACGGGTCTCCGACATACTTCCGGAGCATAGATACATGGAACACCGGGTGAACTCCCGACAAACTGGGTGGCAAAGCAAGCATATAAGCCACCTCCCCAACTTTCCTAAGCACCTCAAAAGGTCCAATAAACCTCGGGCTCAACTTCCCTTTCTTTCCAAACCTCATAACACCCTTCATAGGCGAAACTTTCAGCAACACCTTCTCACCTACTGAATAAGACACATCTCGGACCTTCCGGTCCGCATAACTCTTCTGACGCGACTGAGCTGTGCGAAGTCTCTCCTGAATCACCTTCACCTTATCTAAGGCATCTTGGACTAACTCTGTCCCTAACAACCTAGCCTCGCCGGGCTCGAACCAACCAACCGGAGACCTACACCGCCTCCCATATAAAGCTTCATACGGCGCCATCTGAATGCTGGACTGATAGCTATTATTGTAAGCAAACTCCGCCAAAGGCAAATAATCAGCCCATGAACCACCAAAATCAATGACACAAGCACGCAACATGTCCTCCAATATCCGAATAGTACGCTCAGACTGCCCATCCGTCTGTGGATGAAATGCTGTGCTCAACTCTACCTGTGAACCCAACTCTCGCTGAAATGTCCTCCAGAACTGAGATGTGAACTGGGTACCTCTGTCCGATATAATGGAAATAGGAACTCCATGCAATCTCACTATCTCACGGATGAATATCTCTGCCAACCGCTCTGAGGTATAGGTAGTACACACTGGGATGAAGTGAGCTGACTTAGTCAGTCTATCCACAATCACCCAAACTGAATCAAACTTCCTCGCTGTCCGAGGGAGTCCACTAACAAAGTCCATAGTTATTCTTTCCCACTTCCACTCCGAAATATCAATACGCTGGAATACACCACCAGGTCTCTGATGCTCATACTTGACCTGCTGACAGATTAGACACCGAGCCACATGGCTCACAATATCTTTCTTCATCTTTCTCCACCAGTAATGCTGCTTCAAATCCTGGTACATCTTCGCGGCTCCTGGATGAATAGAATACCGCGAGCTATGGGCTTCCTCCAATATCAATTCACGAAGGCCGTCAACATTGGGCACGCATATCCGGCCCTGCATCCGCAACACACCATCACTATCAATAGTGACATCCCTAGCATCATCATGCTGAACTCTGTCCTTAAGGACAAGTAAGTGTGGATCATCATACTGGCGCTCTCGAATACGATCATATAAAGAAGAACGAGCTACTACATAAGCCATCACCCGACCGGGCTCAGAAATATCCAGCCTTACCATCTGGTTAGCTAACGCCTGAACATCAACTGCTAGGGGTCTCTCCCCAACCGGAATATACGCCAAACTGCCCATACTAATAGCCTTCCGGCTCAATGCATCAGCCACTACATTGGCTTTCCCGGGATGGTACAAGATAGTAATATCATAGTCTTTAAGCAACTCAAGCCATCTTCGCTGCCTCAAATTTAGATCTTTCTGCTTAAACAAATGCTGAAGGCTGCGGTGGTCTGTATATACATCACAAGATACACCATATAGGTAATGCCTCCAAATCTTCAAAGCATGAACTATGGCTGCTAGCTCCAAATCATGAACAGGGTAGTTCTTCTCGTGGGGCTTCAACTGACGAGAAGCATAAGCAATGACCCTACCCTCCTACATCAACACACAACCAATGCCCACTCCCGAGGCATCACAATATACAGTATAAGAACTTGAAGCTGTCGGTAGAATCAAGACTGGTGCTGTGGTCAGTGCTGTCTTGAGCTTCTGAAAGCTCTCCTCGCACTCCTCGGACCATAAGAAAGGAACACCCTTCTGAGTCAATCTAGTCAAGGGTGAAGCAATAGAAGAGAACCCCTGAACGAATCGGCGATAATACCCTGCCAATCCCAGAAAGCTACGGATCTCAGAAACTGAGGTCGGTCTGGGCCAACTCTGCACTGCCTCGACCTTCCTCGGATCTACCCGAATACCATCACAGGACACCACGTGCCCTAAGAATGCCACGGACTCAAGCCGGAACTCACATTTGGAGAACTTGGCATACAGCTTCTCCTCTCTCAATCTCTGCAACACAACACTCAAGTGCCGAGCATGCTCCTCCCGGCTACGAGAGTAGACAAGTATGTCATCAATGAATACGATTACAAATGAATCAAAATAAGGCCTGAACACACTGTTCATCAGATGCATAAATGCTGCTGGGGCGTTGGTCAGCCCAAATGACATCACAAGGAACTCATAATGACCATATCGGGTCCGGAATGCAGTCTTCATAATGTCAGACTCTCTAATCTTCAACTGATGGTAGCCCGAACGAAGATCAATCTTCGAGAACACCCTAGCTCCCTGGAGCTGATCAAACAAATCATCAATACGAGGCAGAGGATACTTATTCTTCACTGTTGCTTTGTTTAGCTGCCTATAGTCAATACACATCCTCATAGATCCGTCCTTCTTCTTAACAAACAGGACCGGTGCACCCCACGGCGACACACTCGGCCGAATAAACCCCTTATCCAGAAGCTCCTGAAGCTGCTCTTTCAGTTCTTTCAACTCAGCTGGTGCTATCCGATAAGGAGGAACAGATATGGGCTGAGTGCCCGGCACCAAGTCAATGCCAAAATCAATATCCCCGTCCGGCGGCATGCCCGGCAGGTCTGAGGGGAATACATCTGGGAAGTCCCTCACAACAGGTACATAATCAATGCTAGGAGATTCGGCTCCCACATCTCTCACAAAAGCTAAGTACGATAAACACCCTTTTTCAACCATTTTCCGAGCCTTTAAGAACGAAATAACACGGCTAGGGACGAAATCAGTCGAACCCCGCCACTCAATCTGAGGAATACCAGGAATAGCCAATGTAACTGTCTTAGCATGACAGTCCAATAAAGCATGGTACGGAGACAACCAATCCATACCCAATATAACATCAAAGTCCACCATACCCAACAATAACAACTCTGCCTGGGTCTCCAGACCCCCAATAGATATAACACAGGATCTATATACATGATCCACAACAATCGTATCACCCACTGGGGTGGATACATGAACAAGTAAATCAAGAATACCACGAGTCGCACCCAAACGATGTGCAAAATAAGAGGACACGTAAGAATATGTGGACCCCAGATCAAATAGAACGAGGCATCTCCGTGACATACGTAAATGATACCGTAATCACGACGATCGGAGGCAATCGCATCACGCCCGTCGTGAAGTGCATAGCAACCGTGCCTCGGCCTCCACCGTATCTCTCCTCGCCCCTGGGCGTCCACGAGAAGACCGACCTCCACCTCTACTAGACCGAGATGGTGCTGAAGAGCAGGGCCGATCCCTCTGCTGAGTCCTGCCCCTACGTAATCGAGGGCAATGTCTCCTCATATGGCCAAACTCACCACACTCATAACACGCACCCGGTGCCGGGAGAAGTAGGTGCCGCACTCGGGCCGGGAGGGCACCAAGCCGATGACTCGACCCCGTCGAAATCCCTCGTCGACCACGACCATGCGAACCTCCGCCTCGCTCTCGGGCGGCCTGAATGAGAAGGTCCAGACGAGCGACCTCTCGCTCCGCCGGGAATGCCCTCTAAGACGGAGCACCACCGAAACTACCTGTGAACCACGAGGCCTCTCGGCCTCCCGCTCCTCTCTCTCTCGGCGACGATCCGCCTCAACGGAGCGTGCCATATCAACAACCTGCTCAAACGATGATGACAGAACTCGCTCGCCGGTCATAAGAATACGGATAGAGTAGTTGAGGCCATCAATGAACCTCCCGATCCTCTCCCTATCATTAGGGATCATCCATGTGGCATGCCTAGCCAACCGTGTGAATCCGAGCTCATACTGGGTCACAGACATGTCGCCCTGAATCAACCACTCGAACCGGCGACGTAGCTCCTCGCGACGAGACCGAGGTACATATTTCTCTAGAAAGAGAGTAGAGAACTGCTGCCATGTGAGAGGTGCTGCTCTTGCAGGCCTACGCCTCTCAAACTCCTCCCACCAATCAAACGCGGGACCAGTGAACTGAAATGTAGTAAATGAAACTCCGCTGGACTCAAGAATACCAGCCGTACGCAGCATCTTCTGACATTTATCCAAGAAACCCTGGGCATCCTCGCCCTCAACTAAAAACTGGAGGAGATAATCTGCTGAACCTCTTGAGACGACGCTGCTCGTCGTCAGTCATAGCTGGGACCCTGTCCCCCTGAACCTAAACGACTGGCTGTACTGGGACCATAGGCTAAACTGGAGGAGCCTCAGGTTTCTGCAGGCCCTGCACTGCTGGCTCTGGAGTGCATGTTGTGGGGGTCTGATGGCCACCCCCGGTCCCTGATGCAGCTGCTGCGGTGGTAACTGAGACTTCCTATGCCAGGCTAGTGCAAACTGCTAATATCTGAGTCAGGGTCTCCTATAGACCCGGAATAACAATGGGCACAGCTGGTGCCTGAACTAGTTCTGCTGGAGCCTCAGCAACTGGAGGCTGTGGGTCAACTGGCACTGCCTCAGCTGCCCTACCTCCGCCACGACCACGGCCGCGTCCATGGCCTCTAGCAGGTGGTAGTGGTGGTCATCCACCTCGTCCGGAAGCTCGAGTTCTCACCATCTATGAGAGAATAGAATGTTAAAGTTCAGTTTAAATCAAAATAATTGCACAACAAGAATTCCAAGAATTGAAACTTTCCTAAAAAGTTTTGCAGCCTCCCGAGGATAAGACAGGCGTCCCCGTACCGATCCACAAGACTCTACTAACCGGCTCAAGACTCACGAGGCCTAGTAAACCTAGGCTCTGATACCAACTTGTCACGACCCCAAATCCGGTCGTGATGGCGCCCAGCACATTGCTAAGCCAGCCTGACCAATCAATATAAACAACGGAGCTAGACGCTCTCTTTAGCCCATTTAAGCATATTAAATCACGAAGCAATAGCGATACAAATAACGAAAACAGGGAACCAAGTCCCATAATACATCAACTCCCATGGACCAAGGGTCAAGAGTCATGAGCCTCTACTGAACATGAGTGTATAAAGGTTTACAAAAATACCAAGTGCGGAAAGAAATGTCAATACAAAATCAAAAGACAGTAGGAAGGAATATCGGGTCCTGCGGACTCTGCAGCTACCTCGAATATCCACAAACGTCGCTTCGCACAGCTACTGGATCACTGCTGAGAGGTACCTGGATCTGCACACAAGGTGCAGGGAGTAAAATGAGTACTGCCAGACTCAGTGGTAATAAACAAGGGTAAGACAGCGCAGATATAAGAAATCCGCAATAAAGCACTATGTAAAGCTATAATCGGCTACCCTGTCATAGAATCAATCTTCACTGTACCTGTACCAACAAATACCAATAAATAGCATAACAGCTAGCAGATGTAGCTAAATGCAACGCAATGCATGATATGACCGCTACGGCGTGTAGCCCGACTCCAATTTTGGGTACCCGTGCTCACTGTGGGGGTTCAGACTCCGGAGGGGCTCCTACAGCCCAAGCACATCTCATAGAGATATCACCGCGGCGTGCAGTCCGATCCAACATATATCTTGCTGCGGCGTGCAGCCCGATCCACTACTAGTCAGCTAATATGCAGATACAGCCTCGCAGGCTCAAAAGTAGTTTTTGAAAACTCTTTTATCATTTTTCAGTTGAAAACAATATATCAAAGTCCCAGAGTTTGGAAAATGACAGTAATAGCAAAAATAGCTGCGGACTAGTAGTAAACTAGCATGTCTATGTGATAAGACAATGATAACGATCCTCGCGGGATCCAATAACCGGCTCACGGCCCACATGTATACTCAACCGCCCAAGAAGGGGGTTCCTCGGCTCAAGAGTGGCCATTATCACAATATATAATATGCAACCATCCGAGAAGGAGGTTCGACGGCTCTAGAATAGCCAATAATACAGTATCAACAGGTTGGACTAATATGTAGTCTCCAGCTCATGATCGACCCCGCACTCTCAAGAGTGTGCGTGTCTCGCCGCTATACAGCGTCACAAAGTGGTATACCGGGGTTTCGAACCCGCTGGTCATCACCCACATCTATTACTCACCTCAATACAACGCGACGACTATTCCGCAATGCCCTTGCCACGAGAATCAAGCTCCGTACGCGTAGAATCTGATCAAATACAGTAGAAATACAACAAATTAGGCCAATGGGACGACACCCAATCAATACAACTCAATTTACATCAAAATTCCCAAAGTTGTCAAAACCCGAGCCCCGGCCCACATTCCGAAAATTTACGAAATTCATATTTCCGGAACCCTCGTCTCAATACGAGTCTAAGCATATCAATTTTACCAAAATCGGACTCCATTTGCCCGTTCAAAACCTTGATTTTCTAAAGTCCAAGACTAGGGCTAAATCCTCCATAATTACCCCAAATTCTTCCATTTTCATGATATAATTGCATGATATTATCAATACTAATCATAATATGAGTTCATAGTTGATTACCTGATGATTTCCCTTGATTTTCTCCTCAAAATCGCCCAAAATCGCCCTTAAGCCGAGACCCCCAAATGTTAAAATGTTTCTGAAATTTTTCTAACTTCTGATACACTTAACTCACAGCGATTTTCGCTTCTGCGGATAAAATTCCGCTCCTATGCTTCCGTATCCGCGACCAAAGGGTCGCTTCTGCGGTTCCAGGCCTAGCCGGCCACTTCCGCTTCTGCGAACCAAGGGCCGCTTAAGCGGTCCCGCTTCTGCGGAAAAATCCGCCTCTGCGCGTCCCTGACCGCTTCTGCGGTATCGCCCAAGCGGAAAAACGTCCGCTTCTGCGGACCATGCCCCAATTGCCCTCGTCCGCTTCTGCGATCATTGGGTCGCACCAGCGACCCCGCTTCAGCGGAAAGGCGTCCGCTTCTGCGAAACACCCGCTCCTGCGCTCCCATATCCGCTTCTGCGGACTCGCTCCTGCGACCAAAATTCCGCAGGAGCGAAAATGACAGAACCAGAACTCTTCAACCTGCAATTTCCATGATTTTCTTCCGTTTAACCATCCGAAAACACCCCGAGGCCCCCCGGACCTCATCCAAACATACCAACACATCTTAATACCTTATTCGAACTTGCTCCAATCCTCAAAACACGTCTAACAACATCAAAACTCATAATTCGCATCGAATTCAAGCCTAAATTCCTTAAAACATTCCAAATTGCACATTCAATCAAAAACCCGACCAAACGACGTCCGAATGACCTGAAATTTTGCAGGCACATCCAAAATCACCTAACGAAGCTACTGCAATTGTCGGAATTCCATTCCGACTCCCGGATCAAAATATCACCTACCGTTCGGATTTCGCCAAAATTCAACCTTAGCCAATTCAAGCCTATTTCTACACCGGGCCTCCAAATTCAATTCCGATCGCTCCCCTAAGTCACAAATCACCTCCCGGAACTATCCGAATCATCATAATCCGATTCCGAGCACTCTAACTCAATAGTCAACTCTTGGTTGACTTTTCATATTCAAGCTTTCTTCAAACATGCTATTTGTTTCATTTTCAATCCAAATCACTCCTAACTCACCCGATATACTCTAATACTGTTTTAAAAGCATAATATATGTAAATGCAAGGTAACGGGGTGGTAATTCCCGTAACGACGGGCCGGGTCGTTACAAAACCGGAGTTCGGCCACAATAACTTTTTTTTTTCCTTTGTCCCATTCCAACCTTGATGGTCGGGACAAAATTGGCTACTAAGTCAATATTCTTTGCCCGAAAACTCTTTCATCGTCTCCGGTCAAAGAGGGGCAGCTGTTGACATCCAATTTTGACCCTCCTTTCTTCCAAACTATTTCTTTAGGCTTCTAATATCATTAATAATGTAAGAATAACTATTTTACCATTTTTAACATAAACTAGACCTTACTATTATTATTGTCATTATTATATCTTACTCATATAAATTATTTACTTAATTAAAATATTCTATATGCCTATTATATTATTATTATTGTTACTACTACTACAACTATTCTTTCATATTGCTAGTCTTATTACTATCGTTATCATCATTATTATAGTTTTTATATATTTTTTAAGTATAATTTTTATTGTCCTTTTTGTGGAAAATACAACTTTCCTTTATATAAGAAAGTAAATATAATTTTCTTCATCCTACACTTTATAAAAATTTTAGTCTAATAATATTATAATATTTTATGCAATATTTATTTAGTAGCATTTTACAACTATTTTATTAAGTTGCTAGAAGTTATAATTTTGCTTTGGCTATTAATATTGATTTGATAATATTGTCTTACAAGGAAGCCAAGGAAATAAAAGAAGAAAGGATTTGAATTCCAAAATCAAAGTCCAAATTATGATCCAAATTGGTTCATTTGCTTGATCCATTTTGCCAACAATCATGGCCCAAATGAATTATGACAAAATCATAATATAAGCCCAACCAATATTAATGAGCCCAAAACTCATGAACTCTCTAGATTTTTATTCCTAACCTTTAAGTCTTAATCTAGGGGGCCCATATTTCATCATTTTTTTTCTTTGACACGTAGAGACAAATTAGGTCTTCCCTAATTTCAATAGCATCAGACTTTTCTTTTTCTTCCATTTTTGCACTAAAAGCTCTCACATTTCAGCCATAAACAGTGCGTGTTTCTCCTATTTCAGCAAAGTTCTCTTTCTAGCTTTTTATGTATTCAAATCTCTTGCTAAAAAATAAATTTTGAATCAAATATTGACCAAATCGCTGCAACTCTGAAGCATAAGGACGATTTGGTTGATCTCTTTTCTGTGGAACTTTGGACTGATCTCAAATGGGCATTTCAAATTTCAAACTGGTCATTCAAAATCCCGCCCAAAATATGAAACCCTAGTTCATCCTCGCCTATAAATATCTTGTAAAGTGTTAGCCAAAGGGGGGATCTTTTGGAATCCGAAAATTCAGTTCATACTCTGTTAATATGAAGCTTTACAATCTTCAAAAGACTTCTAAATTTTTAGTCTCCATTTCTATATTCTCGACAGCTAAGGAATGGTAGATCTGAGCCCTCAAAGTCCTTGTTCACTGCTCACAAAAAGGTCAGTGATTCTCAGATCCTAGCTTGCTCATTTTGTATCTGAAATAATTGTTTTATTTGTTTGTTAAATCCCCTTTACAGAAATCATGCTTTAAAAAAATCTCCTATATAGAAGTCAATCTTTAAGAGTTCTTTGGGTATAAAAATAATAAAAGATTATGTTATTGTCTATGTGTTAATCGAATAAATTTGATGTCGATCAAATACTCACATGAATTGATTAATCTGTTAGTTGTCATTTCTTATGTCGTCTACTTTAAATACTATAATATTTTATTTCTTACTTCAAAATGATAAGTCTAGAATATCACCTCTCTCTCTAGCATGTATAAAGTTAATTTCTTTATTCGTTCTCTGAGTTAATATAATAGTTTCTGAACTAGTTTCTTATTTAGAACATGACATGGGCTAGAGTTACTATTCCTTTGGTCTAAATATTTCAGAAGGCAAGAATTATTTTGGGATTTTTATTGTTAACAAGAGTTTATAACCTTTTAACCAAAAAAAGCATGTGTTGTAGTAACTAGGATCATATATTGGAGTTAGTTTGATCAGATAGCTTGTTCATAAGATTTACTGCTTTGAAGTGAAGATTTAAACCGTGAATCCCCTTTAGCATATAAAAATCAGATTTTTATAATAAGACATGGGTTTATGTTAAAAGCCATGATTTGGATACCATGACTATGGGAATGACGCACCCAGTTTTATGTAGCTAGGAATTTTGACAAAGTGAGGTTCAAATTTAGAGATTATATGTTAGGTTTCTTTCTCATTTTGAAGAATATAAATAATCTAGTGCTATATATATGAAGTAGAACTTCCTGTTATGTTCTGTGCTAAGCTTTTCTCTCCTTGGGACTTGCATGCCAAATATGTATTGTTAAAAAGCATTGTATAGTAACTAAGTTCTTATTAAGTTATTAACTATTATGCATTGGCTGGAACTTTTACTTTAGTCAGAGTAATATGAAAGGGAAATACTATTTACTTCCATTTAGACATCATGTTATAAAGCCTCTTATCTCCTAGGCTAAACTTAAGAGATCTGCGATCCTTCTTTAGTAAGTTGAATTTAAAGAAAAATAAGAGCCATATGTGGGAGTAAAGATCATATACTATGTAATAATAGAACTCATAACAATATGTATTTTTTGAAGTCACTTAGTCTAAATATATATTCATATAACTGTTTGTAAGTTTGTCTATTGAAATTGGAAATTGATAAATTGTTTGCAGTATTATGTGTATCTTTATTTATGCAATGTTGTACCAAATACTAATTTTTTTTTCCTTTTCTTTACTTTCTTTACATGTTGTGCAATCGGAGCCATGAAGAGTCTCAATGCGAGACTCAACGCCGTCACGACCACAGCCACCCGTAGTCCATCAACATTGCATTATCTTCATATCGCTGCATTTAAATTGCAGTCAGATGATAAACTCATCTGAACAATTGCTGTATATTTTGAGTGTTAATTTCATTGGTTGTCGGATCCTCTACTTTACGTTTATTTTTTTATCTTTATTGAGAGCATATAACATTTTGGAGTCGCCATTTCAGTTTTATACTTATTTTTTTTATCACACAAGCGTTTAAGGATAGCACAACCTTTTCTGCTAATGTTTTTTTGCCTATTATTAGTTTAATGATTTTCTTAAACTGGTGATCTATTTTTATAAGAAATATTTTTTACTCCAAATGTTTACAATAGTATCCTGGCCAAAGTCTTTAAATAATCTTGAACAGTAAACCTTTACTATTTATTCCAAGTTCGAAGTGTGAATATGTCGAGTATTTTGTATAGCCTTAATAGTTTATCTTTGTCAAGTTCACGGAGAAGTTTAGAAGTTTGAATTCGCTAAATAGATCCATCTTGCTTTCCTTGTGTAATTCAATTGGTTTTCCTTAATGCACCATTCAAAGGAGTTTTGATAAATCTGTCTTTTCAATCAAAGATTAGCTACTGTTGTACATTTAGTGTGAGTTGTTTGCTTCAAGTACTTACAAAAACGCTAAGCCTCTTTTTAATAATAAATTAAGTCTTAAATTTAATTCACCTAAGTTTGGTCGGTTAACCGTAATCAACGGATCATATAGGGTGCTTTAATAACCTTCCCTATAGGATTAATTAGAACCCTTACCTAGAATTCTTTAGGTTAAGTAGACTATAAAACAGAGTTAACTTTAAGCACGACTTAGCTAAAATTGGTGCCCTAATTCACCGTTAAAATAATTAGGTGGCGACTCTCTCTTAATTAATTAAACCTTCAGAATTACCAATATGTTATACTCTAGTTTGACCCGTATTAAAATGGGGTATAACACCTAGCTATGGAAAAGGTTAAGGTTATTCAGGAGAGAATGAAAACTGCACAGAGTCTCCAAGAATCCTATGCAGACGTTCGTCAAAGAAATTTGGAGTTTCAAGTCGATGATTGGGTGTTCTTGAGGGTATCTCCTATGAAGGGAGTCATGCGATTCAAAAAGAAAGGAAAATTGAGTCCTAGGTATGTTGGGCCATATCGGATCGTTCAAAGGGTTGGGCAAGTTGCTTATAGGCTGGAGTTGCCTCCTGAAATGTCATCAGTGCACCCGGTATTCCATGTGTCCATGTTGAAGAAAGTGATTGGAGATCCATCCACCATCATGTCGGTCGAGGCTATTGAGGTTAATGAGGATTTGTCATATGAAGAAGTCCCGGTTGCCATCCTTGATAGGCAAGTTCGTAAGTTGAGAAATAAGGAAGTTGCCTCTGTCAAAGTATTGTGGCGAAGTCAACAAGTTGAGGAGGCCACGTGGGAAGCAGAAAAAGAGATGAAGGAAAAGTACCCCCATTTGTTTGATCAAGCATAGAAGGAATTAGGCAACCATCTATTTTTAATGACTATCGTCTTCTCCAAATTGTTTCCTTCTTAATGTTAGTAAATTTTCTTTCATTTTTGCAGAAAGTTATAGGTGTTGTTACCTTGGGTCACTTAAACCTTTCTTGATAAATGGAAGCCTTATAAAAATTCATGTGTTAAATAAACAACTAATAGTATGTGTAGATTGATAATTGTTTGTTTATGTGTACATGGTGTATTGAGACGGTTAAATAAGGTAAGGACCCATTGAATTAGCTAGTTTATGTGCAAATGTAACAATGTGATAGAATATGTGCAATCGTTGAGGTAAGAAAGTGTGTGAAAGCTATGAAAATTGTTGTAAATGTATGTTGTTGTTTGGAAATGTGTTTCGGGGGCTCTCTAACAGGTGGATATGTCCATAATACAAAGGAAATTGTGGCAAAATGTTTCTAAAATATAAGAGTTATTTAACATTTTGACAATTTGCATATCATGTCTTTCAAAACCTTCTCATTTTCAAAATCCTAATTCGAGGACGAATGATTTTAAGGGGGGAGGATGTAAGGCCCCGTAAAACTTTTGTGCCTAAAACCTAGTAGCTGTGGTGTCATGGTCTGAATAATGTATTAGGAATGCGTAGAAATCTTCGCAGCGAGCTTGCTCGCCGCGGTTCGGACAAGCTCACCACGGTTCGGACCATTGGTAGTGATTTAAGCTTCAAAAATTGAAAGAGTAAATTTTCCAGAAAATGTCGATTCTACGGTGAGGAATGCGATCGCAGATCTGCTATGCGGACCGCATTCCTGCCGCAGAGCTTAACAGAATATTTTCTAAAAATGGTGTTGAAAATGTGGTCAAATATGCGATCGCAGAATGGAAATACGGACCACGGATCTATCGCATAATTTCTTGAGAATTTTTGAGTGTCAAATCTGCGGTGCATTCTACGACCGCAGAACACGAATACGGACCGCATTCTGGCCGCATACCGTAACAGAACATGTGCAATTTTTGAGGCAATTATGCGGTCCGTTATACGGATATTATGTTGATTCTGCGATCGCAGATGCGACCGCAGAATTGACTCGGCCTAGATTTTTTATAAAATTTGTCCCAACCCCTTCTTTAATAAAACACCCTCAACCTTCATTTTTCTTATGTCTTCTTAGCAAAATTAGAGAGAGGAAATAGGGGATCTAGAGAGAGAAGTCCAATTATCTTCAAAGATTGTTCCAATCGTTTGGTCCGGAAGATCCTAAGGCAAAATTTCATCTTCCCCAAATCTCTAAGAGGTAAAAACCCTAGTTATTTTCCTCTAATTTCTCAGTTTTTCAAAGGTAAAGAAAGGATTGCATACAATAGCTTTTGGAAGTAGAATGTGACACTCATGCATGTTATTGAACTTGAATTTTAGTAAAAAGAAGGGAGTAGAAGTAAGAGTCTGCAAGAACGAGGTGGGCAAAATAGGATAACTTGGGTAAGCATAACGTAGGAGGTTAAAGGAAGAAAACCCGACAACAGGTATGTATGGCTAACGTTGATTCTTGTGAAATTGCCCTCACGTATGCAATTTGTTTGGCATGTGTTAATTGGAGAGATTATGTGAATTCGTAATTTTTGTTGTTGGGTATCTAATTGATGATGAAGTATGTGTGGTGTGGTATGGAATATGAATCGAAAGATAAAAAGAGAATTGAAATTGGTATAGAATTGAGAATAATTGTTGTGATGGCATATATGGCTTCTTGTGGGAAAGAAATGAAACACTTGAATTGTGATAAGTTGTTGAACATAACAGTATGGGTACTCTCGAATATGGAAACATTGTAACTTGGTTGTGATATTGGTTTGAAAAGTATTTGAGAACATGAACCAATTTGTAAATCGCCTATTTGCACTGGTTGTGATCTTGTGTAGTGTCTTGTTTGTTGTTTGTGATTGTTGTGATTGAAACTGTACGGTGGGATCGGGTTGCGCGCCGCAACACGAAGTAATAAGGTATGGGTAGGGGTGATAAGGGTGGCCGAGGTAATAAGGATGGAATGCGATCGAAATCGCCATTGAAATTGATCTAAAATCATTTATGTGAAATTGTGAAAGGAGACAGCAGGAGAGTTTGCAACCTGTGGGGCACTGATTGCCCCTTGTTTTACTTGATTGTGTTTTTCGTGATTGTTTGGTTGTTGCCTTCCTTGTTGATCTTTAATTGTACTTTGGGCTGAGAACTACTTGAAATGAAGTAAATATTGGAATACGTTTGGCTGGCTTTATTATTTTTTGGTGTAATCATTTGTTGTCTTATCATCGTGATTTACTTATTTAAATGGCTTGAGTTTACTTGAGAGAAAGCTTGTCCATACATACCAGCACAATTCCAGTGTACTGACGTACCTTTTGCCGGGGACGCTACATTCGTGTTATGATTGTAGGCGGATCAGTAGCAGGTTCTTCAGCTCATCGGTAGTAGCATCCTTCATCTCCCACTGCCCGTTTTGGTGAGCCCCTTTCTTCCTCGGGGCCCTGCGTGGCTCATGCCACTTTTGTTTTAGACTTCATTTTGATTTTGTAAGGTATAGCCGGAGCCTTGTTACCGGACAAGTATTGTATCCCCTTTTGTATCCTAGAGGCTCCATAGACAGTAAACTGTGGGAATATGGCCTATGTATGAATATGTATATGTCGGGCGTTGTAAATTGTAACTTGTTAGTAATGTTAATAGTGTGGTTATGTTTGAAAAATATGAAATCAGTTTTAATTGGTAAGATATTTGGCTTATGAGTAATAAACAACACAGGGGTAACACGTGGAATAGAAAGGCACCCAGGTCCGCTTGACGGAAGCTACCCGGTCAGGCGCCGGTCATGTCCCTCGAATTGGGGCGTGACAGTATTGGTACTAAAAACTTTGGTGATCGGGGAATCACTTAATGGTTGTAAAACACACTGAAAAATATTGTGCAAAAAAAGAAGAAGATAATCAGAAATTTTAGTAAGTAAAATTCTGGGATTGAAGGAATATTTATATCCCATTTGGCACCTGGGTTACCACGGTTTTGCTATCTATCATTTTATAATTTAGAAACTTGACAATCACGAACTTCTTCAAACATGCATTTCTGTCTTGTACTTCTTCTCAAGTGCGTCCCATAATTCTTTCTAAGTATTCATCACATTGTACACATTGTACAAGTCAACCCCTAAAGCGCTTAAGTTATAGCCTTGCAAAGAAAATATGCATGATTCCACGCCTCTATAATCATAAACTTCTCATTGTCCGGCATGTCTGCAGCAAACACTCGAGGCTCTTCACTTGTAAATTTCTGCATAACAAGTGTGGTAAGATAGAAGAACACCACCCTTTGTTGTCATCCATTAAAGTTGGCTCTAGAAAAGTTTTCCAATTTCTCGGCTTGAGGAACAATAGTGCGGCTTGACGAGGCTATCATCGTAGAAGCAACAATCACAAAAGGATTTCCGTTATCAATTTCCATTTCTCGCTGTCAACAACAGAAGAGTTCAAATAATGTCAAAACCAAAATAGCAAATAATATTGTAATCAATAAATAGTACATAAAAATCGAAGTTTTGTAAATTGCTTCATAGAAAACAATGAAGTTTTTATGTTTTTCAAATCGTTTTCTGAATTTGAATACTCTTATGAAGTTTTTATTTCTTCAAATAAAAATAGTAAAATTCAGAAGGTGCAGAAATTCACACATGTTTTAATCTCCAGAAACATAATACTGAATATAATAAAAGTAATTTCCTTAAGATTTTTATCCAATCTGTATTGCTATAAAACCAATAAAACATTAAACTTTTTAAAATAAAATCAAAAATAGAAAATAAGTAGAACCAGTGTAACGACATAAATTTTGAAAATAATATCGAAATAAATCGAGCCCACTGAATATACAGTGTGTACTTAAGAAAATTATTCTCCTCAAATAGCCGAGGTTCTGGAATATATCCTTCTAGGATAGAACAATTTAACTTACCACCGTATTGGTACTAAAAACTTTGGTGATCGGCGAATACCTCAATGATTGTAAAATATACTGGAAAATATTATACACAAGAAGAAGAAGAAGATAATAAAAAAAATTTAGTAAGTGAAGTTCTGGGATTGAAGGAATATTTATAGCCCATTTGGCATTGTTTCTGAAAAGGTTTGCAACCTTTCAGAACAACCATAGCTAAATGAACAGGTTTGGCATTGTATCTGAAAAGATTTGTAACCTTTGAGAAAAACCACAACTGTTGGAACGTGTGGGGGAAATGGCGGAAAAAACAAACGGATTTAAAATAATTCGGGAAATAAAATAGATCCGATCGAGTTGCGGGTCATGGGTTATTCCGGATTAAATTTTTATTAATTAATTAAATAATTAAAAAGTATTTTGTCCAAAAAGATTAATCAATTAATCGATCTTTGACCAAATCCGAATCTGAATTCGAAGCTGAATCAGAAGTCGAAGCCGAATCTTTGGCTAGTCCCGATTAGGAGGTTTGAGCGGTTGGCTTTGGCAGGTACGAGAATAGGTAGAGGGCGGCCTAAGAAGTATTGGGGCGGGGTTATCAGACAGGACATGACGCGGCTCCAGATTTTTAAGGAAATGGCTGTTGATAGGAAAGTTTGGAGGTCGAGCATTATGGTTGTAGGTTAAGGGGTGGCCGAGCGGTTTTCCTCTTTGTCCGTGTTTCCCTCTTTGTTCCGGTGAGTATTATATTATTTTGTCTAGCACTACTTGCGATTTATGTAATGTTTCACACTTTTTCATAATATTTTTGTTACTGCTTTTTCATTTATTTGTTATCTCTCATGTTATTGATATTATTTTGGGTTTTTTGTTAAATACGGATCTAGTGTCCATGAGCCAAGGCAACATCCTTTCTACACCCTTCGGGATTGGGGTAAGGTTGCGGTACACTCTACCCTCATCAAATCCCGTTGGTGGAATTTTACTGGATCGTTGTTGTTGTTGTTTTGTTCCTCTTTAACCTATGTGTTAAGTTGTTCATAAAAATCTACTAGATTGTCATATTTTCGCTCCTTAAGGATTTTTCTACTAGGTCAATAGAATTGATATTATATTTTATCTACATATATGTTAAGTTGACAAACTTTATCTAGATTGTTTAACAAAGTATTATTCGAATTTAACTTCAACTTCGATCAAACAACACTAAATCTTGCTCCAAATGATCTCAAACATGAAACAACGCCTCCAACTACCAACACAAACAATTCTTAATCACTAAATTAGTCGGAAAACACTAAATCAAAAAGCTCAACTACGCTTTCTGAGGTCCAATAATGGAATTTGGAGACTTTTACAGTAAATTGCTAGAATCTGCGTTTGAACTAAAAATTTAAACATAAATTATCCACACTCAAATGATTTCAACAAAAAATCCACCTGTAACTTTATTTTCCACCGTCAATCAAGAATTTTAAGCTTTAAAAATAAAATTAAAAAAAAACTATGGTGTCCAAGTAATGAAGAGAGACATTTTGCTAAGACCATCCAAATGGGGACATTACCACCAAGACCATCCCTTTTGGAGTCATGCCGTGCTAATTTCTGGTGAAATAATTCTGATTTTGACAACATGGTCCTGAATAATTCTCTTATTTAGGTTAGAAAAATAAATTCCAGCCGAAATTTTAATTGGCCATCTAGCGTTTCTCATTATTCAAACACTATAGAGTATAGATGGTCCAGTGGAACATTTCCGCTTAAATTGAACTTCTATGGTTAAAAGCTAGATTAAAATAACACTGCCCATTCTTCCAATTATAGCCTTATTATTATTATTATTATTATTATTATTATTATTATTATTATTATTATTACATTGCACATTAAGACTTGATACATTACTCTTTTATTTTATAAAGAACTGCAAGTAGTAAAATATGAATCACGAATAATTGACAATTTTTCATGATGCCATTCTAAGAAGAAAAAAAATTGACAAAAATATTACTGTAAGATTTATGATGTCAAAACTCAAAAGGACGGTAAATAAACGAATTTACAAATGAATTAATTTTCTAAAAGAGAAAAAGCAAAAAGATAAACAGAAAAGGCAATGCCTCATCTCAAATTGTTTAACCCTACAAAATAAAAAGCAAAGAAAAGTTTTGAGTACTTGATTTGTTGCAAAACCAAACCCCCAAGAGAAAAGAGTAAAGAAAGAAGAAAATTACGAAGTAAGAAATTATATACCTTATTAAATGAAATATTATTTTTGTTTACGTTTTTTAATTATAATAACTCCTTTTATCCATTAGAACATTAATTGAAAGGTCCTAGTTCAGGACTTGGGCTTGGGCCGAAAACAAAGTAGGCCAGGAACTGGGCTTCAAATTGGGCTTCTAGCAAAGATAGACCTCAACGCTTGAGCTTCTAATGGAGAAACACAACGGGCAAGCTTGAGCAACAGCATCACATTCTGTACAAACACACAAATGGCGACACGGCAATATCACCACTGAGGCGACTCGTTTCCCACACGCTTTGCAACTCGGACCGGTCGACTCAACGACTCGGTCCGGGTCAATGTAGGCCGATTCAGCATCCTCCGGTTCGCCTCCGCCATTCCCGTCGTCTCTCTCGTTACACCCCCCGCCGTTCATCATTGCGTGTTGAAGCTGCGCTTGCAGCGTCGCCGCCGTCACTTCCTGTGCCCTCGCCCTTGCTTGCCAAGCCTGCGCCTCCGCGCTCAATTGCGCTGCACGTGCCTCTAGTTCCGCGTTTCGCTTCGCTGCTTTCTCCATAGCCGCTTCTTTTTCTCTTAGCCTTCGCGCCATTGACTCCTCTGCTGCTCCCATCAGCGCACGGTAGTGACGTTGCCTTTTATCTGCTAACGTACGCCTCAATTGTTCTCCCTATTGAATACAAAAAAAATTAAATAAATTCATCCTCTGCAATTGAGAAGTACGAAAAAGAAAATGAAAAACATGGCAAAATTTTAAAAGACAAAAGATACTATTCTCTATGAACTTGTTCACATTGCTTATATCAAACTCGGATAAAAGAGAAACGAAAAGTGTTATGATAGATTAATGATCAGTTTAAAATTAATACAATTCATGATCATTTTGAGTTCATGATTGTTTGCCTCCATGTGATCAGGATGTCGCGAATTCAAAATGCAAACAATCTCTTGCAGTTGTGCACCGGAATGGGTGCTTAGTGTATTGGATTGCCCTGTGATGAATATATTTTGGTATAGGGCGAAATGCTTAGTGAGAATTCATAGTCTGAACGATAGTTTAAGATTGAGGCGTAATTATTGCTACTCCTTGTAAGGTAAAATTTTGAATAAAAAAACAAGTAGTACCTGAATTTGGAGGAAATGATCAATTTCATCGCGTTGCTGTTTGATATGAGTAGCTAAATCTTCTGTTAATATTGAATAGAAAGCTGATGATTGAGAGGATTGAGGAGAAAGAGAGTGGTGGTGATGTTGCTGGTGCTGTAATTGATGTTGTTGTTGTTGCTGCTGCTGCTGGTCTCCGAAAGCTAAACGCAGTCCGGTGGAGACAACATTTGGTGTCTGCTGCGAAGGAGGCGATGTGTGAAGCTGAGTGAGGTCAATCAGTTGAGGTTGAGGCTGAGATTGCATTGACATCAATGGATTCATTGCTGCCGTTGTATTTGTAAGTTCTCTTCCTCTCTTTCTTGTATTTCCACCACCTATCATCCCAAAAATCACATCATAATTAGATATTTAGATTGAAATTTGTATGCTCAATACATAATTAATTATAAAGAAAACGAAAAAAGTAAAGTTTCGAACTTTTGACTGGTTTGGGATTGAAACACAGTTGTTATGTAATTATGAAATCTTTCCTACCTCCTGGATTGAATAGCATTTGTGTTTGATCAATATAAGATCCTCCTCCACTAGCACCACCAGGTTGATGTTGCAAGGAATAATCATTACCTATTTGCCCTTTTCCTTCTTGTACATTTCTGCAACCAATAAGATTCAAGGAAAATTCGGTTAAACTTCTTTGATAAGAAAAAAAAGATAAAATTTAGGGAGAAAGTGGAAGGATGTTGAATGCAGACCTGTTTAGAAAGAGAACATTTGATGGGTATTGAGCTTGAACAGCCATTTCTAGAAATGGGATATGATCAGAATTCAGAACAGAGAGGTAGATAGATTATATAGAGAGAAATGGGATTCTAAGTTGGAAGATGGTTATGAAGAAATAGATGTGTGATTGGTGAGGGTTGTGTGATTATAAGGCTAACACATAAACAGCATGAATAGAGAAGAAGATGCCCTAAACAAAGGCGGATTCTTCAGTGACACCCTTCAAGAAAATACCAAAGAAATGTAAAGAATGAGGACAAGTAATTGAAGGAGGGAAAAGAACGAAGCTTTTTGATTCCTTAGAGAGAGAGAGAGAGAGAGAGAGTGAGTGAGGTTAAAAGAGTGAATGAATCTTTTTACGTCTGAGAAGCCATTTCCAAAAACACCAACATGACCATTTCTGCCTGCTTCCTCGCCTTTTTCCAACCTAAAAACTTTATCTTTATTTCCTTTCTTCTGTTTTTTTCCTCCTCAAAACTTGCCTTCTTTTGCTTGCTCCCTTAGCTTTGCTTCGTTGCTATGCTAAAATGCTTTTGAAAGCATATGAAAGAAAGAGAGAGAGAGGGAGAAGAAATAGAGAATCAGTCCAAGAAAGAGAGGGAGAGAGAATGAGGTAGCCCGTCTTATTCTGGTTCTTGGTTTCCTTTTGCTTTGTTCTTCTTTCCCTTGTTTCCCTTCCTCTTTTGCGTGGCTTTAGCTTTGGTTTTGGTTTGGCTCTTTCTTTGGAGAACTCTCGCGTTTCTTATCAACTCTTCCTCCCCTCTATTATTTATTATTCATTGAATTTTTCACTTGTATATTGGTATTTTCCACACACCCCACATACGTAAAGTTTTTGTGTATATATATTAAGTAAAGAGAAAGAGAAGGAGAATCAATAAGGGAGATGTGGGGATAGTCTTGGAGTTGGGGTTGATATTGTTGTTGGGCGTGCAGAAGGTCTCTGCCGTTACCGCTGCCGCTGGAATTGTTTCTATATGGCCCATGCTGCCCACCTATCCCTCATATGACTCAAGACAATTTACTATTAATGTGAATAATTTTTAAAAGAAAATTTGGTCTAATTTTTTAATGTTTCTCTTTTTTTAAGTAAATGGGTGATTTGTAATTAACTAATTATATTATATAGTCAATAATCTTGGTAAATGGAGCACTATTTAAAGCGAGAGACAAACCTGTCCCTGTATGCATAGAGAAAGGGGATTGGTTTCTTGTTCTAATAATAAATTTCTGAGGTGGTCACAGAGGATCCATTGCCTAATGCAAGATGCCTATCTAGTTGTTAAGCCTAGGTCATTCTCATTGTGCAATAGTTTTCATAACTTTTTTTTTTCTTTTTTTTAAAAAAAAAAATTGATTTGCCTAGTGGGTCCTTAGAAAATTATGATTCTGAAAATTAGATATTGCTCTGTTGAGGTTGTCCAAAGTTTAAAGTTTTTATTTCTTTTGGCATCTCTGTTAAGTGGAACCGGATGGATGAGATGTACACACATCAAAATTATTTATTTTCCTTTTGAATTTCGAATAATAGAAGAAAGTAAAAAGAAAAAAGCTTTTGATAAAATATAATATTGAATTTTACTTGGTTTTCAAGATTCAAACAGCTTAACTGCTAGTATTCATCACATTCCTTTTCTTACAAAATAAAGAAGATATCAGCATACTTCCGACCTAATTGCTATGTTTGTTGGCCGAGTTCGCTTCTTCTTCTCTCAAAGTTAATGTTATACCAAAAAATTTCTTCAAATGAATCTGTCAAATTCACTCACCTATCCCTTCAATTTTTCCTATTATTTAGCCTACGAGCAGGTGGAAAATAGAAACTTCAAGAACCTGAAACGTTTTTTAATGTAAAATAAAGTAGTCAATTGCAAGGAATCAGAGAAAATAGGGCTATGAATTTTACTTTTCTCCCTTTTATTTTGCATTGGAATCTTGACTATAATTAACTAGCCAATTTTCCTCTTAACATAGTCATGTGGCAAAGCTGATTAGATGAACACCCCATAATTACCTACCTATTGAATTGCATCATTTACGTTAATATTGAACAAACAAGTTGGTGACATTTGGAAAATCTTTTCATTTTTATGGTTGAGCAAAACGTAAGGTCTCCACCATACATCCTAATTAAATCTCTCCCATCTAGACAAATTAACATCTTTTTCTTTCAACCATAAAAAGTCATAATATATAAGTCCATGTAGGGGTGTACATAGGTCGGGTTGGTTCGGATTTTACAATTACCAAACCAAACCACATGTATCGGGTTATTAAATCTAAAGACCAAACCAAACCAATAAATTCGGGTTTTTCACTCTCGGGTTTTCTCGGATTTTTTCGGGTTTTCGGGTTTTTCGGTTTTTTCGGGTTTTTTCCGGTAAAATCTCCCTAGAACAAAACATATAAATTGTGCTCAAAATATTTCTTTAATTCTAGTAAGATACAACTATACAAAGTATTTTTCAAGAAAATAATACAAAATATAAGAAATATCATGGCATTATCCTAAAACCTTCAACGATAAAGACAATAAAATTATGTAATATAAATATTGCTTATTAAAAAGCTATAATAAAAATAAATATAATTTAAAAGTAATAAGTCATGATAAAATAAGTAGACTAATAAGGGAGTGTCAATCACATGACTAAACGCTAATAAAGAAAAGATAAAAATATGTTATGCATTTTTATCTAAATTATTGTAAAATAAAATATAAATATTCAATACATTCTCGTTCATAGTATTGAATTGAATGTCTTTTGTTAGCATTAATATTGATTTGATATAAGTTTAGGCTTTTGTTAGCATTATTTAGTTTAATAATGTTAATAGCTATAAAACTTATTGGAACATTCAAAAGTTCTAAATCCAATCTTAAAAGATAAAATTATAAATTTTTATAAGAAATATTTATAAATTACATCACAATAAGTATATTTATATATTAAATATATCTAATATTTCTATATATGTAATGTCGGGTTGGTTTGGTTTCGGTTTGACTTTCTTTAGTCAAAACCAAACCAAACCAACTATGGTCGGGTTTTTTTTCCCCACACCAAACCAAATCAAACCAAACCATAGTCGGGTTTTTTTTCTCGGTTTGATTCGGATTATCGGGTTGGTGCGGTTTGTCGGTTTCCTTTGTACACCCCTAAGTCCATGTAGTGCGCTTTCATTCTTGAATCATATGCCAGCCCATTCTTCTCTACATATTGTCCTTTCCATCAATTAAGCCAAGCACCATTGATGAAAACAACAATTTAAAGAGTATATAAATGAAAGTATTGAGTAAGGAAAAGCCCCAACTTACACGATTCTCACGAATTGTCAGACCCCCATCAAACGAACATATTGAGGTGGGAGAAAAAGAAATGAGATAAACAATAAATAATATTGACGTCCTCGTAATGCAAAACTCACTTGCATCGATTAAATTACATCTAAGAAAACTTGGAGGACAACACCATTTAAACGTTCACATAAAGCTATCACTCAATTGACCAAGAAAGCACCATAGTAATCTGAAATTAGATCATGAGTTTACACGTCTTGATTTATTCTTTTGAATTTTTTTGTGGAATTTACTTTGTATTTATAGTATGTATATATGTCATGTGTGTTAGTTTAATTGACTGGCAAATTACAATCGAAACCATATAGGACGATTGATATTGCATACCGTTTAACGTGTTTTTATTTCCAATTTTAACTAAAAGCGAATAGCCGGCACTACAAGCAAAGGGAAAGGGAAAGCCATAACTTATGAGTGGATTTATTTAATGTTTATAGCTCTCTCTAGTCACGTTTTCGACTTGTTCTACCTAAAATAGAGACTGTAAATCTATTTTTTTCTTGTTTGGCAAAAGAAGAAAGATGAGGAGGTTGAGTAGGTTTTGGTAATCTTTCCCAAAACCAAGAAGGATATTTTAACTTTAGTTAATGGTAATGGAGGTGTCAAAAAGAAAGAGAGAAGCCACCAGAAAATGTGAAAGAGAGTGCAGATAATGGCATCACGCAAATTTGTCTTTGTTTTTGGTCCCACGAGTTTTTTTAGTAGTTTTAGTACTTAGTCTTCTCCTTCCCTCTGGCTAGTATTACAGCACTGCACGGCAAATTTTTAATCAGATTTATACTTATCATCTTCCCCTATATGTGTACTAATGACAACTCTCTCTACTCATTCATGCACAAGCATACCATTTGATGATCAAAGAGTTGATGTGCACAATTATATACCTTTCTCCCCATCCAACTCTTGCTTATTTTGTTTTTTTCTCTGTCTATTTCTCATGACACACTTTCTTATTCCAATTTTCTTCCTTTTTCTTAAAGTTTATTGTGTATTTCTTCTTTTCTAAAAAAAAAACAATTATTTTAAAGTCGCGAAAACAGTCTTTTGTAAAAATATAAGATAAGACTACGTACAATAAATCATTGTGGTTCGGCCCCCCTTTGGACACCACACATAGTAAGAGGTTAGTATAGGGGTGTACATAGTTCGGGTTGGTTCGGATTTTACAATTACCAAACCAAACCACATGTATCGGGTTATTAAATCTAAAGACCAAACCAAACCAATAAACTCGGGGTTATCACTCTCGATTTTTCTCGGGTTTATTCGGGTTTTCGGGTTTTTTCGGTTTTTTCGGATTTTTCCGGTAAAAATCTCCCTAGAACAAAACATATAAATTGTGCTCAAAATATTTCTTTAATCCTACTAAGATACAACTATACAAAGTATTTTTCAAGAAAATAATACAAAATATGAGAAGTATCATGGCATTATCCTAAACTATTCAACAATAAAGACATAAAATTATATAGTATAAATATTGCTAATTAAAAAGCTATAATAAAAATAAATATATTTTAAAAGTAATAAGTCATGATAAAATAAGTAGACCAATAAGGGAGTATCAATCACATGACTAAATGCTAATAAAGAAAAAATAAAAATATGTTATGCATTTTTATCTAAATTATTATAAAATAAAATATAAATATTCAATACATTCTCGTTCATAGTGTTGAATTGAATGTCTTTTGTTAGCATTAATATTGATTTAATATTGGTTTAGGCTTTTATTAGCATTATTTAGTTTACTCATGTTAATAGCTATAAAACTTATTGGAACATTCAAAAGTTCTAAATCCAATCTTAAAAGATAAAATTATAAATTTTTATAAGAAATATTTATAAATTACATCACAATAAGTATATTTATATGAAATATATCTAATATTTCTATATATGTAATGTCGGATTGGTTTGGTTTCGGTTTGACTTTCTTTAGTCAAAACCAAACCAAACCGATTATGGTCGGGTTTTTTTTTCTCCACACCAAACCAAATCAAACCAAACCATAGTCAGATTTTTTTTCTCGGTTTGACTCGGATTATCGGGTTGGTGCGGTTTGTCGGTTTCCTTTGTACACCCCTAGGTTAGTGCATTGAAATGCCTTCTAATTAAAAACGAATTAAAAATTTTAATTTTTGATTCCTACATCGATCTTAGATTAATATACCTAAATAATAGGATCAACGAATTTGATATTGAGTTAAATATTTTTATTCATTTAATAAATTTCTTGATAAAAATATAAAATATAAATAAAAATATTGAGTCGCGTAAATCTGTAACCATTGCACTAAATCTGCACTTGATTTTAATATATTAGTAGTAATCAATTTGCCACATAATATGTAAATGACGACAAACAACGTGTTTCTAGCATATAAAGAAATCTCACTACATGGATGTACAATGTTTGTGTATGTGAATCTCCCACCTCCACCCTAAGCCTAAGAAAAAATGAAAATGGCAAGCAAGATACCACGTCGAGATCAAAGTTCAAATCTTTGTAGAATAAAAAAAGATGGGTTATTTTTCTCCTAGCGATTTAAGTTTTGATCGATGGATAGAATTATTCGATATATATTTATATTGGTAAAAGTATATTGGTGCTCAATATAATTATTATACGTATAAGCTAGTCCGAAGATCATAATTTTCAAACGAACTCAAAGGACATAAACATGACCTTTTATTTCACTAATTATTTACTATTTTAACATATTCAACAAAAACAAGAACCAAAGCAAAATATGTTATCGAAGCTTTTATCACCTTTTCTGTGGCAGATATATGTTGTTTATTTTCAGATATAATTCGAACTTTAGGTCGATATATGGATGTGTAGTATTACTGTACAGTGTACACTAACAGAGTACTTCTTTGTAGCAATGAATACAAAATTAGCATAATTATTACTATGTGTTTTAAAGATTATTGGATAAATTATTCTGTATATATAGAAGACAAATATTTATACCTGGTTATTTTGTAGGACCAAAAGCCTAACATCTAACGAGGGGGATAATTAATGTAAAGAAAGCTTTAGTTGATTAATTGACTATTAAATTGGACGGCATAGCGTAATAATCCTAGTCAAGTCAGAAATGCATGCAGGCCGAATTGATTGACTTTAGAGATAATTACTGAAATTATTGACATAATAATAATACTAGTTAGTGGTAAACAATTGTTCACGCAATAGAGGTGGCCAAACCAACCTATACCATTCTTTATTTGCTCATTACTTCATAAAGCTTTTCTTCTGCCTCGTTTTCTTTCTTTGTTAGTGGATATGTCCATGATCTTTCCCTTTTCTTTTTTTAGAGGCGGAGCTAACATATAATGTATGATTCACATAAAATATTACATTTTATTAAGATCCTATGTATGTATCAAAAATTTATTAAATATTTATAAATATATAATTGAAATTAAGTAATTATATTGAATATTAACTTGGGGTTATTGAAAAAATCATAAGCTTCAAATTTTAAATTCGCCTCCCCATATTATGTATATGTTTTCAGCAAAAATTGCATGTACGCAACGTTTTTTGATGAATGTTATTAAGCAGTTATATATGGGTCTATTTCATGCTTTATGTGTCCCTCCAAATCAATTTTTTCAAAAAAATGTGTCGTGTATTAGCCACTTATAGCTCTTCAAATAATGGTCCTTATACTGTAACACTGGCTCTCCATCTCACAAAATGAAATAAATAAAATATAATAAACGATTCCAACCACCTTATCAGAGACTAAATCCACAAGGATAAATTGGAGAATGATGTGTCTGTATTTTGGTGAGGGACCATATAATTCTTTTTTAACTTAGATAATAATGCCTTGGCGTAACTGGTAAAATTGTTGTCAACTAACTAGGATGTCACAAGTTCGAGTCGTGAAAATAAATCTCGTAGAATTGCAGGAGGGCATTGGCCTAACTAGTAGCTGTGGAAAAACCTCTTGCAAAAATTCAGGGTAAGGCTGGGTATAGGAGTGGCAAAATGGTTCAATGAAAACAGTTAATCACCTATATTATCCACTAAAAATGGGTTGGATAATGAACTGTTTAAAAACGGGTCAAATATGGATAAGAACCATATTATCCATTTAGAAAATGGATAACCAATGAGTAACTAATGGATAACCAATAATGGGTCTAACTTTTACATTTGTAAAGCCTCAAATTTGGGGTTCCTCAAGTTAGAGAGGCTAAGAATCTCCCAAAAGTGATCAGATACAAGAAGTCATAGATAATATAGGTAACACATATTATCTGCCGGTGAACCCGTTTTTTTATCCGTATTAATTATTGCTCGGTCGGATAATTGATCCGTTTTTTCAATACCGATTTTCAACCTGAACCATATCCGACCCGATCCGCCAGTTTGCCACTCCTAACTGCATACAATAAACCCTTATAGTCTGGCCTTCCTCGAACCCTATACATTATGAATGCTTCGTGCATTGAATTGTCTTTATGATAATATATACATATGAGTAATTTATACATGTAACAAATCAGGGATTAATCCGTTCATTCTCAACTTCTCCTATTGAATTCCTTCTTTTATTTTTCTCATTAGATACTTATTTAACCCTATATTATACACAAATAGTTGCTCAAAAAAAGTTAGTGGGAAAAAGTGCAAGAAGATGTAAATTGGATATCAAGGTTTCAGCCTAGGGTTTTAGGTGCATCCTATACTAGTACAATAATGCATGGTTTAAACTTTAAAACCCCTAAAGGTTCTCTAACTTATGTCCTTTTTTCTTTCTTCACGATTCATGGGTCTACACTACCCCAAAATATCTTCAAAATTAAAGAAAAAAGATTGAAATTTCTAACATTTTTTGCCATAGTAGAATTCTTTCCTTCCACCTAATTATGTACCCTTGTGTTCTTGAAAACGCCAGTAAATATGTGATGGTAGTAATTAGGGGTGTACATAGGTCGGGTTGGTTCGGATTTTACAATTACCAAACCAAACCACATGTATCGGGTTATTAAATCTAAAGACCAAACCAAACCAATAAATTCGGGTTTTTCACTCTCGGGTTTTCTCGGATTTTTTCGGGTTTTCGGGTTTTTCGGTTTTTTCGGGTTTTTTCCGGTAAAATCTCCCTAGAACAAAACATATAAATTGTGCTCAAAATATTTCTTTAATTCTAGTAAGATACAACTATACAAAGTATTTTTCAAGAAAATAATACAAAATATAAGAAATATCATGGCATTATCCTAAAACCTTCAACGATAAAGACAATAAAATTATGTAATATAAATATTGCTTATTAAAAAGCTATAATAAAAATAAATATAATTTAAAAGTAATAAGTCATGATAAAATAAGTAGACTAATAAGGGAGTGTCAATCACATGACTAAACGCTAATAAAGAAAAGATAAAAATATGTTATGCATTTTTATCTAAATTATTGTAAAATAAAATATAAATATTCAATACATTCTCGTTCATAGTATTGAATTGAATGTCTTTTGTTAGCATTAATATTGATTTGATATAAGTTTAGGCTTTTGTTAGCATTATTTAGTTTAATAATGTTAATAGCTATAAAACTTATTGGAACATTCAAAAGTTCTAAATCCAATCTTAAAAGATAAAATTATAAATTTTTATAAGAAATATTTATAAATTACATCACAATAAGTATATTTATATATTAAATATATCTAATATTTCTATATATGTAATGTCGGGTTGGTTTGGTTTCGGTTTGACTTTCTTTAGTCAAAACCAAACCAAACCAACTATGGTCGGGTTTTTTTTCCCCACACCAAACCAAATCAAACCAAACCATAGTCGGGTTTTTTTTCTCGGTTTGATTCGGATTATCGGGTCGGTGCGGTTTGTCGGTTTCCTTTGTACACCCCTAGTAGTAATGGTTCTTACATGAGCGAATGACAGAACAAAATAACTACTAAAATTACTATATGCTGAATTCATTAAGTTTAAATACTCGCTTGTGATTTTACATGTGAATTTAGTTTTTAAGATAAGTCAGCCATGTTCTTATATTACATTAAAAAGTATAGTCGAGAATGTACATATAAAAATCTGACAAATTAAAAGTCATATAATTAAGAATTTATTTATAAATCTGGTGAATAGTTACACACAAATTCCAACCCACAAGAGTTGCTTTTTAATTACTTCTAGACACCCTTAGAATCCTCTAATATTGTTGTCTAGCTGGAAGCTACTAAATATAATGCTAGCTTACAATTTTTGACATGATAAAGCAATTAAACCTTGTTAATTGTGATCATGAATCTTAACTGTGAAGATGTGAAAGCAATTAAAAAACAAAATATCAATTATCATGTATATATACAACACAATAACGCAGAATAAACATACACGCGTAATGACTAAATTCCTATTTAGTATTATTTTGCAAGAACATAATCGAAGTAGTATAATGGATATTTTCTGCGTTAATTAAGTAGTAGATCTGAGATGACATAAAATGTCTTTTATTGAGATTGTTTCTACTCCTTCCATCTCAAATTATCTGTCATAATTTCTAAAAATAATTGTCTCAAATTATTTTTCATTTTAAAAGTTTAAGACTAAAATAATTTTTTTTTCTTATTCTACCTTTAATATTAATTGTTCTTGAAGAGAGATTATATCTTAAGACATTAATAAAAGTAAAACAGTTAAAAGTATCTCTTATTTAATATTTTCTTAAAAGGTGTGTAAAAGACAAAACGATAGATAATTCGAGACCGATGGAGTATTAGACAACAAGTTTGTAACACGAGTGATAATTAATGAAAATTAAATATAATGATTATATGTTAGTGTAAACAAGAGGGGGAGAAATTATATCCAGGGTTTTTCACTGTTTACAGACAGGTTGATTATTTTGTATCTTTGACAAGTAAATATAGCGTTGTGGAGTAATTATTTTAGAGGTTTTAGACTAACCTTAAATTTTTTCTTTCGTTTCTTGATAAAAGACTTTCATAGCTTGATGGTTTAATTAGAAAAGCGTATAATTATTTGGAATTTGGAAGCCAAATATAAAGAAAAAAAGTAGAAGCATTAGAGATTTATTAATTAAAATCAAATTCATGAATTATTCATGTAAAGTAAATTTGTTAATTTTTAATAAATAACTTTTAGAACCTAATATTCGAAGTGCCATATATATAGTCTAAGAGTTTGATACTTATTTCACCTAAATGTTGTTGGTTGGAGTCTTTAATTTCTTTTGACTATTAATAAATAAAGTATTCTAGTCTTCTTCAATGTTCTAAAATAATATCCTCGGGTAAAAAAAATTAAAAAAAAAAGAGTACATATTGAATTTTTCAAGTATATTTTCTTTGTTTTTAACTTTTTACTTGGAAGACAACTACAAGGTGGGAAGCAACCCCCACTTCCAACCGAGAGGTTGTGAGTTCGAGTCTCCCCAAGAGCAAGGTGGGAAGTTCTTGGAGGGAAGGATGCCGGGGTCTATTTGGAAACAGCCTCTCTACCCTAGGGTAGGGGTAAGGTTTGCGTACACACTACCCTCCCCAGACCCCACTAAGTGGGATTATACTGGGTTGTTGTTGTTGTTGTTGTTGTTGTTGGAAGACAACTACAGACCATAACTATTTTACTGTGGTAGCTGGTGTTTTTTTAATTAGGGACAGAATCAATCCTTTTCGAAGTGTACATGTAGCAAAAATAGAATTGAATATTGATTCTCTTATCATTTTCCAAACAATATTTTCTTTTCTTTTCTTTTCTCCATATATCGTTGAAAATTGAAAAATCATCGTCCCCAAGAATGTCACGAAACCAGGCGCTTTCATTAGTTGGATGCACAAGAAGTTTTATTACCTTATACATTTCTTTAATCCTAATCCAACCATTCCCCATCCATTATTTTCTTGAACTAAACACACTTTTTTCCTCTCATATATATATATATATATATATATATATATATAATCAGAGGGTGGAATGCATTAAGTTCAACAAATACTAAATCAAAAGTCATAATTTTAAATATATAATAAATTCAGTACTAAAAACTTCGAGGGCGGAATGAATTAAGTTCAAATTCAAGGCCCGTCTCTATTTTTCATATCCTAGTTCTTTCTCTTTTCTCTCATTTTTATTTTTTTAATTTGATTTATTTTCTTGACATTGCACCCTCTATTCCTATTCCATCATCCACAGTCTACCCATTACCTATGCTTTTCCTCAAAACCAAAAGCACATCTCATGTCAATATTCCTCCACCTTAATTTACAAATGGGTCAACTTAATCTTGCTATTTTTTCATAATTTTATCGTCAATGTCTACTCCGTTTCTTCTTCTTCTTTTGCGCAATAAATTAATTTTACATAGATGAGAGACCTGTTAAATAAATATTTGGTACAAATCCATAAAATAAGAGATAATTAATCAAAGAAGATTATATTGTTTTTGAATTGTTATCGGAATAGATAGAATTGGTGAAACTACATATACCATAAAACAAAATAATTAAGGTAATTGTTGGTCCAAGTGAAGTTTGTTTTAATGATTGCTAGAGGAACTCCAGCATGAACCAGGTTCATACACAGTATACACATACATGGGCAGAATTCGGGCACAAAGCATATACGTGAAGGAGATAAGCTTAAGTGGTTATATCTGATATCTCATGAACGAAAATGTTACATAATTGATAAGGAGAAGAACTCCTTACCGGAGAGAACTCTATTCTAGTGGAGGGTGGGGGGGGGGGGGGGGGGGTAGAACTAACTCTAGTATTTCCTATTTTACTAACTCTATATATTTCAGGGTGTTCTTATTTTATAGTGACATATAAACGCTGAAGTTACATGAGTTGAGAAAAAAATAACAAGGCATTTTGCAAGCAATTCTTGTGTGATTCAAGTTTGCTAACCTAAAGCTATATGAACCATAGAGAAGAAACAGTTCCAAGTGTCTCTCTTTTATTCTAGTTTCACTTTAGTAGGTGTTTCAATTGTACCTTTCAGCTTTATCTAGAAGCAATTGTACTAGGTACTTTGAGTATTGTATTCAAGTTAGAGTTAACTCAATATTGCCGCAACAGCTAGAGGTTGGTTGCACAAAGGGATTAGAGGTAATAGATTTACAAAGAATTTTGTAAATATTATTTTGGCGTTGTGATTTTAGTGAAGTGTTGGAAAAATCTTACTAAGTAGTAGGTCGTGGTTTTTTCACATTTTGAGTTGGTTATTTTCCACGTAAAGATACTTCTATTCTTTACTTTTCGTATTTATTATTCCGCAATAGTAGTACAATGAAACACATAGAAAAACCAGGTCTTTCTATAACCTGTGCACACGAAATATTAGACACCACGCAAATCATCCTCCCTCTTGTGTGGTATTGAAGTATAAAACATAAATTGGTACCAGAGAAGGTTATCCTTGAAGAGGCTAACACCTTAGGAAAAAATCAAGATGAGTGCACCACCTGAAAACTGGGAAGAGCAATCCACTACTAGACCACCACTCTTTAGTGGTCGGTACTACTCTTGGTAAAAAACAAGATGAGATATCACAATATAAGAGATGGCTATGAGTTATAGGACATTATCACTGATGGTCCACCGGCTACCTCGAAGAAAAATACTGAAAGAGTAGATGTGCCAAAAATAATAGCGAATTGCACTACTGAGGACCTGAAGAAGTGGGAGAAGAATGCTAGAGCCAAGAAATGGCTTATTTGTGGACTTGGTCCACATGAGTACTGCAGAATTCAAGGATGTGCCACTGCTAAGGAAATTTGGGATACACTACAAGTGGCTCACAAAGGAAAACCTTAGGTAAAGAGATTCAGAGGAACTCAAATGTACTTTCAGTAATAGAGCTTTGCTATGAAGGACGGAGAAACCATTCAAGAAATGTACACAAGGTTCACTACACTGAAAAATAAGCTAAAATTTCTTAGAAGGATAAAGAGTTGAGAAGATACTGACTAGGGTTTTGCGTATCACTTCAGAGAGCAAAATCACTGTCATCCACGATTCAAAGAATATTGTCACTCTCCCTCTGGATGAATTAATTGGAAATATCATTACCTATGAACTTAGGAGACAAACCATGAAGATGGATGTACCTAAGAAGAAAAGGAGCTTGGCACTCAGAATCACTGAGTTTTGATATAGAAGATGCTGAAATGACAATGATCACCAAGGACTTCAAGAAGTACCTGAGGGGAGGAAAGGTCTCTTCAAGAAGTGGAAACTATAGCAATTCCAAAGCTCCTGAGAAACAAACCAATGATGGATACTACAAGTGTGGAAAGACTGATCACCACATCAAGAACTATCCTTTTTGGAAAATCGAATGAAAGAAGGAAAGATCTGAACGAAGGAACGCGTTCAACCAAAGCAAAGCAATAATAAAGGAGCAACCAAGGTTATGGTCGTTGCTTGGCGAGAAAGCTCAGATAAAAGCTGATGATGTGATGATGAACGGGAACTTATGTAAATTAGAGAATCTGTTAAAGAAACTGAGGTAAGTGTCTTCCATCTCAAAGAAAAAATAAAAAAATTCCATATAGGTCTCGGTTGGGGTGACTTCCTCTAAAGAAAGGTTATTTGAGTTGCTACTAGAGCTAATTCATAAATCTGATGATGTAAATAATGAAAAGGAACAACTGTCAAAAGAATGTGTAGTTTTAAAAGCTAAATGCAAAAACCTGGAATTTAGGGCTAGTGAAACTCAAAGTGAAAATGCTATGTTGAAGAACCGGGTTCATGACTTTGACACAACGGTCCTAGAACTTAGATCTGAAAATTTAAAACTGAAATTAGGAATAGGTAAAAAGATAGTCGATCGCACACAACTCATTTTAGAAGAAAATATAAGAACAATGAAAGATGAGTTGTACAAAAGAGATGAGTAGGTAAGAATCCTAAAGGAGGATATAAACAAGGTCAAGCATGAGCTAGATAGAACTTGTAAATGGAATAGGTCCTCCGATATACTTTCATGACTAGAAGAACACCATAGTGGCAACAGAAGAGGACTTGGCTTTAGGCACCATGCACCTAAGTGGGATCCCAAAAGTAAGTACCTCACACTTTTTGAGAACAAGATTTGCACACACTATGGTAAAAACTAGTCACTGTAAAAGTGAATGCACTATAAAAGAAACGAAAAATCGAAAGAATAAAGAATTTGTTCAAGGAAAAAATTGGCTACCAAGTTGGGCAAAAAAAGAATTTGATTCATCTTTTTTCCTATAGAAAGGGACCCAAACTAGTTTCGGTCCTAAGACTAACCCCTGATTTTCTTTTGCAGGTCTAAGTGAAGGTGAGCAGACAAATATAGTACTTGGATAGTGGATGCTCAATGCATATACCAAGAAGCAAAAATCAGTTCCTTTCACTTGAGGACCTTAAATTAGGTAATATCTCCTATTGGGGTTAGAAAGGTAGGTAAGACTGACTCTCACTCTATTGAAAATATTTACTTGATAGATACACTAAGGTAAAGTCTAATAAGTATATCATAACAATGTGGTAAGGGTAACACGGTAGCATTTACCTTTACAAAATGCGTGGTAATTGATCTTACCATTAGCAAGATAGTTTTGCAGGAAAAAAGAGTGAACAACATATATATTTTGGTTCTGTCCGCACTCTTAAATAATGAACTCACTTGCTTAAGTGTGTTAGATAATGATCACTCATGTGGCACAAGAGACTTGGATATGCCAGTCTAAGTCAACTCAACAAACTAGTCTCCAAGGACTTGGTGATAGGGCTGCCTAACATTAAGTTCAAGGAAGATAAAGTTTGTGAGGCTTGTGCAAGGGATAAGCATGTAAGATCCTCTTTCAAAAGCAACAAGCTGGTAAGAACCACCACGATGATAGAACTGGTCCATATGGATCTTTGTGGACCATGAGAACATTGAGCAGAGATGGTAAGGGATATGTTATGGTGCTTGTTGACGATTACTCTAGGTTTACTTGGACATTCTTTTTTTTTCATCTAAATATGTAGCATTTTACACGTTCACTTCTTTGGTTAGAAAAAACCCAGAACAACTAAGTAATCAACTTAGATCAATTAGGTCGGATCGTGGTATTGAATTTGAGAATGCTAAATTTGCGGATGTTTGTGATGTATATGGCATAAATAATAATTTTTCTACTCGTAGGACCCCACACAAAATATTGTAGTTGAAAGAAAGAATAGGACATTAGAAGAAATGACTTTACTTCTTTCTAGTAAACTGCCTCATAGTTTCTGGGCAGAAGTTGTGAATACTACATGCTACATCATAAATAGGTGTATGACTAGACCTCTTATTAAGAAGATTCCATATGAGTTGCTTAAAGGGAGAAAGCCAAATATATCCCTTTTTTGGGCATTTAGATGTAAGTGCTTTGTGCACAATTATGGTAAATAATCCCTAGGTAAACTTGATCCCTGAATTGATGAGGAAATATTCTTTAGATATTTTTCACATAGTAAAGCTTATAAGATTATGACAAAAGTACTATGTATGTAGAAGAAAGTATATACGTGGTTTTTGACGAAACTAACATTCTTTATGAGAGGTAGAAATATGATGATAAAGCAATTGGACTTGTAAGAAACTCAAATGAAACCACAGTCCAACTGAAGCTGCACCAGAGAAAGGAGTATGTGATGGAACATGTCCTTACACACAAGACAACTTGACAAGGGGAACTGAACAAAGAGGAACTTATCCTCAAACCTCGAGGGAGCCTATCCATGAACTTGTTCCTCAACAATAAAACATTGAGGGAACATCTAGGGGAAACCAGCTGATTTTGAAAACTTATAAGTATCAATGTTCCCATCCCATTGAGAACATAATTACTGAACCAACCTCTGGAATCAAAACTAAATCGTCCTTAAAGAATTTGTGTGCTTTTGATGCTTTTTTTAATATCTTATTGAACCTAAAAATATTGTTGAGACTTTTCAGGATGAATACTGGGTGAACGCAATGCAATTGAACTCAACCAATTTGAAGGAAGTCAAGTTTGGCATTTGGTACAAAGACCCAAGGACATATCTGTAATTGGATAAAATGGGTCTTCAGAAATAAACTTGACGAAGATGGAACAATTACAAGGAAGAAGCAAATATTGGTGGTTCAAGGATATAGTAAAGAGGAGAGCATAGACTATGATGAGACTTTTGCTCCAATTGCAAGGTTGGAAGCAATTAGACTACTTATAGAATTTGTTGCTTACATGTAATTCAATGTCTATCAGATAGATGTCAAGACTGCCTTCCTCAATGTCTATCTAAATGAGGAAGTGTTTGTCAAGCTACCTCCAGACTTTGAACGCAAGGAATGTCCTGATCATGTGTACAAGTTTGACAAGGCACTTTATGGTCTCAAGCAGGCTCCAAAAGCATGGTATGAAATATTATCAAAATTCTTAATTGAGCATGATTACAAGAGAGGTAAAATTGAAAATACTTTATCCTTGAAAGAAAAAGGTAAAGATCTCTTGGTAGTTCAGATATATGTTGGCGATATAATCTTTGGAGTAGCTACCGATAAGTTAAGTAAGGAATTTGTTAAACTAATTGGGAGTGAATTTGAAATGAGTGTACTGGGTGAGCTTAATTTCTTTTTAGGCTTAAAATTAAACAAAATTCAAATGGAACTATAATCCATCAACAAAACTATGTAAAATAGTTGCTTAAAAGGTTTTAAATGGAAGATTCCAAAGAAATTGACACTCTTGTAGCAGCAACCACAAAATTGGATATAGATGAACTTAGTTCATCTATTGATTAGAAGATGATAGGATAATGATTGGCTCTTTTTTATATCTCACTGCTAGTAAATTTGACATTGTTTTCGGTGTAGGCCTTTATGCTAGATTTTAAGTAAAACCAAAAGAGTCTCACTTGACTGTTGTCAAGATGATCTTGGGATACCTAAAAGGCACCATTGACCTTTGTGTATGGTATCTAAAAGGTAGTAGTTTCAACTTAATGGGATATGTTGATACTGATTATGCAGGTTTTATTATGGATAGAAAGAGCACATCATGTATGTCACACTTTCTTGGTTCATGTCTTGTGTCTTGGGCCACCAAAAAGCAAAATTTGGTGGCCTTATCAACTGCTAAAGCTGAGTATATTGCTACTGCCTCATGTTGTGCTTAATGTTTATGGATCAAATAACAATTAACAGATTTTGGAATTGATGTAGGTTGTATCCCCATCTTTTGTGATAACACTAGTGCAATTATTATGACCAAGAACCTGGTTCATCATAAGAGAACTAAGCACATAGATGTTAATCATCACTTTTTGTAGGACAACTATAACAAGGGTTTGATCACTATATAATTTTGTGCTACTGACAAGCAAATAGCTGACATCTTCACAAAATCTTAAGTAGAGATCACTTTGAAAGGAACGGGTTAGAATTTTGAATGATTAAGATCACCTAAAGGGAACCAGTCCTAACTCAAAAATTGGTTAAAAGCTCTATGAATTTTGTACATGATTAGATTAAAATATGCTCAATCTCATACTTTCATCATTATACTCTTGTGCCATGTGCTAAAATATCTAATTATTATCTAGTGATATTATCTTTATTTTCTTGGAAATTCAGTCTTACACAAGAAATTTCTCAGTGAAGAACCTGGTTCATCAAGATTACATGGTACGTACTCTCCACTATGTATGCTTTGAAATAATTATATTTGGATTATGACCAACAATAAGTGTCTCATTTAATACTAACCTCCTTGAGCTTATCTGTTACGAAATGAATCAGTTTTACCCAAAGAGAGTCCCAAAATGCAATAAGTGCCTAGATTCTAGGGAGAGTCCTCAAAGTCTTTTCAAACCGACTCCTAGTTTGATTAGACTCGTGAGCTTCTGTGAAAGATGTCGTTACCCAATCAAATTATTACTCTTTAAATTGATTTAGCCTTAGTCGTTTCCTCACTTCAAATACACAACCGCCAAATAATTCTCTCCATCTTCTCTCGTTTTCTAAAACACAGACATACTCATCTTACTTCTAATGTCATCAATGGGTAACCTTTCTTAAAAACCCTCATAACTATCTAAAGAACCCACACCCACACCTTCAACCACCACTACACCCAAAAAAAGGATGAGTAAAGGTTACCGTTCGTAAGATAGTGGCTGGGAGTAAATTATCCAAGAAATTAGATTAATAATTAAAAGCAAGCCAAGCACAAAACCCTCAAAAATCTAACAACACATTTAAGAATTCTACTTAGGGGGGAGAAATTATTTCTTCTAAAACAGAACAGGTAATATTTGGTCCTAAAATTACTGCTAAAATAATTTCTGAGGTTGCTGCAAATCTAGAAAATAGGTTTGTTCTAATAGGAACTGTGGCTTGAGTTGAGACCACTGATTCCAGAATGATTGTTGGTAAAAATAAAAAGGAAAAAGAAAAAATAAAAAAATAAAAAGAGAGTGAGGGTGCTCAAGGTGATGTGAGGGAATGAGAAAAGGAGTGGCTGAATCTTCACCCACACCTATTGGTCTGACTAAAGAAACATGAGCTATGGTAGTGTGGAGTGAGGAATCTATTAAAGTGGAAAAAAGTTTGAGAGAAAAAAGGGCAGGGGGTCTTGAGAAGCAATTGAGGGGTTGGTTAGGTTAAAGAAGAGGTTACAAGAACATATTCCATCTGTACAGGAATCCCTCGAAGACTTACTGAAAAGAATGTCTGACAGTTACAATCTAAAAAGGAAGAAGAGTTCAGAAGTTAAATTTTTTTGGTACTGCTAGGGAAAAGAAGAAGATAAAGACTGCCTCTTCTATCCTTGTAGAGACTCCTCCCACAAGATGAAGACCTACAAGGAGTCAGAAGAAGCAGAGTGAGGATAATCTTGATAAGGCCTTGAAAGAAAGTAAAAGAAATGTTGCAACGAGAAATAAGAAGGTGGATGGGCATGTTGAGGCAATTGAATTGAGGAGATGAACCTGGTCCTTTATGATGAAGAGGAGGCATAAGAGGTGGAGGTTGTGAATCCAAAGGCAAATATAATAAAGACTTCCAAAAACCTTGAAGACAAAGTTTTCATAGCCTTCTACCTTGACCAAAAGGACTAGGTTTGCGATAAATTCTAGAAAGTGAAAATTGCGGAGGATGAAGAAAGTGAAGATGGAGAAGAATCTGATCAAGAACAACTGCAATGTTGGAAGGAAATGGTCCTTCAAATGGATGAAAAGCTTGCCAGAACTGAGATTGTGAAGTTCATGGCAAATTGTGAGATTAAGAATGGTAGAGTCACCAGTATGGTAATGGGATGACAGTTAAATTTGATGACAAATGACTAGGAGAGAGTCTAGGTATACATGTTGAAGGGTACAATGATCACAAAAAGCTAAAATGGCCAAGTGTAGAGAACCTCCTTACCGCTCTCGCCATTATAAGGAAGTTTGATGACAATAAAGATGAACTTTAGCCCAAGGCTGCTTACAAAAGTGAGACGAAGACACCCGCCAAAGTGTTGTTTGAATTTGTTAAGAAAGTGGTGTACCCCAGGAAGGAAAGAAGGCACATTCCACATTCATTGACGTGGTCCTTATGGAATATTTGGACAGTGAGAGGCAAATCAATTGACCTGGATTTATCATCCAGCTTCTTGATAGGGTTGTAACTGGTACCAAAACTCATGACATACCCTATGGTTTCATTCTCACGGTTGTACTTGACCACTTTAAGGTACCCCTCAATAAATAAGAAGTCGGTACAAACAAGGATCACTTTGCGGTAAAAACTTTGACTACATGTGACTATGAAGTCCACAACACTCCCAAAGAACATGGTTCTTATAAAAAGGTAGCTGTGAACATCAAAGTGCAAGCCTTAGTGCAAGATAGTATGGCTAAGGATGCTGAAATTGATAGGTTGAAGAAGAGGTTGGAAGAAGTTGAAATTGAGAAAGATGCTCTCAAGTTTGAGCTTTCAAAGGGGAAAGAGAAGAATGATGGCATTCTTCATGATATGTTAGAAGTTACTTCAGTCCAGAAATCAAGAACCTGGTCCTTTCCGGCCTTAAAACCTTTTTACCCTAGTTAGACAAACTAATAACCCGTATGGGATTTATTTTTATTCTTTTTTCTCATGATCAGGTATCTTTATTTTTCTTTATGCTTTGTAGATGACTAGTATCAATGTTAATCAACTTGTTTTGTGCTCTAACTGTTTGTTGATGCTTATCAGATAGATAATATTATTTGATTGATATATCATGCTTGACTCAATGATTGCATTTGAAGTAGCCTCATGACTATGAGTAATATATAGTAAAATCTGGTTATCTCACATAATTATGCAACTTTTCGATGATGCAAAAAGGGAGGGAAGGGGGAGGAATGAATAGGTTGTACTTTTAACTTTGGACTATGATGTTTATAACCTAATGAACCCGGTTCTTGATGATTAGTGACTTTAAAATGGAAAGTGTTCTAACATTGTGTTGATGTTGAGCTGAGTTGAAACAAGGCATTTACTTATGAAAAGCACAGAGTTTGTCATCATCAAAAAGGGAGAATTTGTTGGTCCAAGTGAAGTTTGTTTTAATGATTGACAAAGGAACTCAAGCATGAATCAGGTCCATACAAAGTGTACACATACACGGGCAAAATTTGGGTACTAGGCATGCACGTGAAGGAGATAAGCTTGAGTGATTATATCGAATATCTCCTGAACGAAAAGATTACATAATTGATAAGAAGAAGGACTCCTTACTTGAGAGAACTCTATCCTAGATAAGGGAGGAGTTAGAAGGTGAAGATCACTAGAACTCTTCCACGAAGGAAGAGTATAGCATAAGAACTCTAGTTATTTCCTATTCTACTAACTCTATATATTTCAAGATGTTCTCATTTTACAGTGACGCACAAACGCCGAAGTTAAACGTGAGTTGAGAGCAAAATAGCAAGGCATTTTGCAAGCAATTCTTGTGTGATTTACGTGTGCGAACTTGAAGCTACATGAACCAGATAGAAGAACAAGTTTCAAGTGTCTGTCATTTATTCTAGTTTCATTGTAGTAGGTATTTCAAATTGTATCTTTCAGCTTTGTCAAGAAGCAATTGTACTAGGTACTCTGGGTGTTGTATTCAAGTTAGAATTCACTTGAAGTTGTCACAACAGCTAGAGGCTGGTTAAGGGATCAGAGGTAATCTTTAGGTTTACAAAGTTATGTAAATGCTATTTTGGCTCAATGATTTAGTGAAGTATTGGGAAAAGTCCTACTGAGCAGTAGGTCATAATTTTTTTACTTTTTGAGCCGGTAATACTTGTGTTCTTTATTTTCCGCATTTATTATTCCGTAACAGTAATATAAGGAACACATAGAAGAACCAGATCTTTCTATAATTTGTGCATACGAAAAATTGGATACCACACAAATCACCCCTCATGTTTATTATAGTGTAAAACATCAGTAATACAACTAATTGATCTTGTCTAATCTTTCATGGATTTAAATTAAGGGAGGTATTCTCAAATCTCAAGTATAATATAATTAATTATTTGGTATTGACGAAAGCTCCATGGGTTAATGGACAACTTAAATGAGCCATTAGCTAAATATATATATGATGGTAAGCATGGCTTTGATTTTGCTTTAACTTGCTTGTAGATGTGCTATATGTCGTAGTAGGTGATGAAATCAGATATTCCTGTTTATTTTCTCTTTTCATCTTCTCCCCTTACTTTTCCTAGTGAAATTGGCTAAGATCGTCGATTATAAGATAAAAAAATAATTAATCCAAATAGCCACATATTCAACCATTAAGTTAAAACAACCAAAAGATGTATAATATATGTATATTTATGTATAATTTAGGTATAATTTATGTATATGGGTAGAAGAATAAACAGTAAATCCGACCACCGGCTATTTATGTAAAAATAAAAAGACTGAGATATAATTACTTTCGAGATAGATAATACTTCTTTTTTCTTTTCCGAAAGATCTTCTTTCGGATTTACATAAAAAGTAGTAACAATTACAGGAAAAAAATTATAATTATAAGTGGAGAAAATTATTGGGGTTCGATAATGTGTGTACTCATGCATCATGTTAAATGAAATTGTCAGGCTTTGTTGTAAGGTTGAATTTTTTTTAGAAATACAGATCTAAGTACTATATTATGGAGTAGGAGAAAGAGGGGGGAGTGGTAGATATTAATTAAATGAAATGTCAGGAGAAGAAGGTGGGGGTGTTTAATAATATATGAACCAAACAATACAAACTACTTTATTATTGTCCTCCTTTGTGAGGTGATATATACATATAATAGGAATAATGGCAGTCACAAGAAAGGAGCTAGCATTGCATAAATATGACCATATGCTTTACTCCAATCTCCTTCAATGAGGTAAGGTAGAAGCAACATCACCAGTGTGTACATGTGGGGTGTGGTGGGATCTTTTTTTCCTTCAATTTAATCATATCTTCGAAGGGAAGCTTAAAAGTATGTCTCGGGTTCGAGTCGTGAAATCACTTATTAATGTAAATTTGCATTAGGATAGGCAACCTATATCATACATCATTAAGGTGCCGCCTTTATTCGAATTTTGCATGAATACGGAATGCTTCATGCACCTGATTGTCCTTAATTATATTCATGTACCTAAAGTTTACTATGCCGATTAATTCGATTAGATAAAGCGTTCTCTATTGAAAAGATTTCTATTTTTAAAAATTGAAACCTAAATTTTTAGTTAAAGGCCGAGAGATCTCAATCATAGTGCCATACCATGATAGGTGGGGTGGGGGCTCTTGTTTGTGGGTTGTTTTAAAGATTCAAATTTCAAAGCTCCCCAATATGCAAATCATGAATCTCAAACGTCTTCTCACTCTTCACCTTCTATGACCATAACTTTAAATATTCTTGAGCCGAGGGTTTTTGAAAATAATTTTTATATTTTTATAAGGTAAAAATAAAATTTATTTACATACTATTATCTCTTTTTGTAAGGTTACAATTGAGTCTGTTGTTGTTGTTGTTAAAAACACCGTGAAAAGAAAATATCAAACACCAACAATTTCTTGGAATTATTTCCTGTGATCATAGCTATGGATTCGGGACAGGTGCAATCACAAGCACGTATCTAGCAGATGTTACTATTAACTGCCTTTACAACAATTTAAGTAACAAAAAAAAAAAAAAAAAAAAACTGGGGTGGGTGGACCCCATTTCATTTTAACTTTTTTGAGCATTAGACAAGACGGTTTGCTCTTATGGTAAGCAGTCTCAACTTCCAACCGAGAGGTTATAAGATCGAGTCTCCCCAAGAGCAAGGTGAGAAGTTCTTGAAGGAAATGATGCCGGGGTTTGGAAACAGCCTTTCTATTCCAGGGTATGAATAAAGTCTTCGTAACACTACACTCTCTAGACCTCATTAAGTGAGATTTATTGTCTTTTAACTCTAAGTTCCTTCTTCATTTGGTTCTTTTTATTGAGATTTGGTATTTTATACTGTTCGAATTATATATTCATATCCACCAATGTTAATAGAATAATCAACGGCTTCTTCGCCGGTAATCTTCTTATTATTTTTTTGTCTACATATAAGATATAGTTCACTTTATTAGTTAAGAGTAATTAATAAAACCAAATTTACCACTACCTCTTGTTTAATTCATATTCACTTCAAAATAAAGAGGAACCTTTATATAAATGGAATTATGAAAATCCAAAATGAAAATCATGAGTAAGAGGCCACACTGATTAATATAAATTCTTATTAAACGAATATAATTAATTAAATACAAAAGAGCCCATGTACCATCATCTAGTGACTTGAAAAAATAAGCATAAAGAATAGAATTCACCTCAAATTCAGGCGTTTGTTAGTCTATTGTTATGTATTATCCTTCTCTTAGCATTTTTAGGCCAGTGAAATATTAGTACAATGAGCTTTAATATGAATGAATACTAACTAATTCAAAAGTTGACGTTATTAATTAATTATCAAATAACATGAGTTGTCACTCGACCTTTATATTGGATTGTCTGTCCATTTATCGCTTTAGTTTCTTAATTAAGACGAACTAGTAGCTACCAAAATATTACCAATATTTTCCTATCTTCCTTTTTATAATATTCGTGGGGTTAGGTCAACTTACATATACCTCGACTAATTGTATGAGATACCTGTTATCTCTCACCAACAAAAATATCGAATTCCTGTCAAAGAAAATTTAGACAGGTAAAAAAAGATCATCCAATATTTTTAGCTTCGCTAAATTTTGAACCTGATACATCACAGTACATTTTCCTATCTTCCTTTTTTTTTAAAATAATCATGGTGTCATACCAGCTTAGTCGCAGCTTGACTATATTAACGGGATATTTTTTACCTTTCACCGATAAAAATATCAAATTCTCCGTCAAACCTAAGCTTGGACAGATAAAAGAGATCATCTAATATTTTTACCTTTCGTAAATTTTGAACCTGATACATCATAGTTCAATCTTCCTATATATCTTCCTTTATTTTCTGGCGAGCAATTCAAGGAAATTAAACAAGAAAATATGCTCCTTGAGAGGTACGTCGAAAAGAAAGAGTATATATATATATATATATATATATATATATATATATATATATATATATATATATATATATATATATATATATATATATATATGTGTGTGTAGAATGAGCTCATGGTTGTAACCACCCATTTTTAATTGTTCAATTCAAAATTTGATACCAATAGACAAGTTCACGAGGCACGACCCATGACTCTCTCAAGAGAGTTCTTACTTTGTCCACACTTAGAGCATCCCTAGAAAGCTCTACTTTTCATGTCCTTAGTGTTCACATATATACTTTACACATTTACATAAATATATATATATAATAATAATATGTGTGATTGTGTATCTATAAAATAAAAACAAAAACTTCCGTTTACTTTGCTTGATTAATTGTTATTGTTACGTAACAGATCAAATGATGACCTATTAAGAATTTGATTATTCAGTTTTACGTACACCTCAAAATTAATTAACAGCTCAGCCCTCTAGTAAAATGATTATGATAACTTGTGTAATAGTTCAGTTCACTAATGATATTTTACGATAAAGGGTCAAATTTATCCTTGTATTATGACAAAAAGATTTAAATATACCCTTCGTTATACTTTGGGTCCAAATATATCCCTGCCGTAATATTATTGATTCAAGTATACCTCTCTTCTGTTAAGTATGTCTAAGATTGACACCCAATCATATATGTCACTGATATTTGATGAGGTGCATATCACTCCAGCGCCCCTAATCCATAAAAAAGACTAAAATTTGAAATACATTGTTTTATGGTAGCGGTAAATGGTTGGTGACGGGGGGGGGGGGGGGGGGAAAAAGGTAAATGGTTTGGGGGAAGGGGGGGGGGGAGGAAATTTTGGTGGTGAAAAAAATATAGGAGGGGTAAAATGGGTTAGGAGCCTTAAGTGGCAAGCCACGTGGCAACCGCCTCATCAAATGTCAGTGTCACGCATAATTGAATGTTCATTATGGACAAATTTAACGGAAAAAGGTATACTACGTTAGGAGTATATTTGAACTCAAAGTATAACAACAAAGATATAATTGGACTCAAAATACAACAGGGGTATATTTAAATCTTTTCTGATAGTATAAGGGTATATTTGGCCTTTTTTGTATTATTTATTATGGGCCTAGTCTCGCACGACTGTAAAATGTGTCTCCAGATCTAAGGTCTGCTTTTTTGTATACCTAACATCTCTCCCGTATTTTGTCGAGATAGAGATTCGTCACAATACCTATACGTTTACCTATAAATTATTTCTTCAAAATTCATTGTTCAATCATGGGGACCATCAAGCTATGCAAGGCAAGAAGAGTGGGGAGAATCAAGTAGATGGGCTGGCCATTAATTTCTATGGAATTAATGAGTGAATATTTGTGTGTGTATTGGCACTATGTTGACTTGGATGAGAACAAAGCTTAGCATAAATAGGAGAGAATAGAGAAGTTGTTCATCTTTTTCAATAGTGCCAAAGAGAATAGTATATCATAATTTGAATTTGCTTTGTAAGGCTCCTCTCTTCTTTTTGAAAAATGCATGATATATACTTAATGCAATAACACTATAGGAGTATATATTATATGGTCCCTTTCGTATCTTGTCATGTTTTTCATTATAAAGAATGGGTCAGTTTGTTAACTTATTAGGGTAACTGCCAGCTTTTGAAAATCACGTGTTTGGCTTCTTCTTTTTTTTCCCTCTACATTCTTATTCTTCATCATTTTGTGATTATTTATTCTATTCTCAGTAGATGTAAATTTTTTGCCATAGCGCACCAAAGTTTATTAGTGATTGGTACTTTTCAGAGTGAAATATTTGACTCTAAAACAAAAAGATTGATTCAACTAGATAGATTTGACATTGTTGATGAGAATATGTGTCATCAAACAATGGAATGGTTCTAGCCAAATTTGACACCTACAACAATTTGGCTAGGATTGGAAACGCATCTCCTACCAATAAAAAAGTATGGACCAATGTTATTGGAATCAAGATTCGAACATAAAGAGCAACAACAACAACAACCCAGTATAATCCCACATAATAGGGTTTGGGGAGGATAGAGTGTATGCAGACCTTACTCCTAAAGGTTGTTTCCACATAGACCCTCGACATCCTTCCTTCCAAGAACTTCCCACCTTGCTCTTGGGGAGACTCAAACTCACAACCTCTCGGTTGCAAGTGGAGGTTGCTTACCATCAGAGCAACCCTTTTTGTCTCGAACATGAAGAGCGAATTTGGAAACGAGTGATCTATACCTAAAAAGGCAGTACGGTGCACTAAGCTCATCTATGTTCAGGATCCTGATAAGGACCAGACCACAAGTGTTTATTGTATGCAGTTTTACCCTGCATGACAACAACTTTACCAGTTACGCAAAGGTGAACTATACCTATTAAAATCAAATCTAATGTGAAATGATTACTCTGCCCTCTTTGTAAAGTATCAAATATGCAAAAGTCCTCCTTATATACCTAGTTTCATTATGTGGTTTGCCTTTTTGGCCATTGAAATCCAAAATGTCCACAAAGATTGCAAATTCTTGTAGATATCATAATAAAGTACTTAGCTTTCAAATTTCATATAACAAGTGTTTTGCAAACTGGCTTAGCATTATTAACAACGCTCTAACAACTTATATCATGTATCCTTCTTAACTGGGGAAATAGTCATCATCGTACTGGGAATACATTACAGGGACAAGTAAGGAAGTCATAAGGCCGCTGCGTAAAAAGAGAATATTCACATTAATTTGGCCAAAACACGCGACAGACCTGGTAAAATTGAACGCAAGGAATTGCAAACAAAGCATCACCTCCCTTAATTCTTTTTGACAGATCAAATCAAATTTAGTAGTCCTGAACTGTATTCGTGCAGTCCCTTCTCCTTGGATTCCTCGAGCTTATCAATTGCAAGTTCTCAGCAAGCATATAAAGACAAAGAAAGCAGAGTCCAGCATAGGCAATAGTAACACCCGACGCTATCCTTCCCAGAGCTGATAACACATAAAGAGTAACCACAACCTTAAAGAACAAGCGTTTGTCATGACCTGTAGCAGCAACCCTGAGAACTGACTCGGCAGCACCTATAGTATTAGCGAGGCCAGCAAAGACACTGTTGGCAGCGTCCTGGGAGATCTGCCACTCAAGCGGATCCACAGGAACTGAGATGTTCATTTGGCGAAAGAGGAGGCCAAGAATGGCGAGGGAACAGAGGAGTACAATAAAGACGTCTGAGACGAGAGAGACAAGACTGGAATTCCGATAGGCGCAGTGGTAGTAAACGAGGCTGCCACAGATGATGAGTATGAAGGGTTTACCCCCAACATCCGCCTTCCTGGGGTTTATTGTCCTTGCAGTAGTCTCGTTAGCATTCAATTCCATTGATGCGCGTCAACCAGAGAGATTAACCTGCAACTTTGAGTTGAGACTGCTGGGGCACAAAACGAATTAATCTGTGACCAACAAGTTTTCCTAAAGCGAACTGAAAGGAATAGTTACTCTCAAGAAAATCTTGCTTGAGGGCTTCCACATGCGTTTATTAGAGTTGGCCACCCATATAGATAATATGGACGATTTGTTAGAATGGTCAATCCTGGACACTTCTTTTCTGATACTTCAAAATCCGTCGGCTGTAAGATGTATTCAAAATTCTAAACCAGTGGGCTGTAATCACAAGTGTATTCAAAATTCTATGCTTCAACCAGATTTGAAACTTCGAGTTTCTATAGCTAAATGTTGTGGGAAAGAAACAAATTTGTGTTGGAATTTCTAGTGTTCACTACAGTTAAAGATCCCACAATGCAAATAAGGTAGAGAATAAATCAAACTAGAAGCATTAATCAGGTAACAACGAAAAAACAATTGTGCCCCAATAGATATAGTTGAACGTTGAATCATCTTATTTTCAGCCACTGCAAAAATAGCACGTAAACGCAATGATGCAATTTCAAGCACAAAATAGTTCCTATAACTTCAAGAACTTATGGTAATAACTTGTTAAATTGATTGGGTTCGACTCATGTTTTTTTTTTTTTTTTTTTTTGGGCTACTACAGTTTTGATAATTGTTGTTGTGCTAAACTTTTGAAACATAGAAATACATATACCATCCTCTCTTTCTTAACTTAATGGTAAATGGGGGTTCACACAATGAACTAAAGTTCAAACTTTCTCGGAATAGAATCTTATATTTTTGAATCCTTACAAATTGAAAAACCGCCAGATAACAAAAAGTTAGGGTTTAGCAAAAAAAAAAAATCTGAAGTTTGATGATCAAATTCCTCGAGAGTGACAGTTTACCAGAATTCAGGGCTCTACCCTAACAGAGAGTTATATTTATAACCTCCGAAAAGATAATTTTGCAATAAAAAAAAGGAATAATGCCAAGTAAATAAACTTACTAATGGCGGCAGATCAGTCGCAGTGGCAAAGAAGTTCGCCGGCGGGAGAATAAAAATCGCAACGGCAGCCGAACAGGGAATTGTTGACGGGGTTAGGGATTGCGGATGTGGGTTTGCGAATCTGAGAACTTTGTGCTTTTCATTAGAAATGGAAAAAACACTCCCTTAAGTTTTGGCTTGCTCTAAAATGGCCCTTCACGTACAAACCTAAGCCGTTTTAGTCCTTTAAGTTTAACTAAATTGATCAATTTTGGTCTCTTATATGATTAAAACACAAATGGCGGTATAATTTTTGACGTAATTGTCTTATGAGAAGCATGTGGCCGTTTATATTTAAAATTTTAAAAACATCGGAGTTATTATAAATAAAATTTTATTTATGATGAATGTTTATATTTAGAGAGATTATAGGGTTTATTATTTTGTGGCTACGTCACTCTCTCCCTATTAATAGATTATTCTATTCAATTATAATTCATCTCAAAATTCAATAAGAATTTTCTCTCTCTTTCTCTGCAATATTGTTCTTCTTCTTTTATTGTTGTCATCACATGTTATCAGCACGAGCTCTAACCGATTGAGTAGAAGCTTTGAGATTGAGCATAATGATTGTCAATTGTTCCATGAACTTCTTTCGTGGTTAAATTCTAGATTTAAGGTAAGTATTTTACTTTATTTTTCTCTTTTAAATTCTTGAAATTTTATAATTTGATTATAAATACAAGCAAAGACAATAAATTTTGATTGCAACTCTAATGAAGTTTGAAAGAAATTATAACCATCCAAAATGGTAAAATTTATATGTCCTGTCATGGTCAAATTCATGTATGATTGTGGGCAGAGGATTAAAAATCCGTCCCATTGAATTTGCTCCATTCTCATTCCCTTAAGAGAACGTGACATCAATATGTGTTAAGTCTAAAAGAAGACAAAATTATTACTATGATGTATCAATGGATATGGACGTGGCAATAGACGAAATTATAATCGTCATTATTATGGTAATGAGAAATATAAGGATTCTAAAAAATAATCCTTCATTTTGTGAAAGTAATATATATATCATCGATTTGACATGAGATTTTATAAAGCATATATCGATGATTATGGTCCATTCATGGTGTGAATGTGACCACATCTGATATATGAATACATATTCATTTTTGGAAGAATATAAACGTGCCAGTGGTAGTGAATATACCACACTCACCTCTAGTCTAGAAAGAGATTTGAGATGATATAAGAAAATAATGTCATTATTATGGCATGAATGGTCATTGGTCACGTACCTATTGCACGCCAAAATATATTGGTAATATGATTATTACAGAATAAAATTAATGCAAGAAACATATCTTGCATATAATTTTGACTATAACCATAATGGTATAACTTTCTCTTTAAAATGGATATTCACCATATTGATGTTGATGAATTTGTGGTAGTACCAAATTTATTGAGAGCTCTGAAAAAACCAATTATTACTATTTTGGAGGAATAAAATTGATTTTTCAATAAGGCATTGTGTTGTAGTAAGTCTCAAAGAAACTTAATTGAGTTTCTAAAGTATTCGCGAAAGCGGTTGGTCATACTGAGACTATAAATAAAGGAAAGATTTAATATTTTCTATTATTACAACTAGTAGTGGGGTAATATGTATGTGAAAAACTACATGTTCTCCAGTTTGTTCTACACGAATAAAAGAATATCACAATAAAGTAAAAGTTTATTGATATAAAAACTCATATCATAATAAACTTGAAGTTTATTGATAATTGCAAACGTCATGGTGTAATCTAAACTTTATCAATATTGATAATTTATCTAGTTGGCATAACTAGTTTAGCCATATTAATTTAAGTATGATGTGCAAAAAAAAGAGTTCATATGAGTAAATATTAAGAACAAGAAAGTTCTTTACGAATTCTCTTACATTGGTTGTTCTTATTGATTAATAGACCAATTAAAATTGGGATTGAATCCCATGAATGCTGAAAATATCAAAGGTGAATATGGGCCAATTTATCTGTCATGTATATCACATAAGATGCATCTATGAGATGATTACATGTGCGATTATTATTAACCCGCAATATGGTGTTTGCAAGGTAACTTGCTCAATGATTTTATTTAAAGCATAATTTTCAGATTTTTTATTCAAACTAATTCATCTTGATAAGTTGGTCTACATCACAGTTGGTTTAGAAAAATAATTTATTGAGTGCCTCCACTTAATAGCTAAACTATTGCTTATGAGAACAAAGTTATCTATATCATTTTGATATATGTTATATACGAAAGTATATATTCTCCCCTCACGAGTGGTTCAGTCTTTCATTCTATAATTTGATTATAAATTCAAGCCAATTGCATATTTCTAGGGGTGTTCATAAAAATTCAAAAAATCGACCAAACCGATTAAAAAAACTGACACTTTTTCGATTTGGTTTGGTTTTGATTTTGAATTTTAAAAAATTAAACAAATTTGATTTGATTTTGGTTTTAATAGAAAAATAATCCAAATATCGAACCAAACCGAGTATAGAAGTAGCTATTTAAAATTTATTATCATATATATATATATATATATATATATATATATATATATATATGTATATTTTTATACAAAATTTCTAAAATTTGATATTACATTTTAATACTTTGCACGTTTAGTCTAGTTCGTTGCTATTATAATAATCTAGTTATTTGCCTTTACATTCTAGTTTGCTTAGTATTTTTTTTTGCTAAGTACAAGACTGATTTCATTTTAAGAATAGTTTATTTATAAATGAATCATAAAATTATTCATCGCTAATGGTTCAACTATCATCAATATATCTTGGTAAATGATAAATTTCTCAAATAGCATTTGGTTTGATAGTGTTATGTTAAAAATGTAGCCACCGTAATATGTTTGGTAATATATGTCTCATATTTAAGAAAAAATCGATAAATACAAAAACGGACATACATCGAATCTATAAAAAATTGACTTAATTGGATTAGTTTGGTTCTAATATTTGAAAAACAGATTTACTTGGTTTTGTTTTGTTATAAGAAAAACCGATTCAAATCGCAACCATAAACACCCCTACATATATCATCCACTTCAATCGTCTATCAATTATATGAAAGTGAATAATCAACGTTTACACCTCTTTTTAATCTTCAATTATCATTAATCTCTTAATTAGAGATTGTATGGGTCGAAATATGATCACATGTGGATCAACATTAAAAGAAATGGCGAGGGATCAGCTGAGCGGTGATCGTATTCATAAGACGTCATAACAACGAGTATCTCAGCCTCTACTAGGATCGAACTATCTGAAAGCTTGTACGGCTAGGCATGTGTCATGACATTTAAGTGAGACGACCCAATGCACAATGAACAGACTAAGGCACATTGGCTAAGAACCGTTGGATAAAAGAAAATTATTGCATTATAAACAGGGGGCAGGGAACAAGAAAAGGGGGGTCTCTCTCGTACAAAAGAAAAGGGCAGAAGAACCAGAGAATGCTACAGGACGGAAGCATGAGAAGTTGCAAATCTTGGCGACAAATCTTTGTAATCGCCTTTTTTGGGTCAATAAAGATAGATCCTGCAACTATTAACGATACTCCCTATGTTTCTCCTTTATTTTTACATTACAGGATAATACATCATGAATGTAAGCATGTTTTATATTTGATATCCTTTATAAATCTTGAAGGTCCATGAGCTTGACCATATCTTATTTTCCTATCCAATGCACTTTGATGTTTAATCTAGAGTTAATTATCCTTGGCTAAGATTTATACTTCATTTTTGTGTGGGTCACCATACCTGAAGATATATGACGGTACTACAGACCTATAGTATCATATCATCCACTATATCATGGTTGTAAAAGACAACAATCTTTTGAAATATGGTGCTACTGAAAAAATTCGGCGAAACCCTGACAGGGGGAGCCCTAACCCAGTATTACAACTGCCAATACGGTCAGTAGCAACGTTCGAAGAAATGACGAATACATTTTTCACCACTCATGCAGGAGCTAAAAAGGTAGAAGCTAGGGTAAAAACACATTTTCTCCGTTAGGCAGATGCACGACGAGGGACTCAGGGACTTCCTAGATCGGTTTAAAAAGGTAAGAATGACCTGTCGATTGTGTCAAAGGGGGTGTCGGTAGCAGCCTTCCACAAAGAGTTAAGCAGGAATGTGTCGAGAGTGACCAAAAAGCTTTTAAGTCTACTTCAATGACATGTTGGTTAAGTCGAAAAGGAAAGAAGACCGCATCGATCACCTGAAGGAAGCTTTCGACATACTAAGGCGGTACGACATGAAACTAAACCCCGAAAATGCATCTTTGACATAACCTCGGGCAAATTCCTCAATTTTCTGGTGTCACAAGAAGGCATAAAGGTCAATCTGGATCAGATTAAGTCTATCGAGGGAATACTAGAAATGTTAAACCAGCAAAAGAAGGTATAAAAATTGACAGGTCGGATAGCCTCCCTTTCAAGGTTCATCTCACGGTTATCACTCATCGGATATATACCATACATTTTTTAATGTGCTAAAGAAAGACAACGGGCTCTAGTGGAATTCAAAATGTGTCGACTCCCTAAGAAAACTGAAAACATACTTGTCTTCGGTGCCATTACTTGCCAAGGCAGATCCAGGTGAATGCCTCCTTGTCTACCTAACCATATTCGAAGTTACGGTAAGCACAGTTTTGGTGCGTGAAAAAAAGTACTCCCTCTCTGATTTACTATATCAAAAAAACCTTAATTGATGTTGAACCAAGGTATTCCCACCTTGAAAAATTAGCTATGGCGTTGGTCATAGCTTCACGGAAGCTTAGGCCATAATTTCAGTGTCACCCCATAAGGTGTTGACAACTTTTCCCCTCATGAGCATCCCGCACAAACCCGAACTATCGGGTAGATTGTCCAAATGGGCCATAAAATTGAGTGAACACGATATAACATATCAACCACGTACTTCGATAAAGTTGCAAGTACTCGCCTATTTTCATTACCGACTTTAGTGCAGAAATACTGCTCGAGGTTAAGCAAGAAGCTCTTCGCACCTTCCCTGGGCGACTCAACCTCTGGGTCCTCTACACTGACGACATATCTAATGTGTCGGGATCTGGATTGGAACTCGTACTTGACGTCCAAACATGCAAAGTGATTTGCCAATATATATGGTGTCGAAATGACTAACAATGAGGCCGAGTATGAGGTCATAATTACAGGACTGAAATTGGCCCTCAAGTATAGTGCACGACGAGTCATCCTCTATTGCGACTCTCAACTCGGTGTAAACTAAGTTACTGGGAATTTCAAAATCAAGGAGCATAGGCTACAAAAATACCAGGCAGATATCCATAAGCTACTAAGAATTTGATGAATCCCGACTCGACCAGATATCCCCGGTGCAAAACATCGAAGTAGATGGTCTCGCCAAACTGGCGGCAACAACTAAAAATATCACTAAGGAAAATGTGGTCACCCTCTCCCACTCATAAATAGACCAATTCGAGGTACATTCAATAAATTTAACTTGAGACTGGCGCAACCACATCGTAATATATTTGCAGGAGGAACACTCCCACAAGACAAAAAAGAAGCCAAAAAACTTCGAATACAGGCGGCCAGGTACAACCTCATACACTACGGTCTTTACAAAAGGACGTTCAGTGTCCCTTTTGAAAAAATGCCATGGACCAAATCAAACTATGCATGTGCTCAAAGAAGTATACGAGGGTAACTGCGGTGTCCATGTAGGCAACCGAGCCCTCATCAGATACCTTTTTTCGTGTAGTATGCTACTGGCCCACTATAAAAAGGAAGTCGTGGATTATGTTAAAATGTGAGCAATGCCAAAAGTACACACCTATGATACACCAAGTGGGCGAACTCCCGCATTCCGTCACTTTACCATGGCCATTCCTAAAATAGGGAATGGATATAGTCGGACCCCTCCCAGCAGGGAAAGGTAAGATGCGCTTCCTTTTGGTAAACTAGTTACTTTTCCAAATGGGTGGAAGTATGTGCGTTTACCCAAATACACGAATAGGAAGTCATCGCATCATATGGAGAAACATCATATGCCACTTTGGCATCCCAAAGAAATCAGTTGTGACTTTGGACCTAAGTTTATCGGGAAAAAGATGACCGAGTTCTTCGAGAAATGGTGCATCAAGCGGATACTCTCCATGACATATCATCCCTTTGGCAACGATCAAGAAGAATCCTCCAACAAAATAATATTTAATATACTAAATAAAAAGATCGAGGACGCCAAAGTCCTATGGCCGAAACTACTACTAGAGGTGTTATGGGCCTACTGCACCACACTGATAACCAGTATAGGTGAAACGACATATTCATTAGTCTGTGGGACCAACGCCATTATACCAGTTGAGGTCAGAGAACTTAGCCTAAGATACCCCAATGAGAGTGGACCAAACAATGACGAAAATAGAATACAAGACCTGGACGGAGTGGAAGAACGAAAGGATATGGATCATGTAAGGATGGTAGCCCATTAACAACAAGCATAAAGGTACTACAACAAGAAGTCCAAAATACGACAACTCAGAGTCGGCTACTACGTCCTTAAAGCCAAAACACAAGCAACCAAAGACCCAAATGAAGGAAAATTGGGAACCAACTGGGACGGTCCATATAAAATCACAGGAGTAGTAAGCAAATGAGCATTCCAACTAGAAATAATGGAAGGAAAACTACTACCAAAAAATTGGAATTTCTCCCATCTCAAATACTTTCATTTTTGAAAAATGATGCCACTAGGAATGGCAAACGGTGCGGGGCGGTGCGGGGCGGGGCGGTTTTTCAGCATTCGTGGGGCGGGACGGGTTACATTGTTTGCGGGGCGGGGCGGGGCAGGGCGGGGCATAATTTTTTTAAAAAGAATTAATGCGAGGTGGTGCGGGTCGCGGGTTGCCATGAGTTGTTCAATTGATTATCTTCTTAGTATATAAATTTTTTATATCATCATACTAAGATTATCTATATATAATAACAGATAACATAAAAATACAATAAATAAATATGGTATAATTGATAATGCATCGATAATATAATAATATTTACACCGTCAATGTACACAATACTTACAAAATTAGTACAAGAATTAAATAAGAAAATGAAAATTTGCACATACTCTAACATGTGTGAACTTACAAATATATGTTAACTGAATTGCTATGCAGTTAAACTTAATGCAAACGTGTATATTTTCAAATCAATTTCATTTGGGTGAGATATATACTTTCGAATTATAATATTATGATAATTATTCTACAAATTTATCACCCAAAACATATACCCTCGTTATACCAATTCACTAGGCAACTTGTGATGAACAAATGATGGTATATTACCTAACAATATCTAATACAAATATAAAAAAAATTACTTGGTTTACTAGATCGGATTAAAAAAATTAAAAAAAATTTAAAAAATATATATGCGGGGCGGGGCGGTTAAAATTAGAAAAATTTGTTTTGCGGGGCGGGTTGGAGTCTTCGCGGGTGTGCGCGGGTGCGCCCCACAACCGCCCCGCCCCGCACCGTTTGCCATCCCTAGATGCCACTTAAGTTGTACTCTTTTCCCCTCACCCGGATTTCATCCCAATCAGGTTTCCTCGGGGAGGTTTTTAATGAGGCGATGAGGGTGACGTCTAGAAGTTCAGAGAGTAGTTGATCTCCCAGCCTGTTGATGGCATCCCCAGGCCGAGCAATGAAGGGACTAGATACAAAGAAACTTCAATATATGAACAAACTCGACATGTATCTCCAATGTACGAATGAAATCTACATCTATCTCTAGTGTATGAATGAAATTGACATATATCTCCAATGTATGAATGAAATCAACATGCATCTCTAACATACGAATGAAATCGACATATATGATACTCCAGCAAATTAAATAAAACCTCTCCATCGATCTTTCGTAGTAAAGAGTTCGACGCCGCTCGAACCACGTCGGTAACATGCTACCCGGGGGTAGAAGCGTAAGGGGAGTTTTTCCAATTTAAGTGACAATGTTCGAAATGGGATTATTTATTTATTTCAGAGTCGCCACTTGGAATAAATTATGGTGTCCCAAGTCACCAATTTATTTAAATCCCAAATCGAGGAAATTTCGACTTTCCAAATGAAGTCTGCGAACCAGAAATTCTAAGTAAGGAATTCTGTTGACCCGAGGGAAGGTGTTAGGCACCCCCGGATCCCGTGGTTCTAGCACGGTCGCTTCAATTATTATAAATGGCTAAAATATTATCTGATTTAAATATGCTCATAAATTATATGCTCTTAGTTAAACCTTTAGCCGCTTTTATTCATTGTTTTAATACATTAAAATAACTGAACCCATACGATTAATTTTTTTATGCTTGGATATCTATTTTAAAACTTGTGAAACATAGAGTAAACAATTGCTTTCCGAATTTGCTAATGTTTGACTTCAACAATGGCTCTCTACGACAGTTAAAAGATTCAAACTAACTACGACAAACATATCATGACTGAAATGAGATCTGTATGCTTACGAAGACTGTCAACGAAAGTTTAATTACTAAACGGTTGCTAAAGCAATCTATTATCAAAATATAACAGTTTAATTACATTACACTAGAAAGGTTATACTGAAAAGCTGTTTATCGCACCAAGACTTAATATCTATGGGAAGTTCTAAGCTACAACCATCACAGGATTTCAACTATATTTCATAAAAGGCTACACCTTTAGAACAAAAATGAATTCAACTCCAGAGTTTAAACAACCAGCTAATACAAAACAGTTTCCGTCCATTAAATTCCGACTAACATGTCCCTAATTGTTAAAATAGTTAAACTAAGCTGAAAATTCCAGGCCAAAGCAAACAGTTTTTCATCATTCAACTTCAATTGTGTGTATACATGCTGATTCATTATCCAATGTCACTTGAGTCTAACGACATACCTGGAAGTAGAATCGAAATAAACGAGGAGTTAGCAACAATATGCAGCAACAACCAACCAAACTCAAACTATCAGCAATATCAGTAGCAAATCTCGGCCAAGAAAACCCAGCAGAACCAGCAACCAAACAATAGAGAATTCTAGGGAATAGTTTGACTCCAACGAAGAATTGAAAACAAAAGCCGCAAAGTGAAAACCAATAGTGCAAAATAAGAACCTTCAGGTTACTTGAAACTTCAAATATTAGACCAAAACAGGGCAAAACAGTTTTATGGACAGAATTACCAACTCAAGGCCTATTTTCCTCTCTTAAAATCAGTGTTTCTTCTCTGTTTTTTAATATGAAGAATCTGTTTTCCCAGAGTCTAAGCTTTTGTATCTCAAAAATCTGTTCTTCAAGGGTGTAAGTGTGTATCTAATGTTCTGCCAGATGAAAGATTTGTGAATGTGTGTTTTCCAAATTTTCAAAAAAAAAACTCTTAAGCTCTCTCTGTTCTCCAGTAAGTTATTGTGTGAGTGTATGTATTTTTCAGAGAATGTTCTCTGTGAGTGTGTCTATGTATACTGCCAGTGTGTGTGTGTATCTTTTTCCAGAGAATGTTCTCTCTACTTATAACAGAAAGATCCCCTGGAACAACTCATTGTCCAATTAAAATAAAACTCTGCCCAGCCCATCATATTCCCACTGTTAAACCACTAAATCCTGGCTAAGTATGGGATATTGATACAAAATGCTAAACACATGGTGCTGATGGGATACCCTGCTGTACAGCAGGCTCCACCAAGTTGTACCATGTGCCTTGCATCATGACTATTAGCTTTTCTGATTTTCCTAAGCAAACTAAACAGCTATACCCAAATCCACTCAGATTTTAAAGTTACAGGTAGGCTGAAATCTGATCTAACAATGATTCAAAGATTTAAACAAACTAATTCCAACTTACTGCCACATTGTTCTGGAACTATTCTGATACAACTAGTTGTGGATACTTTAACACAATCAATTATCAGTTATAACAAACAAACCAACATCTAACTCAATGCACAAAACAAACAATAAACAAAGAAAGCTCAATTCAAGCAAAACAAAACACTGCCCGAGGTTTTTTTTACACAACAACTTCGCGAATTCAAGCGACGACATTCGTTAAGTCGAATCATAACATGTACGATTGATAACAAATCAATCGCGAAGGCAGTGATTTCAAAACTCTCGGCCAAAGCAGTCCAAAAATGAAGAATTAGCTATTCGATGAAGTATCGAATCGAGTTCTTATCTCGTAACTTCGTCATTCATAACAAATAATCAGAAGCAAGCAAGTCGACCAAATAAAAGGTCCCAAAAGAAGAAGAATTTGAAAATGTCCGAGAAAAAATCAATCAAATAAATGAAACTACGAAAATAATTAAGCTAAATTGACGAATGCAAGTAAATAAGAATGGAAAAGAAAAGAAATACCTTGAAACAAGAAAAACGGAGCTCAGCCGACTTGGTCTTCGGCATTCGAGGTCGAAAGGACCTTAATTGAGATGTTTTCTAAGTGAAAACATATCAATTAAGGTCTATTAGACCTCAATTTGATAACGTAAGGCGAAGGAAATTCCAAATCAATTTTTAGGGTTCTTAGCTCGGATTTTTGGGGCTTCATGGTTTCCGGCTAGATTTGAACGAAACCAAAGGTGTTTGGGTGTGAGCGAGGCTAGGGGATGCTATGGTGTGAGTTTGGGGTGATTTGGTGGAGGTTTAGTTTTAGGGCCGATCTTTGATCTAATATTCGAAACAATCCACAAGGATTTGAGGTTAGCTAGTTAGGGATTTGTGTCGGGGAGGTCAAGGGAAGTTTGGGGTGTAAATTTCAGGTGGTTTGGATCACTGCCGCCGGCGGAAGCGATTTCCGGCCGGCGGCGTGCGGCGGGGGACGGTGGAGCCGGCGTTAGGGTTCTTGGGGTTTATTTGGCTTCTGAAGGAGATGAAGCCGAGATGTTTTTTGGGTGAAATGGGGAGTTACAGGGGTTTGGGGTGTTTTGGGTTCAAAATGAACGAGTTAATCCCATCCGTTGGATCAAATGAATCCAACGGTTGAGATCACATGGATTAAAATGAACTGGGTCGAAAGGGTAACAGGTAAGGGGTCTTGGGTAATTATAATTAGGCTAATATTCTGGACCGTTGGATGAAATGTCATCAACGGTCCAGATTGCACGATGGGGATGGGGCGGGTATGTTGGAAAGACATGGGTATTGGACTGGGCTAAACCGTTTTTGGGCCTGGATTTGGCTAACCTTTGGGCCCAATCCGATTTCCTCCTCTTTGATTTTTCTTTTCTTTTCTTTTTCCTAATCTCTTTAATTTAATTTTCTAATTAAAACAAAAATTTCTAATTACACTACCAAATCAATAAAATTATAAGAAATACTAATTAAATTATATTAACAATTAACACACTCAATTTAAACATCAATTAAATATAAATCACACAATTGGGACATTAAATACTAGAAAATGTAAAAGATGAATTATTTTTTGTGATTTTCATTTTTGTAAGATAAAATTAATTACTCCTAATTTCGAAACTAGATAAAAATGTAAACACGACATATTTTCGTATTTTTATTAATTTAAACACATATAATCATGCATATACAAATGCAAACGATTACCAAAAATAACACAAAAATTCACCAAATACACAACGTAAAAAATAGACAATTTTTGTTTTGATTTTGTGGGAGTAATTCATGTTAGGCAAAAATCACGTGCTCACAGCTGCCCCTCTTTGCGTGTAAACTCGAAGAGTTTTCGTGCAAAGATAATGAGCTAATACGAGCGATTTTTGCGCGTCCGAGCACTCAGTGTGAAGCATTTTGAAAAGATCTTGACCGAACCTTCGCTTCGAGAGGCCTCCTACATATCCTGGCCTAAACAGGAATCAGGTCGATGTAGTTCGGGAAATTTTGGTAGCTGGGACTACCGTGGACTGACACTTGCTGTTACTGTTGCTACCGTTGCTGCTGTTGCTGCTTACTGCTTACTGATCTCCTTATGTCACGACCCTAGTTCACCAATTGTGAACATGTCGTGATGGCACCCAACCCCCACGACTAGGTAAGCCTAACACGTTGCGGAGTATACAAGTTATAAATACTTAAGTAAGAAACAGCGGAAAAATAGCATAAAAGATATGTAATCCGTGCCGCTTGGCACATACATCCATCACACAATGAATAAAACACTACCAAGATCCGGAACCCCACGGTAACACGGACTAAAAGGGGAAATACAACTGTGGCTCTATGTATAAAGAGTATCTAACAACGACATGAAGGAAAATGTCAACTAATACTATCAGAATAGAAGGAAAGCCTCCGGATCCGCGGACGTAGCGGATCATACCTCGAGGTCTCCCAAAAAGCTGCGAAATCACCTAGTACGAGCCTATCCTGATGTACCTGGATCTGCACAACAAAAGTGTGCAGAAGAGTAGCATGAGTACACCACGGCGGTACTCAGTAAGTGCCAAGCCTAACCTTGATGGAGTAGTGACGAGGAAGGTCAGAGCCCTACTGAGAAAACAATAATATAATGATGATAACAATAATAAGCAGTTTAAAAGATAAAAATTCCGAAGTAACAACAATAAAATGATTACTACAACCGTCTACAATGAAGCTAACAACAAGTAACCAACTCAATAAAACAAGTCCAGGACCTGTGGGAATTGAACCCACAATCCCATTCTCGGTACCTGCGGGTCTCCGGGAATCGAACCGCGGCCCATGTCTCGATAATATCTCAATAACTCGGGATCTCCGGAATCGAACCTGCGGTCCCTACCAATAAGTCGGGATCTCGGGAATCGAACTCGTAGTCCTCATTTCAATAATCTCGGGATCTCGGGAATCGAACCCGTAGTCCACATTTCAGTAATCTCGGGATCTCGGGAATCGAACCCGTAGTCCACATTTCAATAATCTCGGGATCTCGGGAATCGAACCCGTAGTCCACATTTCAATAATCTCGGGATCTCGGGAATCGAACCCGTAGTCCATATTTCAATAAGCTTAGGATCTCGGGAATCGAACCCGTAGTCCATAACCACAGCAAGTAAAGGAATACACAGAGAGAAGTATAATATGCTTAATGATAACTTCGCCGATGAACAGCGCCAGCGATTTCCAAGAAAACTCAAGTAAGTCAATTAAGCAACTAGACAGGTTAGATTCTATCTAATCATGCTTTTCTAACTACTACCGGGTAGGAATATCGAATTTAACAACTAAGAACAGGAATATCACTCATTGAAAATTTTGAGTAAAGTATGTGTTCAACAACCAGCGCATGTACACGCTCGTCACCTCGCGTACAAGGCATTTAAAGTATCACAATAATATCCTAGGGGTGAAAGTCCTCCACACGAGGTTAGACAAGCCACTTACCTCAATTCCGGTACGAAACCGCTAAGAAATAACCCTCTTGCCGCGAATGTCGGCCTCCACAAGTGTAGTATCTGATAAAAATCAATAGAATCACATCAAAATAGGCCACTTGGGCATTACCCAATCAAAATAACTCAAAATATACCAAAACCCACAAGTTGCCAAAACCCGACTTTCGGTACGCTTATCGAAAAATCACGAAAGTTATATATTCGGAACCCTTGTCTCAATACGAGTCTAAGCATATAAAGTTTATCAAATTCGGACTCCATTTGCCCACTCAAAACCTTGATCTTCTAAAGTTCAAGCCTAGGGTGAAAAACCCCCATAAAACACCCCAAATTCCTCCATTTTCATGAGATAATTGCATAATATTGTCAACAATAATCATAATTTGAGTCCATAGTTGATTACCTCGAAGAAACCCCTTGAATCTCCCTTCAAAATCGCCCAAATCGCCCCTTAAGCCGAGCCCTCAAAGTTTGGAAATGTTTCTGAAATTTCTAACTTCCGACATAATTAACTCCCTGCGATTTCCGCTTCTGCGGACGAAATTCCGCTTCTGCGGATCCGCTTCCGCGACATTTTGTCGCTTCTGCGAAGCCCAGGCCTGGCTGGCCCATTCCGCTTCTGCGAGCCTAAAGCCGCTTCCGCGAGACCGCTCCTGCGGACAAAGGTCCGCTCCTGCGGAACCCTCCGCTCCTACGAACAAAAGTCCGCTTCTGCGGACTCGCCTAAGCGAAGGCTTGTCCGCTTCTGCGAGATTCCCCCCTCGTCTCCTGACCGCTTCTGCGGTCCCCATCCTCGCACCTGCGAGGCCGCTCCTGCGGACAAGGACCGCCCCTGCGCTCCAGTCCGCTTCCGCGCTCCAATTTCCGCTTCAGCGGACTCGCCTCTGCGGTTCCATTTCCGCAGGGGCGAAAACCACAGAGGCAGAATTTCCTAACCTACAATTTCCATGATTTTCTCCCGTTTAACCATCCGAAACCACCCCGAGGCCCCCGGAATCTTATCCAAACACACCAACACATCCTAATACCTTATTTGGACTTGTTCCAAATCCTCAAAACACGTCTAACAACATCAAAACCCATAATTCACATCGAATTCAAGCCTAAATTTGTTAAAACTCTCTGAATTACACATTCGATCTAAAACCGGACCAAACGACTTCCGAATGACCTGAAAATTTGCAGACATAACCAAAATTACATAACGAAGCTACAGAAATTGTCGGAATTCCATTCCGACCCCCGGATCAAAATCTCACCTATCATTCGGATTCGCCAAAATTTCATCCTTCGGCATTTCAAGCCTAATTGAGCTACGGACCTCCAAAATACATTACGAACGCGCTCCCAACCCCGAAATCACCTAACGGAGCTAATGGAACCATTGGATTTCCGTTCCAAGATCATCTTAACACTGTTCCAGCTACGGGCCATTTTCTAGCTTCAACGCTCCTATTTAGGGACTAATTGTCCCAAAATGCTCAATTTTTCAGAACCGACTCTCCCGGCAACCCACAATAGCAGAAAATGAACTTAGGGGAACAGTTAAATTAGGGATTGGGGCGTAATTTGCTAAAACAACCGGTCGGGTCGTTACACCTTATTACACCGAAAAGAGAAATTAAAGCTGAACTTAGCTATGCTATCAAACTATGAGTTACAAGATTCCTATCTATGATTCTCTTGGAAACTTGATCTTGAATCTTAGTTGATTTGCTGTAGACCTCGATCCGAATCTTGATGCTCAACAAGCTGTACGTGCTTGTTTATTTCTGTGACATTGAGTGAAACGGAGTCGGCGGAGCTTGTTACTTCAATCATCTTCTGAGCAATCCGCGCTTTTGTTTACTCCAACATTTGGACTCGTTCTTTCTTCACTCTGGGTTGATGTTCCATTTGTAGGTTATCTCGATCCTTGCATCCCGAGGTCAAACCTATTTAGACAACAAAACAAACAAACGAACAAAATTTTTCTGCCCCAGTTTTGCTAGGAAAACTTCGTGAGTTAGTTGTGACACAGAAAGTGATTAAAAAGACTCTTTGGTATTGGGTAAGAAAATCATGGTTTCACAAACGTTCCACGGCTTTCTAGCCGGGATTTTGTAGAAGAGTTTCACGGCTTTCTGGCCGGAATTCAAACAATGTCTAACGGTTTTTTGGCCGTCGGACCCTCGGTTTTTTGGCCGGGGTAAAAGTAAATGGCTCCGTAGTTTTTTGACTAGGAGATCCTCGGTTTTTTGACCGGGGATAAACGTTTCACGGCTTTCTGGCCGGAATTCAAACAATATCTAACGGTTTTTTGGCCGTCAGATCCTCGGTTTTTTGGCCGGGGTTAAAGTAAATGGCTCCACGGTTTTCTGACCGGGAGATCCTCAGTTTTCTGACCGGGATAAAAGTTTCACGGCTTTCGGCCGGAATTCAAACAATATCTAACGGTTTTTGGCCGTCGGATCCTCGGTTTTTGGCCGGGGTAAAAGTAAATGGCTCCGCAGTTTTCGATCGGGAGATCCTCGGTTTTTTGACCGGGGATAAAAGTTTCGCGGCTTTCGGCCGGAATTCAAACAACATCTAACGGTTTTTGGCCGTCAAATCCTCGGTTTTTTGGTCGGGGTTAAAGTAAATGGCTCCACAGTTTTCTGACTGGGAGATCCTCGATTTTCTGACCGGGGATAAAAGTTTCGCGGCTTTCCGGCCGGAATTCAAACAATATCTAACGGTTTTTTGGCCGTCGGATCCTCGGTTTTTGGCCGGGGTAAAAGTAAATGGCTCCGCAGTTTTCTGACTCGGGAGATCCTCGGTTTTTTGACCGGGGATAAAAGTTTCACGGCTTTTTGGCCGGAATTCAAACAATATCTAACGGTTTTTGGCCGTCAGATCCTCGGTTTTTTGGTCGGGGTAAAAGTAAATGGCTCCGCAGTTTTCTGACTGGGAGATCCTCGGTTTTCTGATCGGGGATAAAAGTTTCGCGGCTTTGTGGCCGGAATTCAAACAATATCTAACGATTTTTTGGCCGTCGGATCCTCGATTTTTTGGCCGGGGTAAAAGTAAATGGCTCCGCAGTTTTTGACTGGGGAGATCCTCGGTTTTCTGACCGGGGATAAAAGTTTCACGGCTTTATGGCCGGAAAGACCCTCGGTTTTTCTGACCGGGGTCCAAACAGATATTGGACTGATATGATTTGATTCTCTTTTTCGGAGTTTTCATTTTCTTTTCTTTTATTCTTCTTTTTGGGCCTTCTTTTAGGCTTTCTTTTTAAACATCAACAAATGCATAAGATAAATCTCTAAAAAGAAACTTACCCTTTTATGTGTTTTCCTTGTTCCAAAGCCATTTCAAAGCTTGCATATTTCACTTCTTCGAGTTGTACCTTCTTCTTGCACAATTAAACAGACCTGTTTTCAACAAAGAACATTTTATCAGTTGAAAAAAGTGGTTGACTTTGCGGTCTTGATTATCTTCATTGCTTGATCGTTTCCCCATTTCCATTGAGAAATTTGCTACCAATTATCTTTGGGGTGACTTCCTTTCAAACTGACCGGGTTCATTCCCGGAATTCCATGAGGATTTTCCGTGTGGGTTCTATCCTTCCGCCTTATTCCGTCTCTTCTAAGACCTTAGCCTTTGATTTCCGTTTCCTTTCTAAACTCCTTTTCTTTGGAAACAATCAATCATTATGATCCAATCGTGGATTGTAACAATATACCACTGAGGCTGTTTTTCTTTTCTTCTTTACCAGGCGGAGTCCTGTAGAACCGGTCCTGTCACCTTCCTTTGTAATAGTTTCAGAATTAAAATTAAACCGAAAGGGATTCAAAGAAAAAGAATGAATCAAAGAATGGAAAAACGTATCAAAGATAGAGGAGTCCCTTTCGGGGGAGAAAAGAAGGACTTATCTGAGGTATATGCTGACTTTAACCAACATGACATGCTCCTCGGACTAGATGCTTGATCGTCACAAAGCTCCCATTTTCTTATGAACCAAAACGGGTCTATATTTCCGAGCTAAGGAGCCGTGCCAGGACCTCTCGTGGTGAAACAAACTTTTCGGTTGATAGCGCACTTTTGCGGGTTTTCGCCAATCGACCTCTCTCATTTCTCTTCTTACCATCGCCAGATAGCACTCTTTGCGAGTTTTTACCAACAGGCTCTCTCATTTTGTATTTCTCTACTCCCATCGTCTTATGGTGCCCGAAGGTTTTCACCAATAAGACTCTCTCATTTTATTTCTTTTCGTTCCAAGAACTTCGGACCGCGACAATGATGCTTTCACAACTTCCATCGATCTTGAAGGACTTGTACTCGGTTTGGGTAACAAGAATTGTGGACAAAATTACAACTTTGGAATCATTTTGACGGATCTTAAACCGAATCAACAATATCATCTGCCCCAGTTTCATTTTTTGGGGAAACTTGGGATTTTTTGGTTTGGTGTGACTGAACCTCAGGGAGAGGTTGCCTACATATCCTTTCGGAATCACGTCAGAACGTAAGTTCAGGAAGTTTTTTTTTTTTTTGGTTTGGTTTGGATTCCAAAGAGGGTAGCCAAAGAAAGGTAACCGGCTCAAAGGGTTTACAAAAAGGGTTGGTAGTGTTTGTGTAGCGGGAATAAAAGCCTTCAATCATTTCGACTTGTGAGGACCTCATTGAAGCAAGTTCAGACATAATACCTTTTCACAGCATCCGCATTCACAGCCGTTTCAGGATCTTTTCCTTCCATGTCTCCCAAGTATAATGCTCCTCTTGGCAGTATCTTCCTGATGATGTATGGTCCTTTCCAATTAGGAGCGAATTTTCCTTTCGCTTCCTCATGATGTGGAAGAATGCGTCTTAAAACCAACTGACCTACTTTGAAATTTCTCGGTCGTACTTTCTTGTTGTAAGCACGAGCCATTCTTTGTTGGTACAGTTGTCCATGACAGACCGCAACCATTCGCTTTTCATCGATCAAAGTTAATTGTTCCAAACGAGTCTTAACCCACTCGCTATCTTCAATCTCTGCTTCAACAATTGTACGAAGTGAAGGAATTTCTACCTCTGCCGGTATCACAGCCCTCGGTTCCATAGACTAGCAGGTATGGAGTTGCTCCTACCGATGTGCGTACTGTAGTACGGTATCCCAGTAAAGCGAACGGTAATTGTTCATGCCATTGTCTAGAACTTTGGATTGTCTTTCTCAAAATCTTCTTAATGTTTTTGTTCGTTGCTTCCACGGCACCATTGGCTTTGGGCCGATAAGGAGTGGAGTTCCTTTGCGTTATTTTGAATTGCTCGCATATTTCTTCCATCAAATGACTATTCAGGTTCGCAGCATTGTCTGTGATGATAGTTGCAGGTATACCAAAACGACAGATAAGATTTGAGTGTACAAAATCCACCACAGCTTTCTTAGTGACTGATTTGAGAGTGACGGCTTCGACCTATTTCGTGAAGTAATCGATAGCCACTAGTATGAATCGGTGTCCATTCGAAGCTTTCGGCTCAATCGGGCCGATGACATCCATTCCCCAAGCGACAAATGGCCACGGCGCTGACATAGGATGCAGCTCGGTTGGAGGTGCATGAATCAGATCTCCATGTACCTGACATTGATGGCATTTTCGGACAAAACCAAAACAATCTTTCTCCATGGTCATCCAATAATAGCTTGCTCGAAGGATCTTCTTGGCTAAGACATACCCATTCATATGAGGTCCGCATACTCCTGCATGTACTTCGTGCATGATTCTTCCTGCTTCTTCGGCATCAACACACCTTAAAAGGTTAAGATCCGGGGTTCTTTTATACATGACCTCGCCGCTCAAAAAGAAACCACCTGCATGTCTCCTAATGGTCCTCTTTTGATCTCCAGTAGCATGCTCTGGGTATTCTTGCGTTTTCAAAAATTTCCTGATATCGTAATACCATGGCTTGACACTTGGTCCTTCTTCGATTGCATTGCAATAACCGTGGCTTTCCCTGATTTGAATTTCCAAGGGATTGACATGGGCGTTGCCCGGATAAGGTAGCATTGAAGCTAAAGTGGCAAGTGCGTCGGCTAGTTCATTGTGACATCGTGGGATATACCTGAACTCTATTGATGCAAATCGCTTGCCAAGAATATTCACGTGCTGTCGGTAAGGGAGGAGTTTAACGTCCCGAGTTTCCCATTCACCTTGAGATTGTTTGATAATTAGATCTGAATCTCCCATGATCAACAAATCTTCGACACCCTGATCAATTGCCATGTTCATGCCCATGATACAAGCTTCATACTCAGCCGTATTGTTCGTGCGGAAGAAATGGAGCCTAGCCGTGGCCGGGTAATGCTGACCAGCAGGAGAGATCAAGATTGCCCCAATCCCTACACCTTTAGCATTTACCGCCCCATCGAAAAACATTTTCCAAGCATGACTGTCTTCCGAAACAACTTCTGTCGTATTTACCTCTTCATCGGGAAAGTAGGTATTCAATGGTTGATACTCTTCGTCGATCGGGTTCTCGGCCAAATGGTCCGCCAATGCTTGGGCCTTCATTGCCGTGCGAGTGACATAGACTATGTCAAACTCAGTGAGCAGGATTTGCCACTTTGCCAATCTTCCGGTGGGCATCGGTTTCTGGAATATGTACTTCAAAGGATCCAACCGAGTAATGAGGTGAGTCGTATGGGCTTGGAGGTAGTGTCTCAATTTCCGAGCGACCCAAGTTAAAGCACAACACGTTCTTTCCAGCAAAGTGTACTTGACCTCATAACTATTGAATTTCTTGCTCAGGTAGTAAATCGCCTGCTCTTTCTTCTTCGTCGCATCACGTTGTCCGAGAACACAACCAAAAGAGTTTTCCAAGACTGTTAAATACAAGAAAAGAGGTCTCCCTGGCTCTGGCGGGACTAAAACTGGAGGGTTTGACAAATATTCTTTGATCTTGTCAAAAGCTTCTTGGCATTCGGTTGTCCATTTGATTGCAGCGTCTTTCTTCAACAACTTGAATATGGGTTCACATGTGGAAGTCAACTGAGCGATGAACCTACTGATGTAGTTCAATCGGCCTAGAAGACTCATTACATCTTTCTTTGTTCTGGGAGGAGGTAAATCCCGGATGGATTTTATCTTTGTGGGATCTAATTCAATACCTCTTCTACTGACTATGAAACCCAAAAGTTTACCTGACGGGACTCCAAAAGCGCATTTGGCCGGATTCAGTTTCAAATCGTACTTCCGCAACCTCTCGAAGAATTTCCTCAAGTCTCGCACATGATCGCCTTGAGTTCTGGATTTGATGATCACATCGTCCACGTACACCTCTATTTCTTGATGCATCATGTCGTGGAAAATGGCAGTCATAGCTCCCATGTATGTTGCTCCTGCGTTTTTCAACCCGAATGGCATGACTCTGTAACAGTAAGTCCCCCAAGGTGTGGTAAAAGCAGTCTTCTCGGCGTCCTCTTCATCCATCAACACTTGATGATATCCCGCATAACAATTCACAAACGACTGTATCTCATGTTTGGCACAGTTATCAACAAGGATGTGGATGTTCGGTAAAGGAAAGTTATCTTTAGGACTCGCTTTATTCAAATCTCGGTAGTCAACACACACTCGAGTTTTTCCGTCCTTCTTTGGCACGGGCACAACATTAGCCAACCACGTGGTGTATTGTACCACTCGAATTCCCCCTGTTTTCAACTGCTTAGTGATTTCTTCTTTGATTTTATCACTGATGTCAGTCTTGAACTTTCTTTGCTTCTGTTGCACTGGGCGACAGTCAGGGTAGATTGGTAATTTGTGCACCACTAGATCAGCTCCTAATCCTGGCATATCATCGTAAGACCAAGCAAACACGTCTTTAAATTCAAACAAGAGTTGGATTATTGCATCTCGTGTTTTCTCATCCGTGTGGATGCTTATCTTGGTCTCTCGGACCTCTTCATCAGAGCTCCCAAATTAACCGGTTCGGTGTCATTCAAGTTTGGCTTAGGTTTATTCTCGAAATGTTCCAATTCTCGATTTATTTCCCTAAAAGCCTCGTCTTCATCGTATTCCGGTTCTTGGTTCATTATTTCCAGATTAGGTGGCGTGTTCGAATTTGAGCATGAGTTCCGCAAGCATGTCATGTTATTTAAAGCCGCATTATTAGGACTGAAAAGGAAAAATAAATAACAAAATTAGAAAGAGTGCAAAAATGAGGAAATATTTATTTTATTTTCTTGGAATTTTCTGAAAACAAACAAAATTACATTGGGGAAACCAAAAAAAAATACAAGAAAACAAAGAAAAACATCCAAGCTACGTCCTGAAGTAACTTGTGATGAAGGAAAAACGACAGGACAAATCTACCGGAACTCCCGTCTGATTGGGAAGGGTGTGGCTTTCCAATTTTGTAATTTAGCTTCAGGGCCCACATACAGCACCTCAGCGGTGCTTGTTCCTTCTCCCGATTGGACCATATTAACATCATAGAGCATTTGCCTCATGGCCCCAAATATTTCTTCAATTTCCTTCGCTGTGAAGACCTCGTCTTCTTCTTATTCACTGTACCTTGGTCGGACAAAAGTTTGGTACGGATGTGGCAATGGTTGCGGCAGAAACCATCCTTTCTCCTTTCTCTTGTTGGCCCATCTCTCGTCTTCAGAGGTTGGGCGAAAGCCCACTCCGAAAAACTTTTCAGCTACAGGTAAAGTTATCAGCTTCGGCACTCCTTGTAGGGACTTTCCCAAACCTTTTCCTGGCTGGAAGCCATGTTTAATCATTTCTTTCGCCACCATGATGGAGGCATTAGACAAAAAAGGTTGGGGGAGAGGGTTCCCTTCTTCGTGTTGATCTGCCAACACAATTTCGAAAGCTTGATAGACAATGTTTTCGCTTCCCGCTTCCGCTTCTAAGCAAGGGATGGATGGATCCCGATAAATTGATTGCTCGTCTTCACCGTGGACCACGATCTCTTGTCCCTTGTGCTCAAATTTTAACATCTGATGGAGGGTAGAGGGCACAGCTCCGGCCGCATGAATCCATGGTCTCCCCAGAAGAAAATTGTAAGAAGTGTCCATATCCAAAACTTGGAATGTCACTTCGAAGTCCACCGGGCCGATGGTCATAATTACATCAATCTCTCCGACAGTATCTCTTTTTACACCGTCAAAAGCTCGCACACATATGTTGTTAGGCCGAATCCTTTCAGCTCCGATTCCTATGCGGACTAAAGTGGAAAGCGGGCATATGTCCACCCCTGAACCACCATCAACCATGACCCTTTTCATGTAGTAGCCTTCGCTTTTGCCAGTCAAATGCAAAGCTTTATTGTGGGCGGCACCTTCCAAAGGCAAATCAGCTTTACTGAAAGAAATCTGATTGATCGCGAAGAACCTCTCTGTCATTCTTTCAAGTTGTTCGGATGAAGTCTCAATAGGCACATACGCCTCATTCAAGGCTTTTAGCAAAACCTTCTGATGTTCAGTAGACTTCATTAGAAGGGACAACATTGACATCTGTTCTGGGCATTTGCACAGTTGGTCTATCACCTCATAGTCAGGCATTTGCATCTTTTGAAAAAAGACCTCTGCCTCTTCAGCACTTATGGGTTTCTTTGATGGGAAACGCCTTTGTGTGGCGTTATTTACCTCCTGTGTGTTTAAGTACTTCTGCCCTAGGACGCTCTCAGATGAATTTTCCCCAATCTCTTTCCCTTTGCGCGTAACAAGTGTTCGTTGGTAGCTCCAGGGTACTGCGGATGGATCTGTCATTGGTTTTTGTTGCACGCGTGCAATAACCACAGGTTCATCCGGTTTTCGGGCCACATAAGTTCCCTTTGGTACATACATTGATGTTTCTCTCTTTAAGTGGAACTTTTTGGGGGCACCTATGGACAATGGCTTTTCCACTCTACCTCGCGGGAGGTAAAGGACTCCGCTCTTCTGAGACAATGCTTTCAATTCAATCGTCTTTTCAGATTTGGTTTCAAGAACTTCAACCTTTTTCCCCATTTTCTCTTGTTTCGGGGAAGCCTCAGGCCGGTTCTCTATGTTGGCAATGGCGATTATCGCTTTCAAAGCTGGGTCAAATTCCTTGTCGTCACAAATCATTCCAATCACTGGCCCATTGTTGTGGGTTGGTAATGGGTTGTTTGTCACATTTGGGATGTCTTCATCTGCGAAGACAATCCTCCCTTGATTGATCAATTCTTGCACTGCCTTTTTCAATGTCCAACAATTGTCAGTACTGTGTCCTTCGAAACCCGAATGATACGCACAATATATTCCTCTCTGGTAAGCAGGAGAATCTGGATTCTGGCTGTTCTGCGGAATAGGCTGCAGTAGGTTTTCTTGCCTGAGTTTTGGGAAAAGAGTGGAATATGGCTCGCCAATCGGTGTAAAGCCCATTTTGGGTTGCTCACGGTGTCGGGTGTTGTTTGGCCGTGGATTATACTGGTTTGGGTAAGGGGTTTGGTTTCTCTGGAAAGGAGGTGGATTCCTGTTGGCTGGTGGCCGTGGCCGTGCCAGAGGTTGAATGTTCATGACTGCATAAGGTGGAGGCGGAGGAGCATAAGCCATGCTGTGAGGTGGATAGTAATGCTGGGGGCCCTGTCGGAGAATACCTGCCTTGAGGTTCGATATCTCCTGTCTTCTACTGCTGCCATGGCATTTTCCTCCTTCTTCTTGCTTCGGGGCATCCCTCCAGACCCGCCTTGAATGGCTTGGGAAGTTGCCCGAATGGCCGCTTGACTCAAAATTCGCCCTGTTTTCAAGCCATTTTCTACCATTTCTCCGATCTTGATAGCTTCGACGAAAGGTTTTCCCATCGCCCACATCATATTTTGAAAGTAGTCTGGCTCTTGAGCTTGGAGAAAAGTCGTGACCATTTCAATTTCGTCCATAGGGGTTTCACCCTGGATGCTTGCTCTCGCCATTTGATGGCATATTCTCTGAAGCTTTCTGAGGGCTTCTTCTTTAAGTTCGATAGAGAATTCCTGTCTGGCGCAATATTGATGTTGTATTGGAATTGTTTCACAAAATCTCTGGCCAGATCATCCCAGATGTGCCATCGAGATATGTCTTGATCCATATACCATTCGGATGCTATTCCGACCAAACTTTCTCCGAAGTATGCCATCAACAATTCTTCCTTGCCGCCGGCACCTCGCAATTGATTGCAGTATTTCTTCAGATGAGCAATGGGGTCGCCATGTCCGTCATACTTTTCGAACTTTGGTGTCTTAAAACCTGATGGTAAGTGGACGTGCGGGAACATGCATAGATCGGCGTAAGATACACTTTTCTGTCCACTTAGACCTTGCATGTTCTTGAGGCTTTGTTCCAAACTCCTCATTCTTTTTGCCATCTCATCCTGCTCGGGGGCCTTTGGATTTTGGCTTGGTAGAAACTCATATCGAGGTGGCTGAGGATATATATTGGTTGCAACCTGGGTATGGTCCCGTGTAAGTGGTGGTGCTGGGAATGTAAAGGATGAGGAGTCGAAGAAAGGAGCATGTGCGGTGGGGTGCGTTGTGACTGGAACTGGCAACTCAACCGACATTCTTGCAGATGTATCATGTGGTGTCACCCGAGGATGGGAGGTGGAGGGTGATTCAGAGAGGTTTGTAGCGTTAGAATACCCGAATAGAGTAGGCGGATAATTGATGGGGGTATTTGAAATTCCGCTTGACCTGAGAAGAATTTCAGGGAACCCAGGGATCAGACTCGGGGCTCTTTCCCGTTGTTCCAATCGTCCAACATCTCGAGCATGCGGCAACGCAACATTCTATTCTCCTCCAAAGCTGCCGACTTAGTAGCCGGGATGGTTGTCAATGAGCTTTCCTCTAAAACGGGAATGGTTGCTAAAGGCATTTCTGAAGACATGTCGGCACCCCTTTTTGATCTAGTAAAATAGGAATGAGTACTTTCAGGCTGCCGAACTTTTCCTTTGGACCTTGTGAAGTACGAATGTGGTGCCAGATTACCGCAAAGTCAACCACTTTTACTAAAACCTGGAGTTTGGCAAACAAACGGTTAGTCTGAAACAACATAACAGATAAGTAATCTCACGTTGGGTGTGATGCACTTATACAAGTGATAATGTTGCTACATGTATTCGTTTGCGATGCGTCATTCCGGTTTGTATTTTCCTTCGCTTTCTCTTAACTTCTCCCCCCTTTTTTTATTTTTATTTTTATTTTTATTTTTTATTTATTATTATATATATATTTTTTATTTTATTGATGGTCGAATCTTATGTGGATTGCCTACGTATCATGTCCCCGCATGAATCAGACCGGGCGTAGTTCGGAAATAAAAGACATAAGATATGAATGAAATGTTCATGAATTTTATTCCAACAAACCTCAAACTTAAAACACTTGCAAAATGACAACAATGGAGAAAAACTTTTAAAAGGACAAACAGACTCTAAAACAACAGACTCTTCTAAGCATGTTCCAGTGCCTCGAATCTTTGCGCCCGGGGGCGTTGTTTGGCCTTGCTGCAGTTCTTGGTGTAAGATCTTTCTGTATACTCCCCAATTCTGCCATGACTTGGTGGACACATTCCATGATTGAAGAGAAGAGGGCAGGCCGAGGTACTCGTTCGCAAGTCAAACACCTCATAGTAATGTAGTGCCCGATCTCATTGATCCTGGTCCCGATCATGTCTTTTTCTCTGAGCAGCTGCCCTATGTGTCTGTTCTTTGCCCCTAATACTTGAGAGTTGCCGGAGATATGGTCCAAGAGCCTGTCTATTTGCCTTTCCATCCGCGCCATCAAGTTGTGACAACGATCTCTATCTGCTTTAGCATCCTGGACTTGCCTGAGGGCCCGCTCTCTAAGAGTGGCATTTGCCTTTCTCAAATCAACGATGATTGCATCATAGTCTTTCTCTACTTGTTGTAGACGGAGTGCTTCTTGGTGAGCTGCTCTCTTCCATTTTGTCCGGACTGCAACCAAAGCCGCTTTTGCCTTCTCCAAGTCTTCTTGGTGTTCAAAGGCTTTCCTTTCCAAATCGTTTATCGGCATCTGATCACTCCGACTCCTCCTTGACCTTTCTGCGGCCAATTGCATCTCTCGAATTTGAGTTTGGAGTGCTTCTCTTTCCTGCTCCCAATCGGCCCTTTCCCGATCGAAGTCAGCCTGTTGTATGTCCATGGCCGCTTCCAGGATTCCTTTGTCTTCTTTTAAAGTGTTGATGCAAGATTGGAAATTTTGTGCTGTCTCATGCTCAGCCTCCCTAACTCTGGCTTCTATTTCTCTCTCCCAATCGACGGCATACTTCACTGACCTTTCTGACCTTTGCTCCGGTATTGATTGGTTGTGGAACCATTCAAGATAAGCGAGACTCACTTCTCCCCGTTCTCGATCGGCAACCATCTCGTTGATGTCGGAGAGTCGACTACCGAACCATACCTTCGTGCATAAGTCTCCCTCGGGGTCTCTTCTGTCACAAATTCCCATACAAATGATCGCATATCCTCAATTGGGGCCCTTTTCTGTTCTCTTCCCAACTGCCGCATGACACGTAGCGGGGCATATGGTTGGAAACCCCTGAAACCCATTAGTATGTAGAATGGGCGGTATGTCGACATATGCATGATTTTGGCGGAAGGGAACCAATAATAATTCCAGGTAAGTTGATCTGCTCTCAAAGAGTTGAGAAGTTCTTGCCAAGTCCTCAAGTCTTCCGGAAGGTTACAACGGGCGGCTCTGTTTGTATGACAACGAATATAATTCAGCCAATCTGCTTTGAAGTTTATCACAATTGGGTGACGATAGAGATGTTCTATAAACCACATTTGTAATAAGATATTACAACCTTCAAAATAGTCTTGTCCTTCTTGGCACCGAGTTAAGGCCCGGAAGATGTCTCCTAGTATCATCGGAACAACAGTGTGTTCCTCATTGCTCTGTAGATATGAGACCACTGCAGCTAAACGGATTCTAATGCGTCCGCCACGTTCGGGAAAAACCATGGTTCCCAAAAAAGCGATCATAAAAGCATAGATTCTTAAATCTCCCCAGGCGTCATAATTCAGCTGGTTAACAAATTCAGCGTTTGAGAATTTCTCAAACCCTTTCTTATCACCAAATCTGTCGTAGAGATAATCTAGTGGCACCCAAATGTTCTCGAGACAACCTAGGGGAACCCGCCGGAGACATAACTTTTTCAAAAAGTTATTCACACCCATCTGCCTAGGAGCTGCAGGTCTCATCTTGTGCAAATCTCTTCCTAGTCCTGTGAGTCCGCCCAATTCTTCCAAAGTGGGTGTCATTTCGCAATCCCGGAATCTGAACACATTGCTTGTTGAGTCCCAAAAACTCACTAAAGCTCTGATCACATTTTTGTCCGGTTTTATCATCATGATGTCCGGAAGAAACTTGAGGTGTTTGTGAACTTGATTTCTTTCCCAAGCTGAAAAACTAGTCCACCATTTACAGAGCCGATCTGGGGTTTTGTCCTGCACCATGAACATAGGTGGCATTTCGTCTCTCACCCTTTTCTGGCCGATTCGTTTCGAGGAAGTCATGCTGATCCTAGAAAAGATAAAAAATGAACTTAAGATTTTTTCAAGAATTTTTTTTTTTTAAATTTTTTATTATAAAAAAAATAAATCTTGTTAATACGGCCTTTCAGCACTTGAAGAAGATTTGAAGGCTGTATAACAGGATACCAGTGTGATGTCTATATTCCGTTTTGCGAAATTAGTCCTCCGGCGCCCTTTTTGAGGCGTTTGGCTATTTTTGCAAAATTTCCTAACTCTCGACTAAGAACAAAAATCCTAATTCTAATATTTTTATTATTGTTTTCCTTAAAAAAAATCAGTATTAGTTGAGCCCGATATGGGTTGCCTACGTATCTCATGTTTGGTGAGAATCAAACTTGCGTAGTTCGAAAATAAAAGAACTAAATCATTTTAAGAAAAGAAAACAGACTATTTTTAAACAGCATTTCTAAAACAAATTATTTTCAAAGGAACTAAGAAAATTTATTTTGAAATTTTTTTTTTATTATTTTTTTTTCAAAATTATTTTCAAAGAAACTAAACTATTTTCGTAAAATTAAGAAAATTTATTTGGAATTTTTTTTTTGTATTTTTTTCAAAATTTATTTTTTTAAGAACTAACTATTTTCGTAAAAATTAAGAAAATTTATTTGGAATTTTTTTTTTTTTTTTTTTTTTTTATCAGAATTTATTTTCAAAAAACTAACTATTTTCCATAAAATTATTTTGACTATATACCCTGATGTTTTCCACTTCTTCCTCTCTTTTAACAAACCGGTCGGCATGTAAGATCGAAACAAATAAATGCACACAGAAAGATGTAACAAGTTGGTCTTTTTGTTTCAGGTACACCTGTCCTAGACAGGCCCAACCCCTGTGTTGAGCCTCCTAAGTCAAATATGCACATGATGCAAATAAACGTTCCTATCGGGGATCCGACATAAGGTTTTTGTTATTCTAAGTCATCATCCTGTTGGAAAAGTGTCTAGACTGGCTTTAACTCGAGCGGACAACTCGAGCCGAAGAGTGTCAGTGCACCGGTAGCATGGCTTTCCGGCTTAATTGACAAAACTCTCCGCCTAAACATGTGTGACTACAAAATCCTTCACCGGGTGCCAAGCACCACGACTATCTTGAGAAAAACGGGCTATGTCCAGCAAATGCCCGGTATTGTATTTCAGAAGACTCAAAAAAGAGAAAAAAAATGGGTATCGGCACAATTTATATACAGTTCACGAAATATCAAAGCGGTAAAGCAACATTTAGCATATCAAATATAAACATGTAATAAAATCAGATAATAAATAAGCCAATTAAAATAATTATTCAAAGCTCGAATTCTTTAACCCTGAACCAGTGGTTCTGGGTTTGTATCCCCAGCAGAGTCGCCAGAGCTGTCACACCTCCTTTTGGCGCGCCCGCTACCCGGGGGTAGGAGCGCAAGGGAGTTTTTCCAATTTAAGTGACAATATTCGAAATGGGATTATTTATTTATTTCAGAGTCGCCACTTAGAATAAATTATGGTGTCCCAAGTCACCAATTTATTTAAATCCCAAATCGAGGAAATTTCGACTTTCCAAATGAAGTCTGCGAACCAGAAATTCTAAGTAAGGAATTCTGTTGACCCGAGGGAAGGTGTTAGGCACCCCGGATCCCGTGGTTCTAGCACGGTCGCTTCAATTATTATAAATGGCTAAAAAATTATCTGATTTAAATATGCTCATAAATTATATGCTCTTAGTTAAACCTTTAGCCGCTTTTATTCATTGTTTTAATACATTAAAATAACTGAACCCATACGATTAAATTTTTTATGCTTGGATATCTATTTTAAAACTTGTGAAACATAGAGTAAACAATTGCTTTCCGAATTTGCTAATGTTTGACTTCAACAATGGCTTTCTACGACAGTTAAAAGATTCAAACTAACTACGACAAACATATCATGACTCAAATGAGATCTGTATGCTTACGAAGACTGCCAACGAAAGTTTAATTACTAAACGGTTGCTAAAGCAATCTATTATCAAAATATAACAGTTTAATTACATTACACTAGAAAGGTTATACTGAAAAGCTGTTTATCGCACCAAGACTTAATATCTATGGGAAGTTCTAAGCTACAACCATCACAGGATTTCAACTATATTTCATAAAAGGCTACACCTTTAGAACAAAAATGAATTCAACTCCAGAGTTTAAACAATCAGCTAATACAAAACAGTTTCCGTCCATTAAATTCCGACTAACATGTCCCTAATTGTTAAAATAGTTAAACTAAGCTGAAAATTCCAGGCCAAAGCAAACAATTTTTCATCATTCAACTTCAATTGTGTGTATACATGTTGATTCATTATCCAATGTCACTTGAGTCTAACGACATACCTGGAAGTAGAATCGAAATAAACGAGGAGTTAGCAACAATATGCAGCAACAACCAACCAAACTCAAACTATCAGCAATATCAGTAGCAAATCTCGGCCAAGAAAACCCAGCAGAACCAGCAACCAAACAATAGAGAATTCCAGGGAATATTTTGACTCCAACGAAGAATTGAAAACAAAAGCCGCAAAGTGAAAACCAATAGTGCAAAAGAAGAACCTTCAGGTTACTTGAAACTTCAAATATTAGACCAAAACAGGGCAAAACAGTTTTATGGACAGAATTACCAACTCAAGGCCTATTTTCCTCTCTTAAAATCAGTGGTTCTTCTCTATTTTTTAATGTGAAGAATCTGTTTTCTCAGAGTCTAAGCTTTTGTATCTCAAAAATCTGTTCTTCAAGGGTGTAAGTGTGTATCTAATGTTCTGCCAGATGAAAGATTTGTGAATGTGTGTTTTCCAAATTTTCAAAAAAAAAACTCTTAAGCTCTCTCTGTTCTCCAGTAAGTTATTGTGTGAGTGTATGTATTTTTCAGAGAATGTTCTCTGTGAGTGTGTCTATGTATACTGCCAGTGTGTGTGTGTATCTTTTTCCAGAGAATGTTCTCTCTACTTATAACAGAAAGATCCCCTGTAACAACTCATTGTCCAATTAAAATAAAACTCTGCCCGGCCCATCATATTCCCACTGTTAAACCACTAAATCCTGTCTAAGTATGGGATATTGATACAAAATGCTAAACACATGGTGCTGATGGGATACCTTGCTGTACAGCAGGCTCCACCAGGTTGTACCATGTGCCTTGCATCATGACTATTAGCTTTTCTGATTTTCCTAAGCAAACTAAACAGCTATACCCAAATCCACTCAGATTTTAAAGTTACAGGTAGGCTGAAATCTGATCTAACAATGATTCAAAGATTTAAACAAACTAATTCCAACTTACTGCCACATTGTTCTGGAACTATTCTCATACGACTAGTTGTGGATACTTTAACACAATCAATTATCAGTTATAACAAACAAAACAACATCTAACTCAATGCACAAAACAAACAATAAACAGAGAAAGCTCAATTCAAGCAAAACAAAACACTGCCCGAGGTTTTTTACACAACAACTTCGCGAATTCAAGCGACGACATTCGTTAAGTCGAATCATAACATGTACGATTGATAACAAATCAATCGCGAAGGTAGTGATTTCAAAAATCTCGGCCAAAGCAGTCCAAAAATGAAGAATTAGCTATTCGACGAAGTATCGAATCGAGTTCTTATCTCGTAACTTCGTCATTCATAACAAATAATCAGAAGCAAGCAAGTCGACCAAATAAAAGGTCCCAAAAGAAGAAGAATTTGAAAATGTCCGAGAAAAAATCAATCAAATAAATGAAACTACGAAAATAATTAAGCTAAATTGACGAATGCAAGTAAATAAGAATGGAAAAGAAAAGAAATACCTTGAAACAAGAAAAACGGAGCTCGGCCGACTTGGTCTTCGGCATTCGAGGTCGAAAGGACCTTAATTGAGATGTTTTCTAAGTGACAACATATCAATTAAGGTCTATTGGACCTCAATTTGATAACGTCCGGCGAAGGAAATTCCAAATCAATTTTTAGGGTTCTTAGCTCGGATTTTTGGGGCTTCATGGTTTCCGGCTAGATTTGAATGAAACCAAAGGTGGTTTGGGTGTGAGCGAGGCTAAGGGATGCTATGGTGTGAGTTTGGGGTGATTTGGTGGAGGTTTAGTTTTAGGGCCGATCTTTGATCTAATATTCGAAACAATCTACAAGGATTTGAGGTTAGCTAGTTAGGGATTTGTGTCGGGGAGGTCAAGGGGAGTTTGGGGTGTAAATTTCAGGTGGTTTGGATCACTGCCGCCGGCGGAAGCGATTTCCGGCCGGCGGCGTGCGGCGGGGGACGGTGGAGCCGGCGTTAGGGTTCTTGGGGTTTATTTGGCTTCTGAAGGAGATGAAGCCGAGATGTTTTTGGGTGAAATGGGGAGTTACAGGGGTTTGGGGTGTTTTGGGTTCAAAATGAACGAGTTAATCCCAACCGTTGGATCAAATGAATCCAACGGTTGAGATCACATGGATTAAAATGAACTGGGTCGAAAGGGTAACGGGTAAGGGGTCTTGGGTAATTAGAATTAGGCTAATATTCTGGACCGTTGGATGAAATGTCATCAACGGTCCAGATTGCACGATGGGGATGGGGCGGGTATGTTGGAAAGACATGGGTATTGGACTGGGCTAAACCGTTTTTGGGCCTGGATTTGGCTAACCTTTGGGCCCAATCCTATTTCCTCCTCTTTGATTTTTCTTTTCTTTTGTTTTTCCTAATCTCTTTAATTTAATTTTCTAATTAAAACAAAAATTTCTAATTACACTACCAAATCAATAAAATTATAAGAAATACTAATTAAATTATATTAACAATTAACACACTCAATTTAAACATCAATTAAATATAAATCACACAATTGAGACATTAAATGCTAAAAAATGTAAAAGATGAATTATTTTTTGTGATTTTCATTTTTGTAAGATAAAATTAATTACTCCTAATTTCGAAGCTAGATAAAAATGTAAACACGACATATTTTCGTATTTTTATTAATTTAAACACATATAATCATGCATATACAAATGCAAACGATTACCAAAAATAACACGAAAATTCACCAAAATACACAACGTAAAAAATAGACAATTTTTGTTTTGATTTTGTGGGAGTAATTCATGTTAGGCAAAAATCACGTGCTCACAATGCCGCTCGAACCACGTCGGTAACATTTCGACATTAACTCGAAATAATACCCTTACGTCTAAGGTCGTCACCAAAGAAAAGAGTTTGACACTACTCGAACAACGACGAGTTAACATTTCGACATTAACTCCAAATAGCACCCCTACAACTAAGGTCGTCACCAAAAAAATGATTTCGAAACTACTCGAACCATGATAGGTTAACATTTTGACATTAACTTGAAAAATATCCCTACGGCTAAGGCCGTCGCTAAAGAAAAGATTTCGACACCGCTCGAACCACAACGGGTTAACATTTTGACATTAACTCGAAATAACACCCCTACGGCTAAGGCCGTTGCCAAAGAAAAAGGTTCGACATCGATCGAGCCACGGAATATTAACATTTTGACAGTAATAACACCCCTACAGTTAAGGTCTTTGCCAAAGAAAAGAGTTCGACCTTGCTCAAATTATTTTATAATCGACGTTACCCAAATTACTTAACATCCAATATCGTTTAGACTACAATAAAATATCATACAAGGTTAGGTAATAACTACTCCATTACAACTATTACATAACAAATCCTTTTTATAAAGGGCTCAAGGACTCCCTCACAAAAAAAAAGCAAAACAAAATAAATACAACCAAATTCTACACCATATAATATCCCACGTGGCATATATCTCATTGTACCAAGAATCGGAGACGAGCTTGTCCGTATCGTCAGAATCAACATCTTCTCCACCAGGTGTGCCAGGGTCATAAACGCATGCGTCACAAGATGTACGTGCTTTGACACACATATCCCAAATTTTTGCCTCAGACGTCTTCCCATCGACATGAAGAGACTTATACACATCAAGCTTAGCTTCGGCATGAACCCACATCTCATTCAAATCTCATGGCTCGACAGGGTAGGCCAAAGTAAGAGATGTAGAGGGTTGCGACTACCGTCATCCTCCTTCAATGCGGTAACTTGTTATCGAATACGTCCCGCGACTACCGTCATCCTCCTTCAATGCGGTAACTTGTTCTCGAATATGTCCCTCAAATCTCTCTACCTTAAATGCATCCGCCTTTAGATCTCGAATACGGGGTCATAAACGCATGTCACAAGCTGTACGTGCTTTGACACACACACCCGAAGTTCTGCATCAGACATCCTCCCATCGACATGAAGAGACTTATACACGTCAAGCTTAGCTTCGGCATGAACCCACATCTCATACAAATCTCGTGGCTCGACAAGGTAGGCCAAAGTAAGAGATGTAGAAGGTTGCGACTACCATCATACATCATCCTCTTTCAATGCGGTAACTTGTTCTCGAATACGTCCCTCAAATGTCTCTACCTTAAACGCATCCGCCTCTAGATCTCGGATACGTTCCTCAAAGTCCCTCAAATCTCGCTAACTTAAGCGTAGACATCTCCACCTCCTTGTTCCATTCTGATCTAAAAAATGAAGGGCGTCTTCCAGAGCCGCTTCCTCAGAGATGGAAGTCACTCTATCCCTTTCAGCATGAGCCAATCCATAAGCCTTAACGCTTAACTCACCCCTAAGGTCAACAACCTGTGTTGCCCTCCTGTCAAGCTCAACAATTAAGTTGGCCATCTTCACTTGAAAGCCGGCATTCTGGGCTATCACCCCTTGCTCAGCTCAAGTTAATCTTCTTTGGCCTTAAGATCTGCCTCAAGTTCTCTACATCGGGCAATAGCCTTCATCAGGTCTTCATCGCGCTCTCTCAGCTCTTCAACCTTTTATGACAACCAATTCTTCTAGTGCTTGAGCCCATCGTGGAACATCTGAATGTCGCTGTCTTGAGTAAATCAATCATCCAACGCCCGATGTTCGGTGATGTACTCCTTATATTTGGAGGACACTTTCCAAAAAATGTCGGTCCTCCACCTATCTCTATGTTCATGCTCGATCTCCATGATGAGAGTCTAGTATGTAAAGCAAGTTTAAAACAAAGAGTGGGTTAAGGACATTAAACAAATCCAAAAATGAATGAAAAAAGAACCATTTACCCACAGAGCCACGCCAAAAATGCTCTGTGATAGCTCTACGTCGCTTATCGCCTTAAGTGTTGCACTCTCGGAAGTGGCGCATAAAGGGGTAAATGTCGTTGCTGCCTACTCACAGTTTGCTAACAAACCGTAATCCGCAAGACGACTATGTGTCGATCAGGACCTTCAGTTCTCAGTTCTACACAAGTATAACATTCCAAGTAAGATTGTACACCTTATGGATTGACATACGAAACTGAAACTTCATCCTCAACATGCTCAACTCCGCCCCCTCCAACGGTGGATGATGCACCACCCTCGGTGGATCATACGTATCCCCCACCTTGATATATCCCTTCGGCCATGGGGGACCACCCCGCCAAAATGGCATCCGCCATAAAAATGACACATATACCCCACCTAGGAAAATACGCCGCCTCCAATGAATTGGTTCTGTTCTTTCTAGTATCAGTGACAATGACCTTCCTAAGGTTTAACCGCATCATTTTCCTCGACAAAGATTCATCCCCATTGGAGGGCTCATTTATGAGGTGATATAAGCGTCGAGAGGAGATCACATCCCATACAATGACGTCACAAGAAGAGTTTCTGGTCGGTACTGATTGGGCACGGTCTCCTCGGACGGACTCAACCAAGAAAATTTACATCCCTACAAATAAGATGGCCTGACAAAATGCAGGAAATAGGGCCTTATTCCTCGAAGCCCTACGACCTATCATCACAAAGATGTTGTATCAATAAAAGACAGCAAACAACCAAAAGTCAAAATAAAAGAAACACTTATCGGATGGAACCTTCAGCCCAAAACGTTTGAGGTAAGATGGCCAATCTCGAGTCCACGCTACATAAGGTAGTACGCAGGCTACCAGTCCTCGATACCGATAATGGGATGAGGTGTATGCCTTACAGCTACACAGGAAAGTTACAAATAAGTACAAAATTGGAAAGAACGAAAGTAAACAATGAGTACCAACACCTACGGTTATGACTCCACTACTTTGGGAGTCCAGTGGGGTCCGACATAAGGTGCTCGGTTCTAATGAGGAAGTATTTGTGCCAAAATTTGCAGCTTGCCGCGATCGTCTGTTCTGACCACCATCCCTTTGGTCCTACGATGCCTCAAGTTTATCATAGTTTCTGTATGAAAACTCGGGGAAAACAAATGTAAATGGTGATGAAGGGCAACTTCACACCCGGCCAACTTCGCATACTTCATCAGTACTAGAAAAATCTTATACGTATACGGAGATAGCTGCACCGGGATGACCTCGTAGAACAGACAAAATTCTTCCACCAACGAAAGAGATGGAGTGTGTGGCTAATCACAAAGGGATATAAATCCCGGTCTATGGACCCCCATGAGGTCCTCCCAGTCGGAACCATCTCAACATAGGGAGGAATGTTGTACATAGATATAAGGTCATCTACATGAGCCTGCTCAGTCTCAGAAACCATTGGAACGAGGAACATGCAGGTTCCTTGTGAAAATCATTCAGGGACATAGGGTTTCTCGTGGCTCCTCCATGGTGAGAAAGTTGTTCCTCTCCTCTAGTGCCATATCCTCACCACTAGAAGGAGGTGCCATGGATAACGGGGTGGCGTAAAAAAATTTCGTGTTACCGATGAGTTCTGGGCATCTTCATGGCAGAAGGTATGTTGGTAAACACAAAACAAAGAACGATGAACGAAAAAATGAGAAGAAAGTCACGATAACATAGCTGAAGACTCAAGAAGAGATGACCAAGAAAACAATATATACACAAGAAAGGAAATGCCTAAAAGTTCTTGAAAAAAAAACCTTCATCTATTTATAGGGTTGTGTGGCACTAGAATCGAAGCGTAAGGCTGCTAATGGCACCAAAACCACAGAGACAAGAAATCAATCTCTGTGTCGGGAAGACGCATAATGATGATGCACCTAGGAGTGACATTATTTCCCGATAAGCTACACCATCTAGGATACCGTATAACACATTGCTCTTTCTTTCTTGGTCAAACCATTGTAACTCAATAACTAAATTTCTCCGCGGGTATAGGTGATGTCCGCTTATCAAGGACGTACAAGGCCACGACCTCAACAAAAGTAGGGGCTAACTGTATGGGTCCAAATTTGGAAACCACGATGGTTATTGAGTAGGACGAGGAACAATGTTATCATGATGCAAGGTCTGATGGTCGTCGTGATGAAGGACGACGAGCAAGAGCGATTAATCAAGACAAGATGTCAACGGTATTGTAAACTCAGTAGGAGACAGTAAGAATATGCTGTTCGAGTATTTTTTATGTTGTACCTTTTGGGACTTTTTTGGGAGATTGTCTCTTATAAATAGGAAGAGTTAGTAAAGAAAAAAAGGGAGCCATGTAAGAGACAAAAGAACACTTTGTAAAAGACTCATCTGAGAGTAAATACTAAAGAAGCTTCATTCATTGATTGCGCAACCTAAATATACATCATTATACGATATTGAGAAGATCCAAAGATTCCACAATCATCTCATACTTATTTCCTTTCTACGTTGATCGCATTTACTTAGATTGATTGCGCATTTAAGTTGTTGCATTTATGAGCATTTAATTGATTCCAACATATTAGCTAACATCATTCATCTTGTTTTCTTTCTCTATCATTTGATCTAAATTTTATTATTCTCAACTGAGATTTATCCTTTTTCTACTCACAAGATTGGTTTAATCAAAAGGTTTAACATCTTTTGGTCAAATAATTTTTTCATTATTTAATTTAACAAAGAGCTTAACACTTTGTGGTCAAATAGATATTTCTCTCTAAGATACAAATTTTAAAAAATAAATGAGGAGAAACCTGTTCATGTGGTTTTTTCTATTTAAATATCTCACTTGCTTCTCACAAGCCAATTTCGTCAAAAACATTATTGTCGTAGGTTAATAAAATAAAGATCAAAAGTGCTATGTTTTCGTAAAATATCAAGGACTAAAAAGGAACTACTTAGAACAAATCCCAAACACATTGGACTAATTTTGTCATTCTCTTTTTCTTCAATGTCTATCCATATACAAAGCATGTTGTTTAATAAGACTGCGACTATAATAACTCTAATGACAAAAGTCATTATGGCTTACAATTATCCATTTGTTGACAAGAATAGGCATACCAATATACCATAATACATAGTATTGCTAACGAGTCAAGAGGCACTTGCCTTATTTCCTTGGCTAATTAAAAAATATACACCAAGTGTTAAGTTAATATGCTTCTATGTACACAACGGGTACAAATAAATATTCTTCCTGACCTAATTACCCAATTTATTAATTTGAAAATGGTTGATCTTGTAAACGTGTTCATTGATGTGAGAAACAATTTACTCACAACCATGGCACCATTTTCACCTTTTACTACCTTTAATTCTTTTTTTCCCCTTTTACTCAAGTAAGCACACTACCTTTTGCTTTACATAAATTAGCATTTTCCTTTTACTCAAGTAAGCACACTACCTTTTGCTTTACATAAATCAGCATTTTCATATATATATATTTACTACGTGGGTTCAAGAGAATAAAGGACCACAATATTTTTAAGACAGTTAAAAATCAAGATAAAAGTCATAAAATTTTTGGACATAAGAATTTTTTTATGAATTTTTCGAGCTACTCCAGAGACAACGTGTCTTCGAGCCCGTACTTTTTTTCGAAATTAGTGTTTGGCCATTAAATTTTCAATTTTCTTTTGAAGATGAATTTTGAAATTTTTTGAAAATTTGAAAAACTCTAAAAAATAGTTTATTAAAATTTTCGCTCAAATCACTCACAAAACATCAAAAAATAACTGAAAATTATATTCATATCCAAATACAACTATAATTTTCAAATATCATTTTCACTTTATTATTTTTATTTTTTAAAATATTTTACAATTCTTACGTCCAAATCCCACTTAATCTTAATGGTCTCAAAACCAATAAAAAGAAAGAAAAGAAAAAGGCAGGGATATGCTTTTCTAGATATAGTGCCATTATTATCGAAAACTATAAAAGTTGTAAGTTTTCCCAGGCTGGATTACTACTGTTTTAGGTCTGAATGAGAGTGACTGAAGGATTCTCTCATCTCTTCTTCCTTTTTTTAAAAAAATCTTCCTTGAAAGTAATGCTCTTTCTTGTTTTTCCTGTTTGGAATCAGAGGAATTTCTGAAATTTTTATTTTCATTTTTTTTCTCTTTATGTGGAATTGGAAGCATTAATAACGTTCACGCCAGAGAATCCATAAACTTCACGTACAAAATAATGCTAACACTGTCTACTGACTTTCGTTACTACCTATAGTGTTGGAAACAACAAGGAACTTTCACTTTTTCTTTTTCCTTTTCAATTTGATATATATATATATATATATATATATATATTCCTGTAAAAAGGATGAGTTCTTGCAGTTTCCATTTCCAGACTCAAATCAGATCTCAATAACTAGCTAGAAATTTAAAGGATCTTTGCATAAATAGCCCGGTCACGGGGCAAAGTTGGAGCTAGTCTTGCAGTTGCGGGTTTAGCCGAATTCACTGGCTTTAGTCCAAAACATATACAATACTAATTTATCTAAATTAATACTCGATAAACTAATAAACTCTCTAAGATAATATTTTTCTCCGTTTCGACTTGGGCTAATGAAAAAAATCAATAATTTCGATGAGATAATAGGATAATATATTTTCAAAAGACTTCTATATAAATATATGGTCCCATTAATATCATAAACTAATAATTCATTAAAACTACAAAAAAATCTAAGACAATTTAGTGAAATATGATTCTAGTGTTTTTTTTTTTTGTTTTTTCTTGAAATTTAAATCTAGCTGAAACTCATCTCTAATAGCTTTTTTATTGCATTTAAAAGTTATGGTGTTGTCTTTTCGAACTGCACAAAAAAATTGAGAAGAGTTCTAGACGCGATAAGCGCTTCCTTACGAGTAACTGGTTCCAAAGGTATTATATCGCCCTTTACTTCATTATCGACATTGTTTTCTTCGATAGCATCCACATTTTTTTCTAATTAAGCTCTGAACCTCTAAACATGTAAGACTGCCTTGTGTTCAGGCCTCCACGATCACCCATGGTTCTCCATTCTCAGAAATATCATTTTCACCCGGGTAATCCAACACGTATAATAAATAATGAGTATTACAATGAATCATTTAATTAAAAAACTATTACAACGAATCATACATCATATATCATACATCATACATTATACATTATGTATAATGAAATTATGCTTTAGGTTAATTCAATAAATATAATATATAAATTATTAAGATACAATAATTTTGATGTAATCAAAATTAACCTTCATTGAATCTTGAAACTACTCTTTAAAATAATAAATATTAATTTATCAATTAAATAATATATTTACAAAACAATAATATTTCATGGTCACGACAATACTAAATTAGAGAGGTTCTACAGTTGTTTAAAGAAATTCATCAGTATATACAAATTAACAATTTAGAACACAGTAGTTTAAAATGGTTAAAATTTCGAACCCGTAAACTATAAACCATGGCTTCGACTTTGCACCGGTGTACATTCATTATATATTAATGATCATACACATAGTATACATATATTATATATTCATCGATTATTTTTTTGTTTAAGAAGTTGAGTGTTTGGTATTTAGGTTATTCTTTCACATTTTGTTAATGCTCTATTTCTTTTTTTCTTTTTTTTTTAAAGGAGGATAGAACAAGAGAAATAATGGTAGTTGAACACATTATAGGAAAACCAACTCCTCTTTCTTTCTCTCTTTCTCTCTTTGTGTCCAGACAGTATTGTTGTTTTTAGTGTAAGCTGTAAAAATTTGGAATCAATGAAAGAGCATATCTTCCTCTAATGAGTTTCTTCTTTTCACTTTTTTCCTATTCTTTCCTTTGATTCTTTTGTTCTTTTTATGCCTCTGTACGTTGGCTTGTTTGGAACCTCTCTATATCGCTATGCCTCTGTCCTTATCACTTAGGCCAACTTACACTACCTATTGTAAAATTTTGTTCGACGATCTTGAATCCACGACTTGGAAAAAGGTTTAAGATAAAAAACAAACTAGTCACTTTTCATCGTGTAGTAAGGGCAAAATACCATATTGATCGAACGGCTGAAGCCCGAAAGTAATTGCATTCGCTAGCTAAAATGTATATAAAATATAGTTTTTAATATAATACACATACAATATAGTGGCGAAGTTAAGATTTTCATAAAGGAAGGGTCAAAATATCAAGAAATTAATTCACCAAGAACTTAAGGGGTGTCACCATATAGTATATACATAGTTTAAAAAAACTCACCGCGCTATACAATGTAATTTTTTGGCGAAGGGGTATTGTTTGACACCTCTTTGATGATGATAGGAAATTATCAAATCATAATGTATTTTGATCCGCACTCAAGAATGGACAATTTTGGCGTTATCAAATATCAATAGCTCGAATCAGTCAACATGGGGCGGCTATTTGATCGCCCCCATTTAACCTATATTATTTTTTTAAAATTTTTAACTTATACCCACTTTTTAAACAACTTCAGCTCCTTTCTCCCCCTCCTTCTCCTCATTCATTTTGTTCTTCTTCTTTTTTTTTTTCTAGTTATTAGATTAAGATGTTTTTTGAGTCCGTCTGGTATTTCCATCCGAACTGGATGAGAGAATCCAAGATTAAGAACTATGTCTTTCCCTTCGAGCGTAGCACGGTATCCTACACCTACCAATTGAAGTATCTTCTCGAATCTTTTTGACACGCCCACAACCATGTTATAAGTAAGAGTCCTAGCAAGTGTAATATACCAAAAAAAATGTCATTCACGGAGCAAACACTAATATGCTTAGAACATGAATGCATTTACTTTTTTTTTTTTACTTCAGTGAAGTAATGGCAATGCCATTAGATACCAATATTGTAAGAGCTAGAAGGGCAAAAACCATCACGAAAAGCTTTGTCTTTGTGGAGTTCACTAAAGATGGACGTGCTTGTCGTAATGGTTGAATCAGAGGATATAATAGCTGCAGCGAAAGTATACATTCAAGAGGGAAAAAGGGATCTCTTTTAAGAAAATTTCAGCTTTAGAGTAGAAGTTTCCTAGTTACAACACAAAATCTTCAGCTCTAGAGCTGAAGTTTGCTAGTTACAAAACAAAAACTTCAGCTCTAGAGCTGAACTACAGGGAATGCTGAAGTTTTACGTGATTTCCTTTGCTACTTCAACCCCGTGTGCTGAAGTTATGCGAAAAAGCAGGTACATTTGCAATTTTTTTGCAAACCGGGACAGGTTAAAATGTAACACAAAAATCGGGTATAGATGCAAATGGCATTAGTCCAATTGAGAAAGCTAAGCTGGAGAGCCATAGTTTCTTAACGTTGATAAATGATGTGGTGCATTGTTCTTTAAAGGTATTTCCCCCATTTTCCTTTGTCATTTTTCTATCTTTAGGATTCTTATTTCTTTTTCCTTTTTTTAGGCTAATCTCATCGGCACAAAGATGATAAAAAGGGTTACCCTCACAGAACAGTTAATGCATGATTATCAATTAGAGCCGTACAATTGGAAGGATCAGTTTGAAAGTCTTCAAATTGATGTGGATTACTTAGAAGAAAGTATGATTACCTTGGAGCATCATGTACGGGCCTTGACTTCAGAATTGAGAATTGCAAAGGCTTCCTCAAGTCAAGCAGATAAAGAAAAGGCTCGTCTTGAAACCTCCTTCTCCGAGCAGTTGTCCAAGGCAAGCGAAGAGATTAGAGGACTGAAGGTTCTCTTGGATGAGAAAGATGATTATGCTGGTGAGCTCGTGCAGAATTTGACTCAAGCACAAGAAGACCTTCAAATTTCTTCCGATAAGGTTTGTGCCTTAGAAAGTTCTCATGCCTCTCTTTAAGCTTCTTACACATCTGCATAGCTGAAAAGGAAAAGTTAAATAATGAAATTACTAATTGGGAGAGATATTATGAGATCCTTGAGGATAAGTCTGTCATGAAAGTGAGTTGAGTATTTCTTAATTCTCGCAGTGATACCCTTGTTGAAGCTATCAAAGAGAAATTTAACTTGGAATCTAAGTTAGCTAAAATCAATGAAGCTATTGAGAAGGCTCAGCAAAACCAAGATTTTTCTTCTAACGTGGATGAAGCTTATGCAAATATTGAAATTAATACGGGTATCTCCACTCCTTCAAGCCAAGTTGAGCTCGATATTGTAAGCCATGCTGAACCTACTGCTGTAAGCCAAGTTGATCCTGCTACTGTTGATGTACCTATTTCAATTCTCTCATCTTCCTAGTGACAAGTTTAAGTTTTTTTTTTCTCATGTACCTTTTTTGGAAGGTTGTGATTAAAACTCTTGGTTTCATTTGAGGGTTTGTTTTTAGAAACTTAAGTCCCCAGATCTTTTATGGGGCAGTATGTATAAACAATTTACAGTTTTATGACTAAGTTCATACTTAGTCTTAGTTTTTAAATATTATGAAGTTTTTTGTTACTATTTGAATTTCTGATTTATTTATTCTCGCCTTTATTTTTCAGGACATACGAAATAAATTGCATTTTTATTCTTCAAAAAACGTTTCTGTTAACTTCATGAATAAAATAATCATGAATTTTATAAACGAGGGCCCTCTTTTATATTCGACACTTAATGAAGAAGATGTCTCAACTTCATAATGGTGTTAACATACGATAAAATAAATAGGAATACACATGCTTCTTTGAAATAACTTTTGATAAGTTTTTATTCGAACATTGTCTAGTTTTGAATAATATTTTACACGTATTTGAATTACATCTATAAATTTCTCGTAACTATTTTTCTTGTAACAATTTTAAAAAAAGAAAATGAATACGAGATTTTTATTTATAACCCGTTTCAATACATTGCTTTTACCCTAACTATAGTAAGGTTTTTCCTTGGCCTTAGCTTGTGACTTTGCTCTGCACTTGACTTATTTAATGAGTGAACTTTCCGGGCTTAATCTTTGCTTATTTCTCAAACTTCTTTGCCTTATTTATACTTACGTTCGTATATATTTTATAGTCCCCCAAGTGTTTGAGCGTTGAAGTATGAAGCCCCGAACACTTGATTGTTCCTCTCAGTTGGTCCTTTCCCTGAAAGAAAAAGTATACGGGACTCGGAGGTGCGATTATAGATATAGACTGCTTAACTCGCTTGTATTTCTCTCAGAATAATTTTAACCCTAGGTCGGAAAATTTTATTTATTCCACGTGTCTTGCAGGCCGTGACTCATCATTTAGCACGAGTTAGATTTTTGCCTATCATCTAAAATTGTTAGTAAAATTTTAGCAACTCAAAATTAAATTTTAAAATACGGATACTTGACCGTGGGTATTCCTTAGAAATAGTATCTCTTCAGGTAAACAACATTCCATTGTGAAGGTAGTATCTTGCCATCCATTGTTTCTAACTCGTATGTTCCTTTACCTGCAATACCACAAATCCTAAAGGGTCCTTCCCGTGTTGGACTTAATTTCCCCACCTTCGTAGATTGGAAAACGTTTTTGAGTATAAAGTCCCCAATTTCGAAGAATCTGAGGCGTGCTTTTCAGTTGTAGTATCGATATATGACCTGTTTCTGTGCTGCTACTTTTATTAGTGCAACTTCTCTCCTTCCTTCAAGTAAATCAAAATTTACATGCATTTCCTCGTCATTAGACTCTTCTGATGCATGTGTGAACCTTGGACTCAATTCTCCTACCTCGACTAGAATTAAAGCTTCAGCTCCATAAACCAATAAAAATGTTGTTTCTCCTGTGCATGTTTTTGCTGTTGTGCAATATGCCCATAAAACAACACGTAACATTTTTGACCAATTACCTTTGGATTCCTATAAAAGTTTCTTTAAATTGTTGATAATGACTTTATTTGTTGACTCAACTTGCTCATAACCCACCGGGTGTTAAGGTGTGGATGTAATCCTTTAGATCTGCCAACTTTGAAAGGATTATATGATTTGAGCTCCTATAAACTGAGGGCGATTGTCACATATTATTTCCTTTGGCACACCGATTTGGCATATGATATTTCGCCAAATAAAATCTTTAACCTCCTTTTCTCGCACTTGTTTTAATGCTCCACCTTCTACCCATTTAGTAAAATAATCAGCGAGTACGAGCAAAAATTTTACATGTTCTTTTGCTTGTGGTAATAGACCTACAATATCCATTCCCCATTTCATAAATGACCACGGTGCAATTACCGAATGTAGCAAGTCCGTAGGTCTATGCATATTATTTCCGCACCTTTGGCATTTATCACATATAGCCACAAAACTTTCTGCTTCTTCTTCCATTTTAGGCCAATAATAACCTACCCTAGTTAGGGTTATTACCAATTATCTTCCTCCCATGTGATTCCCACAATGCCCCTCATGTATTTCCCCCATTATGTATTATATCTAAGAAGGTCTGAAGCATCTTGCTAAGGGGCCACCGAACATTTTTCGATAAATATTTCCTTGCTTTAAACAATACCGAGCTGCCCCTTTTCAAAGCGCATGAGCTTTTTTCTTACCTTCAGGGACGGTGCCATACTGCAAAAAAGTAACAATCTCGTTTCTCCAATCCAGAGTTAAGTTATTAAAATTTACCTCATTCTTATCAGGGTCAAGAACTGAATGAAATAAATGAATAACTGAAGCATTTGCATTGCTTGCCGTGTCTACCGCAGATGCGAGATTAGCTAGGGCGTCTACTTCAACATTTTCATCTCTTGGTATTTTCGTAACTTTCCAAGTCTGGAATTGATTTACCAGCTTCCGTACCTTCTCTAAATATTTTTGCATTCGTGCTTCCCTGGATGTGTAAGTCCCCAGCATCTGCTTAACCACGAGCTGCAAATCACTTTTGATTATAATTTGGTTAATGCCGAGTTCTCGTGCCAGTTCTAAACTTGCAATCTAGCTTCATATTGTTAGTTATAGAATGACATTTAATGTCTTGTCTATTGATTGCTCCCGTAGGTGGTACCAAAATAATTTCTAAACCTGTACCCTTTACGTTAGATGAACCATCAGTAAATATGTTACGACTCAAATTTCCCACCATCGGGATCGTGATGGCGCCTACTCATGGTAGCTAGGAAAGCCAACTTACCTACCCTTTTCATTGGTAAAATCATTCTGTTGACAATTTATAGCATCAGTAATAATAAAAATAATAACTACAAAAGTCTAATTTATAAGTCTGAATAAATACGGAATACTCAACCATATCCTCTACCCAAGATTTGGTGTCACATACTCACGAACCGCTAAGAATAAACTAAATACAAGGGTTTGAAAGAAATATAACAGTTATCTGTCTCGAAAACAATGATGCAACAGTAAAATAAAACATAAGAAGAGACGTGAGGCGTGCGGATGCCTGCAAGGCTACCTGAGTCTCGTGATAATAAAATCCTTCTCCCGAACTACTGATGTTGCTGCTGCTCAAAAGAACATGTGCAAAAATGCACAGAAGTGTAATATCAGCACAACCGACCCCATGTGCTGGTAAGTGTCTAGCCTAACCCCGGTGAAGTAGTGACAAGGCTAAACTGGACACCACATAAACCTGTGCAGTTATACATATACAGAGGAAATCGAATACCAAGTAATTAACAACACGGGGGGGGGGGCATGCTATGGGGAAATACGATTAACAATAATCCAAATTAACAATCCAAACAACTTGAAGTCTACAATGAAACATGAAATCAATATTCGGATATAAACACATGATATTAACCACTGTTGCGGCGTGCAACCCGCTGCACAATTTACATTTGTTGCGGTGTGCAACCCGCTCTACAATACCAATATTGAGATGTGCAACCCGACCCACATTATTTATCATTTATCATTCTTGCGGCGTGCAACCCGATCCTCAGTATCATTTGTTGCGGCATGCAACCCGCTCCTCAATATCATTTAACAGTGTAATTTCCCAAACAACAATCACAATTAAGGGACATGACTATAAGCAGATATTTGACACACATCCCAGCAAGGGAGATAAGTTCAACAAATTCAACCAAACATCCCGGCAAGGGAATAATTAATAACGCTTTCTTACATTCCTTATTTCATAGGTCGCTTTTCTATTTTGAACCAACGCTATAAAAATCAAGTAATCTCATATACCTTCAATATTCGTATCACAATTCGAGCCAATGCTCCCAAGAATCAAATAATCATTTTATCTTTCACATGTTATTCACAATATTAAGAAATCCTCCAATAAACACTAAGTTCACAGCCAAGTCATGATAATCACATTATAAGGACTTACGGTCATGCTAGACACCAATGTATAGATACTCTTCACCATGCCTATACATCATACTCGATCACATAGCAATTAGAAACAAGACTCAACTTCTATTCCCTCAAGCTAGGGTTATACCAAACACATACCTCAAAGCCTTGAAATCCACTTAATCCTCAACTATTGCTTTACCTCATGATTCCACCTCTAATTCAGTGATATCTAGGAATAATTAATTTAATAATATCAATAAAGAATCAATGGTAACATCCCATAGCCTAGATATGAATCTCCTAGCATTATTCCAAAAACCCCAAAATTAGACACCGGGCCCACATGGTCCAAAATCGAGGCTCGGACCAAAACTCAATCACATATAACCCCACGAATCCAAAGATATAATTTGTCTTAAGATTCGACCCCAAATTGGTGTTGAATTATCCAAAATTCTCAAAACCCTAACTTGACCCAAAACCCATGATTTCTACCTTGATTTCATGATTTAGGCTTAGAATCTTGATAATTAATGAAGGAAAAGTAAGAAATAAGTGGGAAATTACTTACTCAAGTGGTCTTGAAGATTAGGGGCTTTAATGACTTCCTAAGGCTTGGGAGAGAAATGGTTTTCGTGTATATTTATAAAAATCCTGTCACTGGTTCTATTTTTAACTTAAAACTCGCTGGGCAAAATTACCTTACGTGATCGCAGGATTAGGGAGTTGATCGCGAAGAGTTACATCATCAGACCATCGCGTTCGCGATGAGGAGGCTACGAACGCGAAGAGGAAAACTGGGGGGGGGGGGGTCCAGGGGAATACTCTATGCGAATGCGTGGAGAGAGGCGTGAACATATAAAAGGGGATTGCTGGGTCCAGGAACTTGTTATACGCGATCGCGTAAAGGGATATGCAATCGCGTTGAGGAAGCTGCCAAAGCTACGTGATCGCGGTTGAAGTGATGCGAACGCGAAAGGGGGAAATATTAAACTACGCGATCGCGTGAAAAGAGCTACGAACACATAATAGGGGATCACCAAGGCACTGTGAACATGAGCCTGGGGCCGCGTTCATGAAGAACAAATCCAGTTTGAACAACTGAAGAAAATCTACTATGTTCCTAAGTGAAAAACCACCCCGATACACCTCCGAAACACTCCCGAGCCCTCGGGGCTCCTAACCAATTGCACTCACTAATTCCAAAACATCCTACGAACTTACTTGAGCGATAAAATCACCAAAATAACATCAAAATTATTGAATTAAGCCTCAAGATCATCATTTTCATTTCAAAATTCATTAACTTCCAACTTTAGACATTTGGGTCCGAAACACGTCAAACGACATCCGATTTCGACCAAACTTTACACGAAGCGCTTAAACAATATATAAGAGTTATACCGGGCACCGGAACCAAAATACGAGCCCGATACCATAGTCTTTTATCCTTAATAATTTCAGAAAAATAATTTAGCAGAAAAGTCCTTTTACTCAGGTTCTAGACCTCGGATTTCGACTCCAAGCACATGCTCGAGTCCCATAATTTTCTACGGACCTTTCGGGACCGTCCAATCTCGTGTTTGGTTTCGTTTACCACAAATATTGACCAAAGTCAACTATAATCATATTAATATCAAAATTCTTTAAATATTTTACAAAATTCACATATTTCAACACAAAAATTTTCTGGCTACGCACACAGAATGCGCATGCAAATTGAGGCGATAGAAAATGAGTTTTTCAAGACCTCGAAGGCACAAAATAGAGGAGAAAATAGGTGATGACCCTTTGGATCATCAAAATAAGGTCCAAGTACTTGGATTAGCCCCGTTGAACACCTGCAATTCTTTTTCTGCTTTTAATTGCATCCCTTGGCTAAAATCAACCACGAAATCAGCTAACACTTGAGATTTTATAGTAGTTCTAAGTTGATATGTGATATTGTATTCGCTTAATTATATAGCCCACTTGGCTAATCTTCCTGATAACTCACGCTTATGTAATATATTGCGTAATGGATAAGAAGTTATGACAACGATATGGTGACATTGAAAATAAGTCCTTAGTTTCCTAGATGACATGATTAATGCAAGTGCAAGTTTTTCTTGTTGCGGGTATCGCATTTCCGCATCTAATAAAGATTTACTAACATACTAAATCGAAGATTTTTTACCTTGATCTTCACGGGTAACACTGCACTTACCGCTACTTCTAAGATAGCACGGAAGATGAGAAATCTCTCACCAGTCTTTGGTTTTGCGAGCACAGCGGATTTGATAAATATGAGCCGAAAAGAATTTAAAGCACTTTTCTGATGATTTAGAAATGAATCTCCGCAAGGTTGTAATTCTTCCCGTTAGTCTCTACACTTCTGTTTTACTTGTAAGTATGTCAGGAGTTTTGTCTATGGCCTTAATCTGCGTGGGATTTACTTCAATGCCATGGTTAGAAACAAGAAAACCCAAAAACTTACCTGATGCAACACTAAATGCACATTTTTCAGGATTCAATTTCATATTAAATTTCTGCAAATTTTATATATTTCAGACAAGTGCGATATATGATCTCCTGAAAGCTGTGTTTTAACGATCATATCATCTATATTGACCTCCATAGTTTTCCTTAAATGTTCCTGGAACATTTTGGTTACCAGTATTTGATATGTTGCACCTGCATTTTTTAGACAAAAAGGCATTACTTTGTAACAGTAAGTCTCATTGTCTGTTACAAACGAAATTTTTTCTTCATCTGCGGGATCCATCTTGATTTGGTTGTATCCGGAGTATGTATCTAAAAAACTTAACAACTCATGCCATGCAATTAGTTGATCTATATGAGGTAATGGGAAAGAATCTTTATGACAAGCTTTGTTAAGATCTGTATAATCTACACAAACTCGCCATTTACTGTTCTTTTTAGGTACCACAACAGTGTTGGCTAACCAATTAGGATACTTTACCTCGCGAATAGACCCATTCTTTAATAATTGTTGCACCTGATCTTGAATCACTTGATTTTTGAAAGTTCCTTGCTTCCTTTTCTTTTGTTTGATAGGTGGATGAGACCGGCGTTCATTTAACTTGTGAGTCGTTACCTCTGGTGGTATTCTTGTCATATTAGAATAGGACCAAGCAAAATAATTTGTGTTAGCTTTTAAAAATTCAATCAACTTACGTTTCATATCCGAGCAGAGATTAGCGCCTATGTAAACTTTTCTTTCGGGCCAGTGTATAAATAGTACTACAGCCACAAACTCTTTTATCGTTGTTTTGAGATTTTTATTTTCTTCTTGTTCTTGAATATAATCGGTCCTTGAATCCACATCTGTTCGCCATTGTTCAGTTGAGGTTGGCATTGTGATATCCTCAACTGGATTCTGTAATTGCTATTTTTCTTCATTTCTCGCACTTGAATCTGCCACGAAGTTGATGCTCCTGGATGTGTGTTGGTCTCCAGGGATTTGACATATTACCCATGGCACTGGAAGTTTAATGACTTGATGCAATATTGATGGAAAAATGTCCATATCGTGGATCCACGACCTCTTGAGAATTATTTTATAAGCCATTTCCATCTCCACTACCTGAAACTTTGTATCTTTGACAATGCCTTCTACAAATGTAGTAAGCATCACTTCCCCTTTCGTCACAACACTGGAATTGTCAAATCTTGAGAAAGTATGCGCTTGTTGTACCAATTTATCTTCTGCTTGCATCTCGTGTAGTACTTGTAACAATGTAATGTTCATGGAACTACCTGGATCAATTAAAACTCATTTCACATTAGTGTCATATATAAGTAAAGATATTACGAGTGCATCGTTATGTGGAGTTAATAGGCCATCGGTATCCGCATCATCGAATGTCATATTTTATTCCTCTAAAACATGTCGCAACCGCTTCTCGTGGGTAATTGTTACTTTGGAAACCTTATTAGCTGCTGTATACGTCACACCATTGATTTATTCTCCTCCGCTGATAACATTGGTAGTTCCTTTGGGAGAAAGTGGGTTGGGGGGCTCCTGCCTATTCTTCATGTATGCTTGTTTACCTTTATCACTGGATAACTCGGTAAGATACTCCTATTTTAATAAATGATCAACTTCACTTTGTAAGAACCTAGAGTTTGCTGTTTTATGCCCGTGATCATTATGAAATTCACACCAATGATCAGGATTTCACTTGTTCGGATTCGATCTCATCTCCTTTGGCCATCGTACCTTATCTCCCATGCTTCCCAAAACAACCACAAGTTCGGAAGTTCTCACAATGAAATTATAATCGCCAAACCTCGCCTTTAAGTTTCTATCATCATCTCGTGACTCACATCTGCTTCAATCATTCCCAAATCTTGATATCGAGCCCGGCTCTCTATTTCTCAATTTGTGATCATACCTCTGATTATCCTGTTTTGATGGTGAGTCTTTTCCCGCAGGTCCCATGGATGGCTCGTACGTTTATTTGGAGTCTGGTCCTAGCCTCGTCACTAATTCGCCGGGGTTATGCCAGACAATTAACAACACATAAGGTCGGTTGTGCTGATACTACACTTTCCACTATATGCATATCCCAAAGCAGCAGCTTTTTGACAGTAGCATTGGGTGGCTGCCTTCAGTCCATCTAGAGATCCCGAGGTAATCCTGCAGGCGTCCGCAAAACCGACGTTCTCTTCTATCTGTAGTTGTATTCTGTTTTCATCTATTTCTGAGATAGACAATACTTTTCTTTCAGACATTTGTATGTAGTATTCGTAGATAGTCCGTGATATTGTGACACCGAATTTCGGATAGAGATGTATGCTGGCGTAGTTGTACTGGTTATGGTTGTTTTTCTCATCTGAAGTCTTCCGCTTGTTCTTATTTATCGTTAATGTTTTACTGCTGATCACATATTATTTTAAATTGTTAAAAGGGGTAATGAATGAGTTAAAAATTCTACAATATGCAGCTTACCTAGCTTCTTCCATAAGTAGGCGTTATCACAATTCTCAAGAATGTGAAATTCGGATAGTAACACATTCACATAGATCTATTGCACCTCAACCAATTACATTATTAAGAATGGGCTACCAAAGTCATCTTTTTGTACTACTACGTACCCACCACACTACTTTCTAACAATACAAATTCAAAATTATTGTCAGTGTTTTTTTCTTCTTTGCTTCCACGTTGCTTTGCCGTGTTGAGCGATCTAATTCTTGATCCCATAACTACTCCTTTGGGTGCCATTATTATTTATGCCACCTTCCTTTGGCACATATTCCCATTTCCATTTACTTCTAATCACCTAATTTTAAAGTTAACAATTATCAAGTGCTTAAAAGCGTATGACACAATGTGTACACACACACACACACACACACACACATATATATATATATATATATATATATATATATATATATATATATATATATATATATATATATATATATATATATATATATATATATGTTTGCTTAACTTTATTGGAAATCTTTCACAATCTTTTTCTTCAATTGTGTTCGGTATTAATTAAATGGTTAATTGACTTTATTGGTTGATCTAAAGGGTTATTCAATTCAATCCATGCCCCAACTTCCCATCACATGTCGATCTGCTTTCCATTGTCACCCTTTGAATTACTACAATTTTTCTCTCATTTTCGTTTAGTTTTGGTCAAATGATGCCTTCGGCAGGTCACATGTCTTCGGTGCGAGGATTCTTCCATTTATAGCATCATATTACTATCATTATGTCGTGCCTGCTCAGCTTGCATTATATGTAGGGCTGACAAACCGGTGGAGCGGGGCGTATGATTGGGTCAAAATGGATAATATAAAAGACGGATAAATTATTCGATCCGACTCAATTTAATATTGATGGAAAAGGGGTTCACCAACAGATAATACATATATTCATATTATCCATAGCTTCTTGAATATGATCAGTCTTGAGAGAATTCCTCATCACCCAAACTTGAAGAATCCGAGTCTTTACAAATGTAAAAGTTAAACTCATTGGCTATTGTATATGGTAAAATCGGAGGGTCCAATTCCTCATCATCGAGGCATCTCATAAGATCATCTCGAAGTCTCGAGTCTACAAGGCTATGGCCGAGTTTACTCCCTCGAGGTTCATCGACGCCCGACCTTGGGACAATGTTGACCACGACTATGGTAGAAATGGGGAGTTCCCAAGATACACAGCTAGGACTGACAGAGCCTAGTGGACTACCATAACCTTGAATCAGGATGTCATATCTTGTTGTCCCATCTCCGCTTCTTTGTCATTAATGCATTTTGTACTATGTTGCGTTACTCCTCCTATATAAAGGGGATCCTGGTTATTTTGTAAGACACGTTGCTTCAGTTGCTCCATATGAAACAAAAATATTTTCTCTGCTCTCTAATATATTCTCTTGATATTATTGCTCTCATTTATTATCTCCATTGTTGTTTTACATTTATTGCTTATCATTGACCATAAAGAGCCTTCGTTAATTTCATTATAATTGTTAGTCATACCCCTATCACCCTTGATAGCTCACAACCGAGCTTTAAAATCGACCTCGAGGCCCCCAAATCGACAAGCTCGAGTCCCCGATTGTTAGCCTATCGGTTTGGTTATCACCCTACTCCTTACTCTTATTTCGTTTCTAAGTCTCACATACATAAAAATAGATCACATATTTTTAGAGTCCCACAATCAAATTTAATTGTTATTACCATTTTTACGGTAAATAGTTATCCATTTCTTAAGTGGATAATATGAATTTTACCCATTTTGACTTATTTAAAAAAAATCATTATCTAATCCATTTTTCAGTGAATATAAATATGGATGGATAACAATTTTTGTAATCCATTTTACCACCACTGATTGTACGTCGTGCCTACTCATGGAAGCTTTATGATTTCTTAAGACGACCTAAAATTAATATACAATAATAATACTCGGTTACAGTAAGAAAAATGACAAATATCAATCGATTTTTGGTGGACTTTATCACATATATAGGACATGGGCACGTAAATAACGCTTGCCTACTCACCCATTATGAACTACTTACCGGTTTCACTTGGCCTAATCCAGCAAATTGATTAGAACAACATGTTAATCAAATCTATTCTGTTTGAATATTAAAGTACAACTCCATTATTTTTGATGATTATTAGTGGAGAACCACGAGTTTCCGCTGCTGAATGTTTCAAAATCCTAGTAAATATTATTTCCTCCGTCTCATATTAATAGTCGTGGTTATTAAAAATAGTTATCTCAAATTATTGTCATTTTAGAATTTCAAGACATAATTGATTATTTGTGTCAAAAATAAGTAGTTGTACAGTTAGCTATTTATATTGTACTCTTCTAGAAAGATAATTAGTTAGAAGTTAGTTGCTTAGCTGTCATTAGTTAGTGGAGACATTATCTTGTAATAAGTATATAACAATTGTGTAGTGTAATTGCGGTTAATGAGATTGGAAAATCAATTCCATTTACTTTCTCCAGAAATTTGCTCTCTTTTCTTCTATGTTTTTCTTTCTTATTTCTTCTTCAATTCGTCGAATCTATTAATGACAGACCTAGAGTTTGTTCTTAATATTGTATCAGAGCACGATTAATTGTGATTCAGAGTTCTAGAAGTCTATAAATTCATTGCTCATTTTAGCTTTCTATTTCTATTTCTATCAAACCCTAGATTCTCCTTTTTTTTTCTCCTTTTTTCTTCCTTCGAAATGACGATCGATACGCTGGAGAATGTAGCTGGAACTTCACATGCAGTTGTTCAGCAAGTTGATTACAACGATCCTCTGTATGTTCATCCATCGGATATACCGGGTATTTCACTCGTCCCTCAATAGTTGATAAGGACTGAAAATTACTCGGACTGGAGCAGATCTATGGTAATGTCATTGCTAGTCAAGAACAAATTAAGTTTTATTGATGGATCATGTACTAGAGATCAATTTGAATAGGATGCTTATAAATTATGCCAGTGGGATAGGTGTAATGCGATTATGCAATCATGGATTTTGAGTTTAGTTGCACTAGAACACAGAAGAGGAATTGTATACTCAACCAATGCAGAGAATGTATAGAAAGTTATGAAAGAGAGATTTGACAAAGTAAATGCTACAATAATTTATCATATGAATAGGGAGATTAGTTGTGACGCAAGGCATTTTAAGTGTTTCTGTATATTTTTCCAAACTCAATGACTTGTGGGATGAATTTGAGTCAATTATTCATTTTCCTGGTTATGACTGTGAAAGATCCAGACTTTTTGTGGCATTTCTTCACCAACAAAAGCTCATGAAGTTTCTAATGAGGCTAAATGATACCTATGTACTGCAGATGAGTCAAATTCTAATGATGCATCCAACACCTACTCTAAATCAGGCCTACTCAATGATTGTGCAAGAGGAAAGCCAAAGGCTGAATGTTGGCACATCACAAGATGGTATTTTAGGGAATATACTTCTGAATGTAGAGAGTAGTGCTTTGGTTGCGGCAAACGCTTCGAATGTGAGATCTAGAAAAAATATTGGGCTTATGTGTGATTACTGTCATATGAAGGGACACTCAAGATAATCATGTTACAAACTAATAGGATATACCGCAAGCTTCAAGTTTAACAACAATAAGAGAAGATGAGCACATGAGCAACCTGTAAAGATGGCACACAATGCTCATATTTCAGATTTGGTTCAAAATGCTGCACATGAAAACAATATTCCAGCTGTAATACCAACTGGCTAACCATTCACCACTGAGCATTACCAATAAATTCTCAGGATGTTAAGCAATGAGACTCAACCTACATATGTAGCAAATATGGCATATAACTTACTTGATAACCAATGTAGTTGGATTGTTGACTATGGTGCTTCTAACCATATAGTTTCATCCTTGAATCTGCTGTCATCTTTTAATCTAATTTCTGAGCTTAAACCAACAGCTGTGCACTCTCCTAATGGAAATAATACCAAAATTACTCACATAGGAACTTGTACTCTATGTTCCCCAATTCAAGTAAAACCTTCTGTCCATTTCCAGATATACTAAAGAACTGAATAGTTCTGCCATTTTTATCCTGATTTCTGTGTGTTTCAAGACCTCTTCAGTAACATGGTGAAGGGGATTGGTAGACTTGAGGGTGGTCTCTACATCCTCAGTCCTTCAACACATGCTGTTGTTTATTCTTCTAAGTGCATGACCACTTCAATTCAGCAAAGCACAAGTGCTTTATGGCACCAAAGACTAGGGTATGCTCCTCTTCTAGTTTTACAATTTTTTTTGCAATAAGTAAACATTTGTCTACTATTCCAGCTTCTGTTTGTAATTGTCCTATATGTCCATTAACTAAACAAACAAGATTATCGTTTCCTATTAGTAATTCAAAGTCTGCTAATTCTTTTCAGCGTGTTCATATTGATGTCTGGGTCCATATAGAGTAAATACTCATAATGGACATATGTACTTTTTAACTCTGGTTGATGATTGTACTTGAATGACTTGGACATCCTTTTGAGATTAAAAAGTGATGTATATGTTGTGTTTACTAATTTTCTTCATCTAGTAGAAAGTCAATTTTCCATCACTATTAAAACCTTCAAATTAGACAATGGTTTTTAATTCTTTAACACCTTATGTTCTACTCTCTTCAAAACTAAGGAAATTATTCATCAAAGCAGTTGTGTTCACACTCCACAATAAAATAGAGTTGTGGAAAGAAAACATAGACACCTTCTAGATGTATCTAGTGCCTTACGGTTTCAAGCAAATATTCCTTTAAAATTCTGGGGGGATTGCATCCTTACAACAACATATTTTATCAACATGCTTCCTAGTTCCACCCTAAATGGAAAATCTCCTTATGAGATGTTCCATGGAAGGCCACCAACCTTTGATCATATGAAAATCTTGGGATGTCTTTGCTATGCCACAAAGCTAGATTTCCATGATAAGTTTACTTCTAAGTCCATTCCATCTGTGATTATGGGATATGCACCCACACATAAGGGCTACAAACTCCTTGACATTGAAACCAATAAATTCTCAGTTAGTAGGAATGTTGTTTTCAAGGAAGATATTTTTCCTTTCAAATATCCTAGACACAAATTTCTTGTTAGTCCTGATTCTGCTCCTAAATGTTCTCCTTTTGATTCTTTCCCTAATTATTTTAATGAACCACTGGTTCTATTATCTTCTAATGATGATCATTCTGGTTTTTCTATTGATTCCTCCTTTTCCTCCTGATTCACCATCTCATGTTGATTCCTCTTTTCCTCCTGACTCACCATCTCATCCTTCTTCTTTTTCTTGTCCTGCTCCTCCCGCCTCCTCACATTCTCCACCTTCACCTTATTCTGCTGCTCCTGCACCACCATCATCTCTTGATGATTCCCTCTCTGTGTCACATTCACAATCCTAACAACCCTTATAACTCAAAATATCTACCAGAAAATCCAAACCTCCCATTTGGTTAACTGATTATGTTCACCATCCTTTGCCTTCTACTTCTGCTTCTCCTGATCCAATTCAACATTTTTGTGTCTTATTCTCATCTTTTTTTCTCACTTCCAATCCTTCTTAGCTTCTTTTTCATCAGACACTGAGCCTTCTTCTTATTCTCAAGCTATCATAAATGACATGTGGGTTCACGCAATGAAGCTTGAAATAGAAGCACTAGAACATAACCACACTTGGGGAGTAGTTACTCTGCCACCTGGGAAAGTGCCCATTGGGTGTAGATGGGTATACAAAATTAAATATAATGTCGATGGATCTATTGAGAGGTTCAAGACAAGGTTAGTAGCAAAAGGATATACCCAGCAAGAGAGCACTAATTTTCATGCTACTTTTTCCCAATAGCTAAGATGACTATTGTGAGGGCTGTCATAGCTACTGCAACTCTTAAGCATTGGTTCTTTTCGAGATGGATGTACACAATAATTTCCCAAATGGCGATCTCTTTGAAGAGGCTATATGACACTGCCCAAGTTATTTGGTAACAAGGGGAGAACAAGGTTTGTAGACTCCTTAATTTCCCTATATGGTTTGAAACAGATGTCTAGACAATGGAACTTATAAATAACACAAACCCTACTAACATCTAGTTTCAAACATATCAAACATGACTACTCATTATTCACTAAGACTACTAATGGTGTTTTTATACTCATACTTGTATATATAGATGATTTGCTTGTTACAGGAAATGATTTGGCAGAGGTACAATCAGCCAAAGATGCTCTGCGTAAAACATTTAAGCTGAAAGATCTTGGAGAACTAAGATATTTTCTTGGCTTTAAGTTTGCTAGATCAAGTGAGGGCATCATAATGTAACAAAGAAAATTCACCTTGGAGATGATCTCTAAAGCAGGACTTTCTGGTTCAAAGCCTAAAGAAACTGCAATGGAACAACATCTGAAGCTAACTAGTGTAGAATTTGATGATCTAGTAAAGATAGAAAGTGCTGATGCACTTTTGGAAGATAAAAGCACTTTTCAGAGGCTAGTTGGGAAGTTGTTGTACTTAACAATAATAGACCAAATATTGCATATATAGTATATTGTTTGAGTTAGTTTATGCATGCACCAAAAAGGTCTCATTATGAAGCAGCTCTGCATGTAGTGAGGTATGTGAAGAATCAATCTGAACTTGGACTCTTAATGTCAAGCACTGGTGCAGAAGAAATTATGGCCTACTGTGATTCAGATTGAGCTTCATGCCCTATGTTCAGGAAATTAGTTACTGGTTTCTGTATTAAACTAGGGGCATCACTTATCTCATAGAAAGCTAAGAAGCAGAGTACTATAACTAGAAGTTTAGCAGAAGCTGAATATAGAAGTATGGCAGATATAGTAGCTGAATTGATGTGGTTGAAATGACTATTGATGGAGTTGCAGGTAAGTGTGAAGATCCCAATGAAGTTGTATTGTGATAACAAGGCAGCTTTACAAATAGTAGCTAATCCTATGTTACATGAGAGAACAAAACATATAGAGATCGATTGTCACTTTATAAGGGAGCAAATATATGGAAGTCTGATAAGAACTTCATACTTATCCAGTCAAGAACAGCTTGCAAACATCTTAACAAAGGCTTTAGGCCATCAACAACATGCAACATTACTTTCCAAGTTGGGAATGAAAACATTTTCATTCTCAACTTGAGGAGGAGTGTAAAAATAAATAGTTGTACAGTTAGATATTTATGTTGTACTCTTCTAAAAAGATAATTAGTTAGAAGTTAGTTGCTTAGCTGTGATTAGTTAGTGGAGATATTATCTTGCAATAATTATATAACAGTTGTATAGTGTAATTACGGTTAATGAGATTAGAAAATTAATTTCATTTTCTCTCTCTAGAACTTTCTTCTCTTTTCTTCTCTGTTCTTCTTTCTTCTTTCTTCTTCAATTCTTTGAATCCATTAATGGCAGACCTAGAGCTTGTTCTTAAAAGTTTTTTTTTCAACTTAGTAATTATTGTTCTTGAAGAGGGAATAATACATAAATAGAATAAATATTTAATGAGGAGAGATTATAGTTCCGTTTCCTAATTAATATTATTTAAGTGGCATGTAAAAGAGAAACACGACACATTATATGACACAGAGAAAGTAGTATATATAGTAGGGACCGTTTAACGTTGAAATTATTTATATACCTTTGTCAAATTATCTTTTATTTAAACTGTTATTATCAATGCTTAAAGGGAGTTGGCCTAACTAACCCCTGCTAATGCATTCCTTTTTTTCTAGAATGGTCATTTTCATACTTAGAATGATGAAGCAAGTCCAAGATCATAAACGTTTTTTCAGTGCCAATTGAGATGCTATTTTCCCACAAAAAAATACTGAAAAATCGTTAGTTTACTTTTATTTATTTTTAAATTAAGAAGTCGGCTAAACTTTGTTATTTAGCGTGTAATAAGTAGGTGATAAGCATAATTATATTTTAAACAAATGTCAAATAATTCATCTTTTATAAGGCTTCTACTTGAAAACATAATTTTTTTTAAAACCTAGAAGTCTATGGTTTAGATTGGATTGGACGGTTTTACCTGAGAGAACTCTACCAGAAAGCTAATATAATGGGTGGAACCACTATTCTTGTCAATTATCTTCAAGTCATCTACGTATCATAGAGCTTTTATAATGTAGCCAATTTAATTTGGAAAACTAAAACAATAATAATCCCCGTGAACTATTAGTGCTTCGGCCTTTGGCCTACCAGAGAGTTTCTTTTACCCTCTTGTATGTATGGATGTGCATTAGGCACAATGCACAATTTTAAGTGTGGAGTGCGGAGATTGTCTAGGTGACTTTTCATGCTACTTTAGCTATGTTTGTTTTTAAAAAAAAATTGGACTTTTCCTGATGACGGACTTCTAGACAGTTTTCTAGAGGGAAGTAAGTCAAAAGAAAATACCAAAAAGATATTTTTGTTTTGTTTTAGGTTGTGTAGTAACCCCCCTTGTTTTTTCTTTGGACCATGGTTCTTTTCCAAGGCTTTTATTTGAACCGGGTGTAGTTAGCATTTTTTTAGGAATAAGTGCCATTGTTTTGTGCTTTGAATTGAAGCAATATCTCTTGACTTTGCTATGCCTTGAGAATAGTGAGTACTTTGATTGTGATGCTTAGGCTCAATTTTTATCTCTGTAGAAGTACCTTAAATTGTATTATCTTAACTTTGCTTAACTGCTTTGACTAGAGTGTCTGTGAATCCAATCCTGAGTGAGTTATGTGCCATGTGTGTGTAAGATTTTGCATTATTCAGTGCATTGCATTTGATGCCTAGAACTTGCCCCGTGTGTTTGCAAAGCGAAATAGTAATTTTGTTCAGTCTTGGAAGTGATATAGGCGTTTTCTTGTTGAGCCATATATACATATTTTACCCACCTAATTGTTATGTATCGTAGTTAATCTCTTTGAGCCTATAATCCTTTTTTTGACAATAACATTACAAGCCTTACCCATTTGTTTGAATTAACCATCTATTTGAACCTTTTCACCTCTCACGAGCACTTGAATTGTTATGAACTTTGTAAAAGTTAAAGTGTAGGGTGGTTGGTTTGGCTTTTGAGTGGAACTAATTGAATAAGGAGGAAGGTGCACTGTATTGAAAAGGAAGAGCCACTTGAATAGAAAAAAATAAATATATTTGGATTATTGTAATGGAAAAAAAATCCTTGATAAGTGGTGGCTCTTGACGTAAGTGTGCTTAAAGAAGTATGGGGTAATATAAATTGATGTGAAGGTGGAGTTTGGTTTGACATAAGTATGGGGTTGAATGTTAAAGTATATGTATTAAAGTGCTTAGGGAGGTGTATTTACTCTTATATCTAAATGTATCCTACCCGTCCCGTAGCCTACATTACAACCAAATAAAGTCTTAATTGATCCAAGATTGAATGGGCTCGATTAGTAGGGTAGTACACTACGGGCAAGCTTATGGTGCATTTTTTGTGGCATATGAATATATTATTTCTGAGAGTGAGTGAATTCTTTATATCCTGAGTTCCTAAGTATTCTTAAATTTTATTGTGTGGAACTACTCTCTTGTGTTGTGAGGGCACTTGATTCATGAAGGAAAGGTAATGTATGTTACCTCTATGTTAGAGTAAGTAGGTGTTGAATAATGTGTGGTACTTGTGAGTCAAATCTTGAGGTGAAGATATTATACTTTTGTGCTTAGTCTATTTTAAATACTCTTGGTGTGATGAGTTAGGAGAATTGTTTAAAAAGGTCGTGTCTATAAAAAAATGTAGTTTGATTGCTCGAGGATGAGCAATGATTTAAGTGTGAGATGTTGATGATAGACTATAATTACGTATTTTAGTTGATTATTACACTCTAATTTACTATACTTTAGTTGAGTTTGTACTTTAATCGCTAGTGTTTTGCACTAATTATATATTTTACCTCTTGCAGGTGTGATTCCAAGCTATATAGATATTATGGAGTCAATTTAAGTGATTTGAAGCTTCGAAGTCTGAGTAAAAGCTCAAGAAATTAAGCCGGGATCGTGTCCGGGGATCAAATTTAATAATTAAGTACGAACGAAGACTCGAGGAGGCATATTACGTAATGTCTAGTAAAGTAGACATAACTTTTTTCTCAGACCTCCATTTGGGCTCTATAATATACGGTTGGAAAGCTAACTCAAAGGACTATAATGTTCAGTTTTACGTTTTTCTAAATTCCAATTAAAAGAGGGTGAAAACTGCGGTAGAACATCCACCGCGGTCAGAACCGTGGTCCGCGCGCCGCAGTTTCAGGCAGTGCCTTCCGCGGTTGGCCGTGGTTGGCTGCGGTCGCGGCATTCCAGGCGTGAAATATTGTCCTTTTTCACATAGGAGAAGGTATAATTGTTTGGGCCCAACCCTAATTGGTATATATACATGGGAAAACGGTATTTTTGAGGGGGGGGCATATTTTTGACACAAATTAGACCTATGGAGGCAAGAACACATTGAGAGCAAGGCTGGGAATTCTTCAACAAGTTTTTCCTTCCTCTTATTATTTTTTATTGTTGGTTATGACTTTTTATATTGTATTCTTACATACTATTATGAATAGCTAAATTGTTATCTAAGGTTTTCGTGAAACCCATTGGGGATGAATTAATTGTTATATTAATATAGTTTTGAATTGGTTGTTAATCTCTATTTGTTCAACTACATTTTGATTTTGGTTAATTGAAAGGATTCTCAATTATTTGTTCTTATTTAGTATGTATCTACTTGATAGAGGGTGCATATTTAGATAGTTGTTTGAACAGCATCACTTTTGGAGTATAGACGAGAGTCATAACCGAGGGTTTAGAGGTTGGATTAGAGATAACGATACCTCGGGTGCGATCTAAGTGAACTGTATTACAAATTTAGCTAGCGTAGCTTGAGAGAGTGCTTCTAGTAAATTATCTTAATTGCTTGAGAGAGATTTATGGTAGCTGGAGAGTTAATGATTGATAGAGGCAACTAAATCAAAGCTATAAGAAACATACAACCAAGAAAATCAACAACGGGGGAATCCATTACCTTAGACCTTCATTCTAATTATTTACAATTCAAGCATAGTTAGTTTCAGTTGTTTATTTATTTTCAATCTTGTCTTCTTAGTAATATTAAACAGATACAGCTAAGCCCTAGTTCTCTGTGGGATTCGACTCCGGACTTGTAAACCGAATTATATTTGCAGCGACCGCTTATCCTTTTAGGACTAGAGTTGGGCGTGATCATTGGTATACAAGATAAAATACAAATCAAATGGGGAGGTTGAAAGGTTCAAAGCTAGGCTAGTTGCCAAAGGCTATAGTTAGCATGAAGGTTTAGATTATTAGGAGGCCTTTTCCCAGTTGTCAAGATGGTTACAGTAAGGGCAATCATTGCACTAGCTGCCATTCATTAGTGGAATCTTTAACAAATGGATGTCTATAATACCTTTCTTCAGAATGACTTAGAAGAGGAAGTCTACATGCAACTTCCACCTGGTTTTGGTAGTCAAGGGGGGAACGTGGGTTGTAGACTACTCAAATCCCTTTATGAGCTTAAACAAACATCAAGACAATGGAATTTAAAGCTTATAGAAGCCCTTTCACATGCAGGATTCTCTCAAAGCAGACATGAACATTCCCTTTTTCACCCTAAAACGAAACAACAAACTTGTTATCATCCTTATTTATGTTGATAATCTTTTGATCATCGGAGATGCTGAGACTCTAATACAAGAAGAAAAAACTATATTGCACAAAGCTTTTAAGATCAAAGACTTGGAATCATTGAAGTACTTCTTGGGAATAGAAGTAAGCATATCTCAAAAAGGGATATTACTGTGCCGGAGGAAATATGCAATTGAGCTCATAGCAGAACTAGGAATAACAAATTAGTTGTGACACCAATGGAGCATAACAGAAAATTAACAACTGTAGAATATGATGCACATTGTGATCTAAATGAGGATCCACAACTTACATGAAAGGGTACTAGAGGCTCATATGAAAGCGTCTTTACCTAACATTGACAAGGCTTGATATTGCCTATAGAGTGCAGACCTTGAGCCAATTCATGCAGGTACCTAAAAGATCTCATCTAGAAATAGCTCAGAGATTGGTGAGGTGCATTAAGAATAAGCCAGAGCTAGGCAATCTAATGAGTACAAAAGGTGACATGACCTTGAAGGCATACGATGATGCAGACTGGGCTAGTTGTCGAAACACAAGGAAATCTGTTACATGGTATTTGGTAAAATTTGGCGACTCTTTGATATCATGGAAATAAAAAAAAATATAATACAGTTGCAAGAAGCTCAGTAGAGTTAGAGTACAGAATCATGGCATTGGCAGTTTCTGAACTGATTTGGTTGTTAGCAGTGCTCAAAAAGTTGGGAGCTGCAATTGTTACCCCCATTCAATTCTTTACAGATAGCAAGGCAACAATACGAATAGCCAATAATCCAGTATTTCACGAGCTAACCAAGCATATAGAGATAGAATGCCATTTTATAAAGTGAGAAGGTATAAGAAGGACTAATCTATCGAGTTTATGTCCCAACAGAAGATCAAAAAGCAAGGCAACAATACGATAGCAAGGCAACAATACGAATAGCCAATAATCCAGTATTTCACGAGCTAACCAAGCATATAGAGATAGAATGCCATTTTATAAAGTGAGAAGGTATAAGAAGGACTAATCTATCGAGTTTATGTCCAAGATCAAAAAGCAGATATAATGACCGAAGGACTTAGCAACGTGCAACACTGTCATCTACTGTCCAAGCTAAGTGTTTTGAATATTTTTACAACAATTAGCTTGGGGGAGAAGGGGGAGGGGGAGAGGGGGGGGGGGTGAGGGTTGAGACGAAGGAATTAACAGCTGGTGACCGTTGTGAATCTCACAGCACATTGAGTGAGCAAGGTGTAGAATAACATTTGTATATATTAGCATTAGTTAGTGAGTAATTGGCCAATAGGCTAAGTTAATTAACTTAACAATGTATAGTATATATAAATTAACACTGCGAATGTTTTAGTATTCATTCAATACAATTAACTGATTAAGAGCTTCTCTTCATAACCGACTTTTATTCTCTCTTCCTCGATATTCTCTGTAGCTCAAATATCATGCATCAATGGCGTGATTTAATACAAAGGTCAAATAATTCGTCTTTTAAAAGGCTTCTACAAGAAAACATAATTTTTTGAAATTAACAACAAAAGTTAGAAGTCTATGATTTAGCTTAGATTGGACGGTTTTACCTAAGCCAACTCTACCAGAAAGCTAATATAATGGGTGGAACTACTATTCTTGTCAATCACCTTCAACTTATACATCATAGAGCTTTAGTAATATAGCCAATTTAATTTAAAAAAAAAACAAAAAACAACAATAATCAACGTGGTGAATATTGGTTGATATTTTTTTGAGCAACTATTGCTTAGCTAGGCATGCTTCTTTTCAATGAAAAATAACAATTACACCTCTATCACAAGCAAATTAGGTTCGGGTCTGCTAGGGTGTTAATTATAAACAACAACAACTATTCAGTATAATTCCACAAGGTGGGGTTTGGGGAGGGTAATACGTACGCAGGCCTTATCCCTACCCGAAAGGGCAGAGAGACTGTTTCCAAATCGACCTTCGGCTCAGGAAAAGGAGAATAATTTGGACCATCTTGCTTCTTTTATTCTATGATTGTGTCAAGTCCTAACAAAGCATTTTTACCTTTTCACTTTTAACTTAGGAATGAAAACAATGATAATTAATAAGGTCAAAGTAAGATTTACACAAATTGAAGAAATTGAAAATTCCACGTTCAAACAAAAATGAATGTGAAGAAAAAAAAGAAAGTTATCAATTCACTCATCAGCTTTCTAAAGAGGGATCAATTCACTCATCCAAAATAGTACAAACTCCATAATTATATCCAGACATTATTCTTCTTTGCAGAATACACTTGCTTCAACTTTTGTAAAAGGAAAGAATATAAGCAGAGTAATTTTTATTATTAAAATATTTGTCACATCATTTTCTTCCGCTTTTTAAAACAATATTATTGTAAAAGTTTTCTGTTTATGAGGGATTATAATAACGAGATTAACCCCTAGATTTACAAATAAAATTATTATTTGCATATGTAGGCCTTTTTGCCACCATAAGACTAATCTTGGTTCCTTTCCCGTGTCTTTATTTAACCAATTATTAGTTAAACTAATTATAGTTCATGCACTTTGATTTGGCTTCTTTTCTATTTTGATATGATGCCATTGAAATTGAAGGAAAATGAAAGCCATGTTTCAAGGAGGGAAAATGGCATAGAAAGATGGACCTCCACAAAGAAAGATAGTGGTTGAATATGATGTACACATGAAGAATAAAGCAAAAATAGAAATGAAATTATTATTAATTATTAGTAGAAAAGGAAGACAAGGCACGATCACTCTACATACAAATGAATGAAGCAATATAATTAATTAGTTAGCAATCAAACAAATCTTGATGATTTTAAGGATTTCTTTAAGAAAAAAGAAAAGGTCAAACTTCTTTCACAAATTATAATGGGATTTTCTTTGGACAATATATATATATATATATATATATATATATATATATATATATATATATATATCATTTTCTTTACTTTATCTTTTCTATTCATTTCTTACTCTTCTTTTTGGACGAAGTGCAGTAAGCCCGCTATTTAAAATATATTCACAATTTGTAATATATTTAAAGATTAACCAATTTAACCAAAGCACTAAGTGGGGTTTGGACATAAGAATCGTAAAATTTCAAAAAAAAGTAAAAAAAAAAAGTAAATATGATATTTAAAAATTAGAGTTGTGTTTTAAAATGAATACCATTTTGATCCAATACTGTACCATGAAATTTGAGCGAATTTAATTAATCTTCAAATATATTATAAACTGTAAATATATTTTAAATATCATGCTTAAAAGTGGCTACCTGATATCATTTTCGTTCTTCTTTTTCGTCCATTCATTTTGGGCTAATGCATGGAAGTACAAGTTTGATTCAAAGAAAACTGAGAACATGGATCTGAATCCTAGCATTTCTTGGCCCAAAGATACCACTACTCTCACTGCCCAATGTATGTTTGAGCACTTTTACAAGAAACCTGCTTCGAATGCAAAGGAAAACTAACGCGACACATCAAATATATACATTATATCTATTATTTTTATTTTATTTTTACAAAAGTATTATTTATAGCTATATTCAAATTTTATAGCAAATTCACGTATAATACTAAAATAAGAAAGCAATAAGATTTTGTAGCTCAGGTTAGAGCATAAAATAAGAAAGCAATAAGATTTTGTAGCTCAGCTGGTTAGAGCATCTCATTAGTAAACAGGTATTGAGTTTGACTTTCAATAAAAATATTTTATTTATTCTTTATATATATATATATATATATTTGCTTTGGTTATATTTGTTGTGCGAATGAATACAATCGATTCAGGTTGTATACGCCCCTATATTTGCATTTGTTGCACATTCATTGCGTCAATGAATATAATTATATTCTATATATATATATATATATATATCCCAGTATTCTGTGTTGGTTATATTTATCTCAGTATTCTGTGTTGGTTATATTCATTGTGTGAACGAATACAATTAATACTAGCTAGTTGTATATGTCGACCAAACAAATACAATTGCATGAACGTATACTCTAAATACAAGTGATACAAGCCGGTACCAATTAAACCGTAGCTACGGATGGGATTTAGGCAAATTATAGCTGAAATTAGATTCTAAATTATAGTGCTTTGTGAAAATTCCCACGAACCAAATGCCCCATAGGAATATACATTTTTAGTGCTTTTTTTTTTTTGGTTAGTTTAATCATCTACTATCTTGAATCTACTGGCTCGACTAATTCAAATGCTAACTTTTTAGAAGCATTATAAACCGTGCATATATGCAAATAAGTGGGAGTAGTAATCAGTTCATTAGACATCTCTACTGTGTTTTGACTTCTCATTCTGTCTTAAATACTTAGTAATATTGATTGGATCTATACGTTCTTATTATCATCACTTTGGACATAAAACAAAAGGAAATAAAAAGAATAACTATTTTTTGCTCATTTTTCCAATTCATTCATTTGTAGGGGATCTGCAGTAAAGCCACATGCTTCAGTGCAAAGGGTCTTAATTTGACCACTTTAATACAAAATAAATCATTAACAGACAGAAAATGTAATGAATTAAGTTGTTTTTGGTTCACATGATGTCTGAAGCTCAGCTTTTAGAGTTTAAGGTAGGAAATAATGAACGTACCTAATCAATTATTTTCTGAGTCAAGTATTACATATCATGGACAGCAAATTCTGTCTTGTTTTTAATGCTCATCAGGTTTTAAGCTGCTGGCATGTGTACAATATAATGCATATCACAGTGTCCTCCATAGACTAATCAATTTATCAAATAATGACTGTTCCTTCCATCACAATTTATGTGATAGTGTTTGGATTTCAAGAATCGAACAAATTATTTTTTTATAATAATTTTTTCATATGCTTTTTAAATGTTTTAAATTATTAATTATTGTAACTTATAGTAATTTTTACGAGTTTTAAAAATATAAATTTTATCTCTAAATTTAAAAGGTTCAATGTTGATCAACGCAGTTAAAAATATGAAGTATAAAGCCTGTAAAAGCAAAAAGTATCATATAAATTGGGACATAAAAAATAATAATTATGGACGCAATTTCAAGTAATTGCTGATCGTGTAAAATTGGAGGAAAAAAATATTGTTACCCCTAGTAATTACTACCCCATCATACCTGGCAAACCTCTTCAATTTGGTACAAGCTAGAAGATCTCTTCAATGTACACATTTAATTGAGAGAAAAATTATGAAAACAAATCAACGATTAACCAAATCAAAGTAAGCTATTAATGGTATTTATAAGGTCTCAAATTCTCATATTCCAGTATGCAATATGTATTGGAATTTTTACCTTTCTTATACCATATATGAAACCTTATTATCCTCAATGTTTAAGGTTTGTGTTAATTACATTTTAATATATCAAATTACCATTTATATACCATTATTTTGCTGCAATAGAGACCGGTCCCGTATAATATATGATAATTCGGTGCATTTGTGTATGAACTCCAGCATATTATGCTGGACCGGTATACTTTGCTGACTCCTGTATAATATACGGGAGACTGGAGCACCGATGCTCAAAACTCCAGTATATTATACTGGACTTTTATACTTGCTGGAACTCCAGTTATGCGGGAGTTCCAGCATAATTATACTTGAACTCTCGCATATTATAGGGGAGTTCCAGCATAGTTATCATGGAACTCCCGTATAATATGCATGAGTTCAAGCATACTTATGGTGGAACTCCCGTATAATATGCGAGCATATTTCCCCACTGCCAATGGCATATAAATTGTAGATAAACTGTGGACTGAGCGGGTAATATATATACTATGCACATATTTGATAATAAAGTTTCATATATAGTATAGTTAGGAAAAAACCCCATATGTATTGTGGTACTTGCATATTTTGGTCCTAACACACTTGAACGCTTTACACATTATTCCTTTATACGAACCTCCGCATAAAGCTTAGTATAAAAATTGGAATTTTTACAAAAATAGCCGGCTGGATTTAGGATTTATTTTTTTTCGTCGGTACACATAAATTATATGTTGATACATGGTTATATACAAATTATATATGAATTATGCATATATTATATTATATATCTACCAGTTATATTTAGTTTAAGCGATTAAATGACGAGTATTTAGGTTAGTTTTTCTAAAAAAATATCAACTAAATTTTTGATAGCTACCTCATAAAATTCACTAGAGGGGTAAAATATTTTCAAGTCTGTGGAGCTCTTCTTTTCTCTTACAATTTGCAACCCACTCAATATTGTTCTTTTCTTTGTTTGATATCCTATCAATTTTCGCAATAAATAGTGGCAGCCAAACATTGCTGAGTCTTAACAAACCCATACAACTATTTTCTTCTTTTCATCATTATTTGCACCGAGCTAGACTCAAAAGTACTTTTGTTTATGGCTAGCCAGAATTGAAAATATCGTAGTAATGAGTCAGTGTTGGCTATGGGCCCTTGACATTATATACAGTGAGATGACAGTGGCTAATAATGTTTTGACGTAACAAAAAGACATGGGAAAATGTCAAAGTTTAAAATAAATTACCACCGAAAGTTTTTTGAATATTGCAGATAATTGCAGTTCATTGCCATTTTGTGCGTGTGAGTTTATTTTCTTTTATGTTAGCTAAGGAACCATATTCCCATTTGCTCTTTGATGACTCTTTGGCAATTTTAATCAAAGAAGACAATAATGGACCTTATTTTGCGATTTTTATTACTTTTAATTAGTATTTGTTACCCCACATTGTATGCCACCTATCCTAATTTAATCAAAGTAGGCCATATATATATATATATATAATCAAAGGCGGATTCAAAATTTTAATTTTATGATCTTTATCTTATAAAGGTGACTTATTCTAAACAATCATATATTCAGATACAAAATCTATATATATTTAAAGATATTAACCATGTATTAAAGATTTTAATCTTCACAACATGACTCAGTAATCTCGGCACTATTCCTAACAACGCCTTCAGACGGCTAACAGGATTACGGCCAATTACAGCATGCTTCTCTTAGATTAACCAAAATTTAAAACATGGTAATAGCTAGAAATATTTATAAAGTATCTAAATACATGATACAATTTAAAACTAAATCATATTTACAAGATAAAAAGAGATATTGAAAATTTAGCTACTCATAGGCATAATAAAAACACACATATTTTATTAAGCATAAAAACTTACTAGATTACACGATGTTGTTGGTGCTCAACTGCTTACACACTTAAGAACTAAAAACTAGAGAGATTTTTAGAGAGAAGAATGGAGAAGTTGATGAGAAGTCGATGCCTCCAACTAAACTACTAAGGCTCCTTATATAATGGAGCTTACAAGGACTTGATTGCAAATTAAAAACTTATATTTACATTCTAGGGTGTCACGACCCGGATTTTCCCCCAATATCGGGATCGTGATGGCGCCTACTCGTGGTAGCTAGGCAAGCCACTGCATTCATACTATCCTGTTTTTAATACAATTTTAATTAAATAAATGCGGAATACTTTATAGAAATAGTATTAAGCAGTTTCAAGGTAAAACCATACTGAAATCCTCTACCCAAGACTTGGAGTCACCAACTCACAAACTACTATGGAATACTACACATAAAAGTCCGAAGAAAATATAACATAATTCTGTTCGTCTCGGAATAATGAGACTACAGCTATAAACATAAATAAAGAAAGAGACGTCGGGCCTGCGGACGTCTGCAAGCTACCTCGGTCTCAAATGAAATCAACTCCCACGCAATCTATTTACTGCTGCTGCTGCTGCTCCTGATCGTAACCTGGACCTGTGCAAAAACGCACAGAAGTGTAGCATCAGCACAACCGACCCCATGTGCTTGTAAGTGCCTGGCCTATCCCGGCGAAGTAGTGACAAGCCTAGGACCAGACACTCACATAAACCTGTGCAATTCAATATATATATGTGTACCACAAAATAACAAAAAAATAATCAAGTAATAACACAATAAGAAATATCTTAAAGAATTTAACAACTAACCACAGTTAATAATTTCACCAAGAAAACAAAGTATAATGTAAACACGAATAATATCACTTCCAGAAATAACAAGCAATTGCACGGCATCACCCTTCGTGCTTTTACTCTCATCCTCACCAAATAAACAAATAAAGTACACGGCATCACCCTTCGTGCTTTTACTCTCATCCTCACCAAACAAACAAATAAAGTACACGGCATCACCCTTCGTGCTTTTACTCTCATCCTCACCAAACAAACAAATAAAGTACACGGCATCACCCTTCGTGCTTTTACTCTCATCCTCACCAAACAAGCAAATAAAGTACACGGCATCACCCTTCGTGCTTTTACTCTCATCCTCACATCCATAGTACGGCATGATCCTTCGTACATGGTTCAATAACAGGGCACGTCATGATCCTTCGTGCATAATCAATAAAACATGGCACGGCATTAAGCTTCGTGCATAAATAAATAAACATGGCACGGCATCACCCTTCGTGCATTATCACTCTTCCTCACCCAAATAACAATCACAGTTAAGGGCAGAGAAAGAAACAACAATTCATAATTTGTCCCATCAAGGGCAATCAATAATTATCTTCACAACAAGTCCCAACAAGGGAGAACAACAACGATTCACCTATAATATATCTCAAAATATCATTTTTCCAACGACTCACGGTCATACTAGACGCCAATGTATGGATGCTCGTCACCACAGCCCATACACCGCACTCGATCACATAACACATAACACATAATCCTATTCCCTCGAGCTAGGATAGAACAAACACTTACCTCGAATGCTTATGAACAATCCAATCCGTGGAAATGTCTTTTCTTTCAATTTGGCTCCAATCCAACCGTATCTATACACAATTGATTTAATATCATCAATTCTACTCAACAAACTAATTCTTAATACCAAATAACACTTTTACAACATTCTGCCCGGAAAAGTGAATTTCAACCCCGGGCCCACATGGTCGGAATTCGGGGTTATGACAAAAATCCGGTTACCCATTCCCCCACGAGTTCATATATATGATTTGTTTCAAAATCGGACCTCAATTCGAGGTCCAATTCCCCAATTTATGAAAAACCTATTTTCTAACCAAAAACAAGAATTTTTACCATGAAAACATTTGATTTCTAATGAAAAACATGTTTAATGATGTTAGGGATTGAAAGAATTAAGTAAGAAGTGACTTACAATCGATTTGATGAAGAAGAAATCCTTGAAGAATCGCAAATGGGTGTTTTGGTTTTGTAAAAATGTGAAGAAATGATTGAAATCCGTGTTTTTCAGGTCTCTGTGTTCGCATTTGCGAACATGGGTTCGCAATTGCGAACCCCGACCAATTTCTGGAGTTTGAAAAATAAGCTAAGGGTGGGAAGTTCGCATTTGCGAACATTTCTTCGCATTTGCGAAGCCAAGGCAAAACTGGGAAGTTCGCATTTGCGACATAATGTTCGCATTTGCGAACAAGGCTCCTTCGCATTTGCGAAGAAGGCTTCGCATTTGCGAAGCATGGCTTAGCAGTGAAGGCATCGCATTTGCGAAGAATGCTTCGCATTTGCGAAGCATGGCTTGGTCCTTCGCATTTGCGAAGAAAGCTTCGCATTTGCGAAGCCTGGCTGGGCAGGCATCCTTCGCATTTGCGATCAGGGGTTCGCATTTGCGAACCCTGCCTTGGTCTGTCACCTTCGCAATTGCGAAGAATTCTTCGCAATTGCGAAGCCAACAGCTGGGTGAAAAAAACCAGCAGTTAAAAATTCAGATTTTCATCCAACGGCCTATCAAATCTTTACCCGAGCCCCCCGGGCTCCAAACCAAACATGTACACAACCTCAAAAACACATTATGGACTTGTTCGTGCGATCATATCGCCAATATCACTTCGTTTCAATCGAATCAAGCCCCAAACTCATGGTTTTCATAGTTTTGATTTTCAAAACTTCTTAACTTGGAACTCAAGGTCCAAAACATCTCAAACGACATCCAAATGTCACCAAACTTTACAGAAATCACATATATAATATTTAAGACTTGTACCGGGCGTCGGAACCAAAATACGAGCCCGATACCAATGTCTATCAATTTATTTCCTTTAATAATTGCATCAAAAACAATTTCACATAAAAATTCATAACTTGGGCTCTAGGCCTCAGAATTCGACTCCGGACACATGTCCAAGTCCCATATTTTCCTACGGACCTCTCGGGACCATCCAATCTCGGGTCCGGATCCGTTTACCAAAAATGTTGACCGAAGTCAACCATCTCAATATTAATATCATTTTTATCCAAATTTCACATAGAATTCATATTTTCTATCACAAAATCTTTCCGGCTACATGCTCGGATCGTGCACGTAAATCGAGGCAACATAGAATGAGGTTTTCAAGGCCTCAGAAGCTCGAAATTATTAATAAAATAAGTGATGACCCTTTGGGTCGTCACAATCTCCACCTCTAAAACAACCGTTCGTCCTCGAACGGACAAAAGAAAGAAGTACCGAGTCAGGAAACAAGTGTGGGTAACGGCTCCGCATATCAGACTCGGACTCCCAGGTCGATGCCTCAGGAGGCTGACCTCTCCACTGAACACGCACAGAAGGATAACTCTTCGACCTCAGTTGTCGAACCCGCCGGTCTAGAATAGCCACCGGCTCCTCCTCGTAGGATAGATCATTGTCCAATTGGACAGTACTGAAGTCTAACACATGTGTGGGATCGCCGTGGTATCTCCGAAGCATAGATACGTGAAAGACTGGATGCACGGCTGATAAGCTAGGCGGCAAAGCTAATCTGTAAGCCACCCCTCCCACTCTGTCTAGAATCTCAAATGGACCAATATACCTAGGGCTGAGCTTGCCCTTCTTTCCGAACCTCATCACGCCCTTCATAGGCGACACCCGAAGCAATACTCGTTCACCAACCATGAAATCTATATCTCGCACCTTGCGATCCGCATAAGTCTTTTGCCTAGACTGAGCTGAACGCAATCTCTCCTGAATAGTCTTGACCTTATCTAAGGCCTCCCGAACTAAGTCTGTACCCAACAACCGAGCCTCTCCCGGTTCAAACCATCCAACTGGTGATCGACATCGCCTACCATATAACGCCTCATACGGAGCCATCTGGATGCTAGATTGGTAACTGTTATTGTAGGCGAACTCTGCTAATGGTAGAAACTGATCCCACGAGCCTCCGAAATCAATAACACGGGCTCGAAGCATGTCCTCAAGAATCTGAATAGTCCTCTCGGACTGGCCATCCGTCTGAGGATGAAATGCTGTACTCAACTGAACCTGAGTGCCTAACTCCCGCTGGACCGCTCTCCAGAACCGCGAGGTAAACTGCGTTCCCCGATCAGAGATAATAGATACTGGCACCCCACGGAGACGAACAATCTCCCTAATGTAAACCTCTGCTAACCTCTCCGACGAGTAGGAGACAGATACTGGAATAAAGTGTGCTGATTTGGTCAGCCTATCAACAATGACCCAAATAGCATCAAATTTTCTCCGAGTCAAAGGAAGTCCAGTAACGAAGTCCATAGTGATCCGCTCCCATTTCCACTCGGGAATTTCAATCCTCCGGAACACACCACCAGGTCTCTGGTGCTCATATTTCACCTGCTGACAATTTAGACACCTAGCGACATACGCAACGATATCCTTCTTCATTCTGCGCCACCAATAATGCTGTCGCAAGTCCTGATACATCTTCGCGGCACCTGGGTGAATAGAATACCGCGAACTGTGGGCCTCTGCTAAGATCAACTCCCGAATCCCTTCGACATTGGGCACACAAACTCGACCCTGCAATTTCAATACCCCATCATCATCTAGATTTACCTGTGTGGCACCTCCCCGCTGTACTGTATCTCTCAACTCACGCAAATGAGGATCATCAAATTGCCTCTCACGGATACGCTCTAATACGGAAGAACGAGCGACCGTGCAGGCTAGCACTCTGCTAGGCTCAGAAATGTCTAATCTCACGAACCGGTTGGCTAAGGCCTGGACATCTAGAGCTAATGGTCTCTGATTGACCGGAATATATGCAAGACTACCCATGCTGGCATACTTTCTACTCAATGCATCGGCCACCACATTGGCCTTACCCGGGTGATATAATATAGTAACATCATAGTCTTTTAGCAACTCTAACCATCTCCGCTGTCGCAGATTCAACTCCTTCTGTTTGAACAAGTACTGTAGGCTTTTGTGATCAGTGTACACCTCACATGTCACACCATATAGATAATGCCTCCAGATCTTTAAGGCATGAACCACCGCTGCTAACTCAAGATCATGAACTGGATAATTCTTCTCATGTATCTTTAACTGCCTCGAAGCATAAGCGATAACCTTACCATCCTGCATCAATACCGCTCCAAGCCCCGTACGAGATGCGTCACAATAAACTGTATAAGGCCCTGTACCTGTAGGTAGTATTAACACCGGTGCTGTGGTCAAGGTTGTCTTGAGCTTTCAAAAGCTCGCCTCACACTCCTCGACCACCGAAACCGAACACCCTTCCGGGTCAACCCGGTCATCGGGGCCGCAATGGAAGAAAACCCCTACAAAACGACGGTAGTAACTCGCTAATCCCAAGAAACTCCGTATCTCGATCCATCGAAGCTGGTCGAGGCCAATTCCGGACCGCCTCAATCTTCTTTGGGTCTACCCGAATACCTTCCACTGATACAATGTGACCCAGAAATGCTACCGAACTCAGCCAGAACTCACATTTAGAAAATTTGGCATATAGCTGGTTATCTTTCAGAGTCTGAAGAACCACTCTGAGGTGCTGCTCGTGCTCTTCCTGGCTGCGGGAATACACCAGGATGTCATCTATGAAGACTATCACGAACAGATCTAAGTAAGGCCTGAATACCCAATTCATCAACTCCATGAATGCTGCTGAGGCATTGGTCAACCCGAAGGACATGACCAAGAACTCATAATGCCCATATCTAGAACGAAAGGTTGTCTTAGGAATGTCAACCGCCCTGATCTTCAGCTGATGGTAGCCTGACCTCAAGTCTATCTTAGAGAATACCCTCGCTCCTTGGAGCTGGTCAAACAAATCATCAATCCTCGGCAGTGGATATTTATTTTTGATAGTCACTTTGTTTAACTGCCGGTAATCAATACACATCCGCATCGAGCCATCCTTCTTCTTTACAAATAACACAGGCGCTCCCCAGGGGGAAACACTGGGCCTGATAAAGCCCTTCTCAAGAAGGTCCTGCAACCGATCTTTCAACTCTTTTAGTTCCGGCGGGGCCATACGATAGGGTGGAATAGAGATGGGCTGAGTGCCCGGTGCCAAATCAATACAGAAATCAATATCCCTGTCGGGTGGCATGCCCGGCAGATCTGAAGGAAAAACCTCAGGAAACTCCCGTGCAATAGGGACTGAATCAATGGAAGGAACTTCTGCACTGGAATCACGAACATAGGCCAAATAAGCTAGACACCCCTTTTCGACCATACGTCGGGCCTTAACATAAGAAATAACAGTGCGAACGGAGTGGCTTGAGGTACCTTTCCACTCTAGTCGGGGTGATTCTGGCAAGGCTAAGGTGACAGTCTTAGCATGACAATCAAGAATAGCATGGTATGGGGACAACCAGGTCCATCCCCAATATGACATCAAAATCTACCATATCCAAGAGCAACAGATCAACACGGGTCTCGAGACCCCCAAATATAACTACGCACGAACGATGCACCCGATCGACTACAATAGAGTCACCCACTGGCATAGCCACATAAACTGGAATATCCAGAGCATAGCTGGGCACGGCCAAATACGGTGCGAAGTAGGAAGACACATAGGAATATGTAGATCCGGGGTCAAATAATATTGAAGCACCTCCGCCACACACAAGAATAGTACCTGTAATCACGGCATCTGATGCCTCTGCCTCTGGCCTGGCTGGTAAAGCATAGAATCGGGGATCTGCACCTCCCCTCTGAGCTGCGTCTCTGGGACGACCATCAACCGGCTGACCTCTACCTCTCGCTGGACGGTCTCCACCTCTACGGTCTCGACCTCCTCCTCTATAATCCCTACCCCCGCCTCTGGCTGGCTGGGCAGGCTGAGGGTCAGCTGGGGCCTGAATCATAGGACGAGGACCTCGGTGCTGAGAGTTGCCCGCTGCTATAGGGCAATTCCTGATAAAATGACCCGGGTCGCCACAACCGTAGCAACTCTTAGACTGATGGGGCTGCTGGCCCCGACGACCTGAATGGCCTCCACGAACGCTCCGAAGAGGCCGAGCACTAATAGGAGACCGGTCTGAATAATACCCCGAGAACCACGATCACCCGATCCACCCGGTGAAGCTCGAAGGGCGGAATGAAAAGGCTCGGAAGACCGACCTCTATCAAAGGATTCTCTCGCTACCGGAGGAAGAACCACCAAATCTACCCGAATGGCGAGGCCTCTTATCCGAAGAATAACCGCCTCCCTAGCAAGAGCCATCTCAACTCTGCGTGCTCGCATTGGCCGCCTCCCGAAATGATATGTCACTCCCCACGCCCATAGCCATCCGGAGTCTAATCGGATGATTAAGCCCATCTATAAATCCGCGGACCCTCTCCCGCTCCGTGGGAAGTATCACCACCGCATGACGAGCCAAGTCAATAAATCTCGTCTCATACTGTGTAACTGTCATAGTGCCCTGATGGAGGCGCTCAAACTGCCTCCGAAGTAAATCCCGCTGAGTAGCAAGGAGAAACTTCTCCATAAATAGTTCCGCAAACTGGTCCCATGATAGAGCTGGGGACCCTGCTGGTCGAGTGAGGCAATAATCTCTCCACCAAGTCTTGGCGGATCCTGCAAGTCTGAAGGTACGGAAATCAACTCCGTTTGTCTCCACGATCCCCATAGTCTTGAGAATCTCATGGCAACCGAATAAAAAGTCCTGAGGATCCTCTGATGCGGCTCCACCGAATGTAGTGGTAAATAGCTTGGAGAACCGATCAAGCCTCCATAACGAATCGAAGTCATGGCCGCTCCATCGCCGGCAGGAGGCCGTGGTACCGGATCGAGTGGCCACGGTGGCCGGATTACCGGTGCTCGAGGCCGAGGAGCTACCGGCTCCGGAGTATGAGCGATAGGAGTCCGGGCCCTCCTCCGGCACCGAGAAGTAGGCGGGGCAACCGATGATAGACCCGCTCCGGCAATGCTATCCATAAATCCCGCTATTCGACCAAAGCATCCCGGAGATCCGGGAAATCAAAGCCTCTCCGGGGACCTGAGCCTGGGCCCACCGGAGCCGCTGGAACCGGAACCTCCTCATCGATCTCAATATGAGGCTCCACCTCTGGGGTAGCTGCCGGGGCTGAGCTCTACCCCTACCACGGCCTCTAGTACGGCTTCGGCCCCTGCCCCTCACAGGAGCTGTCTGGGGCTCGGGCTGCTGGTCAGCGGACGAAGAAGTGCGTGTCCTTACCATCCGCGAAAGGACAGAATAGAAATTCAATCAGTAATCGAGGAACAAGTCGCACGACAAGAAAGAACAAATGAGAGACTTTTTCCTAACTCAATAGACTCTGGAGGACAAGTACAGACGTCTCCGTACCTACCTCTCAAACTCTACTAAGCTTGTTCGTGAGTGGCGAGACCTATGTAACCTAGAGCTTTGATACCAACTTGTCACGACCCGGATTTTCCCCCAATATCGGGATCGTGATGGCGCCTACTCGTGGTAGCTAGGCAAGCCACTGTATTCATACTATCCTGTTATTAATACAATTTTAATTAAATAAATGCGGAATACTTTATAGAAATAGTATTAAGCAGTTTCAAAGTAAAACCATACTGAAATCCTCTACCCAAGACTTGGAGTCACCAACTCACAAACTACTATGGAATACTACACATAAAAGTCCGAAGAAAATATAACATAATTCTGTTCGTCTCGGAATAATGAGACTACAGCTATAAACATAAATAAAGAAAGAGACGCCGGGCCTGCGGACGTCTGCAAGCTACCTCGGTCTCAAATGAAATCAACTCCCACGCAATCTATTTACTGCTGCTGCTGCTGCTCCTGATCGTAACCTGGACCTGTGCAAAAACGCACAGAAGTGTAGTATCAGCACAACCGACCCCATGTGCTGGTAAGTGCCTGGCCTATCCCGGCGAAGTAGTGACAAGCCTAGGACCAGACACTCACATAAACCTGTGCAATTCAATATATATATGTGTACCACAAAATAACAAAAAAATAATCAAGTAATAACACAATAAGAAATATCTTAAAGAATTTAACAACTAACCACAGTTAATAATTTCACCAAGAAAACAAAGTATAATGTAAACACGAATAATATCACTTCCAGAAATAACAAGCAATTGCACGGCATCACCCTTCGTGCTTTTACTCTCATCCTCACCAAATAAACAAATAAAGTACACGGCATCACCCTCCGTGCTTTTACTCTCATCCTCACCAAACAAACAAATAAAGTACACGGCATCACCCTTCGTGCTTTTACTCTCATCCTCACCAAACAAGCAAATAAAGTACACGGCATCACCCTTCGTGCTTTTACTCTCATCCTCACCAAACAAGCAAATAAAGTGCACGGCATCACCCTTCGTGCTTTTACTCTCATCCTCACATCCATAGTACGGCATGATCCTTCGTACATGGTTCAATAACAGGGCACGGCATGATCCTTCGTGCATAATTAATAAATAAACATGGCACGGCATTAACCTTCGTGCATAAATAAATAAACATGGCACGGCATCACCCTTCGTGCATTATCACTCTTCCTCACCCAAATAACAATCACAGTTAAGGGCAGAGAAAGAAACAACAATTCATAATTTGTCCCATCAAGGGCAATCAATAATTATCTTCACAACAAGTCCCAACAAGGGAGAACAACAACGATTCACCTATAATATATCTCAAAATATCATTTTTCCAACGACTCACGGTCATACTAGACGCCAATGTATGGATGCTCGTCACCACAGCCCATACACCGCACTCGATCACATAGCACATAACACATAATCCTATTCCCTCAAGCTAGGATAGAACAAACACTTACCTCGAATGCTTATGAACAATCCAATCCGTGGAAATGTCTTTTCTTTCAATTTGGCTCCAATCCAACCGTATCTATACACAATTGATTTAATATCATCAATTCTACTCAACAAACTAATTCTTAATACCAAATAACACTTTTACAACATTCTGCCGTGAATAGTAAATTTCAACCCCGGGCCCACATGGTCGGAATTCGGGGTTAGGACCAAAATCCGGTTACCCATCCCCCACGAGTTCATGTATATAATTTGTTTCAAAATCGGACCTCAATTCGAGGTCCAATTCCCCAATTTATGAAAAACCTATTTTCTAACCAAAAACAAGAATTTTTACCATGAAAACATTTGATTTCTAATGAAAAACATGTTTAATGATGTTAGGGATTGAAAGAATTAAGTAAGAAGTGACTTACAATCGATTTGATGAAGAAGAAATCCTTGAAGAATCGCAAATGGGTGTTTTGGTTTTGTAAAAATGTGAAGAAATGACTGAAACCCGTGTTCTTCGGGTCTCTGTGTTCGCATTTGCGAACATGGGTTCGCAATTGCGAACCCCGACCAATTTCCGGAGTTTGAAAAATAAGCTAAGGGTGGGAAGTTCGCATTTGCGAACATTTGTTCGCATTTGCGAACATCTCGCATTTGCGAACTAATGTTCGCATTTGCGAACACATGCTGTATAAGGAAGTCTTCGCATTTGCGAAGAAAGCTTCGCATTTGCGAAGCATGGCTGGGCAGGCTCCTTCGCATTTGCGAAGAAAGCTTCGCATTTGCGAAGCCTGGCTAGGCAGGCATCCTTCGCATTTGCGAAGAAAGCTTCGCATTTGCGAAGCCTGGCTGGGCAGGCATCCTTCGCATTTGCGATCAGGGGTTCGCATTTGCGAACCCTGCCTTGGTCTGTCACCTTCGCAATTGCGAAGAATTCTTCGCAATTGCGAAGCCAACAGCTGGGTGAAAAAAACCAGCAGTTAAAAATTCAGATTTTCATCCAACGGCCTATCAAATCTTTACCCGAGCCCCCCGGGCTCCAAACCAAACATGTACACAACCTCGAAAACACATTATGGACTTGTTCGTGCGATCATATCGCCAATATCACTTCGTTTTAATCGAATCAAGCCCCAAACTCATGGTTTTCATAGTTTTGATTTTCAAAACTTCTTAACTTGGAACTCAAGGTCCAAAACATCTCAAACGACATCCAAATGTCACCAAACTTTACGGAAATCACATATATAATATTTAAGACTTGTACCGGGCGTCGGAACCAAAATACGAGCCCGATACCAAGGTCTATTAATTTATTTCCTTTAATAATTGCATCAAAAACAATTTCACATAAAAATTCATAACTTGGGCTCTAGGCCTCAGAATTCGACTCCGGACACATGTCCAAGTCCCATATTTTCCTACGGACCTCTCGGGACCATCCAATCTCGGGTCCGGATCCGTTTACCAAAAATGTTGACCGAAGTCAACCATCTCAATATTAATATCATTTTTATCCAAATTTCACATAGAATTCATATTTTCTATCACAAAATCTTTCCGGCTACATGCTCGGATCGTGCACGTAAATCGAGGCAACATAGAATGAGGTTTTCAAGGCCTCAGAAGCTCGAAAATTATTAATAAAATAAGTGATGACCCTTTGGGTCGTCACATAGGGGCCTCTATTATTGTTGTAGGGACCTTTATCTTTATTATTGCTGCCTCTTTTTCTTCCGTTCTTATCTTCTCTATTATTGCTGCCACTCCTTTTACTTTTGACTTTATATCCTTTTCTCTTTATCTTGTTGTCGGAGAATCTTCTTTTGTTTCTTGTCTTTTTGCTACCGACTCTTTTCTGTGCTATTCATCTTCTTCTTCGTGTATCTCTTCTGCTTCTTCAACTCTTCTTTTTCTTTGTTTGAAAAATATATTTTCCATTTCTTCATCATTTTCTAGATTAACATCACATTTGGGTATATCTTGTATTTCACAGTGTGGACATATATGTTTAATGTTTTTCTTTGTAATTTTATATCTATTCATTAAATCACATAATATTATCCCTGTTTCTTTTGATATCAATGGATCTGTTAGATCTGCAGTTGAATTTTTATCTTTGTATACTGGATTCAGTATATCACACATCCAGTCTTCTATCTGTTCTTCTATTCTGTCTTGTTGTCTAGTATTTTTGGTAGATGAATATATCATTGTATTTTTTCTGTTGAGGTAAATCCACTTATCTCTGTTGTAAGTCTGTAGTTCTTCAAATATAACTTTTAATCCGTAAGCTCTTTTTTCCTTGACTATATAGTTTACTTCTTGAATAGTACATAAGTCTTGTACTCTGTTTTCATATTCCAATATTTTTGACGTCAATCCTATTTTGATTAGCTGTATCTTTGGCAATATATTTCTCTGTTGTTGTGTTACTTCTGCCATTGCTGTGTAAAATCTTATATACATGAATCTTGTTTTTGTAGCTATCTGGAATTTATTAACTGCTTCCATTATTTCTGTTCCCAAGCATTCTACTTCTGCTGGTGAAGTAATGTATATTGAGTGTAATAGTCCATATTTGAATGCTTCTGTCACTAATCTTTTCTCTGTATTTGGCAATGCCACTAATTTGTTTATCTTTTCTGCTGAATTTATTCGGAAATCTTCATTATCTGTGCTTTGATTCAGGTAGTTGATCATAGCTGTTGCATTTTGTAAGTATCTGTCTGCTATTTCCATTCTTTCGAACTTCTGTTTTTCTACTTTTGTCCATTTTCCTTTTACTTCTCCTTGTTGTCCTTGTTGAGCTTGTTGAGCTAGTATATCTTTATATTTTATTTTTTCTATTTTTGCTTCAATAACCTTTTCTTTTCCTTTTGAGTTTTTTCTTGATGACTCTTGCTCTGTATCTTTCTCTTGCTTTATCTGCTTTTCTTTTACTTGCTGTAATTCTTCTTTCATCTGTTTATTTTCCATTTTGATTTCTTCCATTGTCAGTGCCAATTTGTTGATTGCTGCTAAGATTTCTTCCATCTCTTGTTAAATAATCTGCAAGAAAATTCTTTTTAGTTTCTATATATTCAATCTTGAAATCAAATTTTGCTATTTCAGATAGTATACTTAGTATGTTTCTCGTTTGTATTTTGTCTTTTATATTTCTATTTTTTATCCATTGATAGGATACTAAATTATCTGTTCTAATAATTATTTCTCCTTCAGAAATATATAATTCGTATGCTTTTAATGCATAATATATTGCTAATAATTCTTTTCTATTTATTTCCCATTTTTCATGTTGTTCTTTCCATGTTCCTGAATGATATCTACATATAGTTTCTTCTTTTGTTTTTTGACATTTAAATTTTAGTATGCTTGCGTATGCTTCTTTGCTTGCGTCTGATTCTATAATCCATATGTATCTGGTTGCTTTGTTTGGGTACCTTTGTGGTTTTATATTTTTTATACAGTAATCTATTATTTCTTTTACATCTTTTGTATCTTTTTCTGACCATTGCCATATCTGTTCATCTTTTGTTCTAAGTTTATTTTGTATTCTTCTTATTTTTGTGGCTAGATTTGGTACAAAGCTTCTGATTTGGTTTAATAATCCCAATAATGCTTGTAGGTCTCTTTTGTTATTGCAGTTAGATTTTTGTTTTATCATTTTCTTTACTATATGTTCTTGTATTTCTACTCCATGCATATCTATTTTCATTCCTAAAAATTCTATTCTTTCTTTCAGCAATTCTGTTTTCTTTTTGCTAATAGCTAATCCTGCTTCTATCACTATTTTTTTAAATATTTTTATATGTTTAATATGGTCTTCTATATTTTTTGAGAATATTAATATATCATCTATGTATACTACTATGAATTCGTAGTATTTTCGAAATATTGAATCCATATATTGTTGATAAATACTTGGGCTATTTTTGTATCCAAATGGAAGTACGTTCCATTCATAATATCCATTTGTGGTACTAAATGCTGTATATTTCTTACTTTCTTCTTCTAATTTTATATGGTAAAACCCTGATTTACAATCAAATTTGCTAAAGTATTTTGCTTGTATGGCTCTTTGTATTAATATGTCTTTATTTGGTATAGGGTATTTTGTAGTAGTAGTTTTCTTATTTAGATCTGTATAATCTACAACCATCCTGGTTTTTCCTCTTTTTATTTCACTATGTTTGCATACAATAAAGGCTGGACTATTATGGTTTCTTTCTTGGTTTGGATCTATTTCTCTTATAAATCCATTTTTTGTCATCTCAGTTATATGTATCTCAAATTCTTTTTCATCTCCTGGTTGGTATTTCATAGGTTTTTTATAGACTCTTAAATCTGGTTTTATCAATTCTATTTTTGCTACTGGTTTTCTTTTTTCCCAATATTTTAATGGGTCTTCTGTATAAATTTCTTCAAGTAATTCTTCCATAGCTTGCTTTGTATTTTCCTTTTCATATTCTTCTCTTGTTTGTATTTTGTAACATATACTCATTAGATGTATTCTTCCATCACCTTTATTTTTCAACATTTGTGTTACTTTGGGAGTTCCCTTTTCCCATGGTTCACATATTCTTTCTTTTGGATAATATACTCTATAATTTGGATATTTTATTCCATTTTTTGTAAATAATATTCTATCTTTGTCTATTTCTATGGGTAGATATGTGTCATAGAAGGATGCTCCTATTAGGAAATCAATTCCTTCTAATTTATATGCGTATATTCTTGGTATTTTAAATTCTTCTTTTGCTATTTTCATAACTACATTTTCTGCTATTCCATCTGCTTTAGATTTTTCCCCTCCTATTCCTGTAATTATAACATCTGTATTTTTCCATTTATGATCTGGTAATGTTTCTTTTTTACATAAGCATGCTGTTGCTCCTGTATCTAATAATCCATGATATATTCTTGAATTATAATTAGGTATCTCTATTTTGATTATCATATAGGGTAGCTTTGTTCTATTCATTATTTGTTACTGGATAATCTTCTCCGTTTGAAATTTTCCTTTGTGCTTCTGTAGAATTTAGTAAAAATCCTTTATGTATATTCTTGATTATATCTTCTATATGTAGTTTGACTCTTGGAATTTCTTTTCTTATGTAGTCTCCTATTGTTATTCCCAAATATTTGTTATCTATATTATATGGGGCTACTTGATCTAAAAAATTTATTCCAAGTAATATTTGTTTATGTTTTTCGAGTAGTTCCATTGGCTCTACTGAGGCTGTAATTTCCACAGAAAATGTTAGCCAATCTTTTCCTTCAAAATATATTGTCATTTTTGCTATTTTGTTTATTTTGATCTTTTTGTTATTACAATCTCGATATATTTGTTCTGTAATATTTGTAGTTGGTAGATTATATTTTTGTACTAATTCTTCTGGGATGTATGATCTGGCTGCTCCAGTATCTATTAATATTGGATGGAATTGTTTATCCTTCTTTTCTCCAATTCTTCCTATTATATGATATTGTTCATATGTATCTTCTAATTTAACTTTTGTTATCAGTTGGCTACTTGTACTTGCTATGTCTTTTTGACATAATATATCTTTTATTTCTTCAATCTGTATTGTACTTGGTGTAGCTCTTTCATCTTTTTGTATTAGTTCTTGGAATAATGGGTCTACTATTAGATTATCATTAAAACTTTTGAGATTCTTTACTTCATGCTTGTTGCTTAGTATATATGCTTTTCTCATTCTAATAGAAAATATTTTTGAATTTTCTACCATTTCTATATTTTTTAGATTCCATGTCATTCCGATTGCTTTTTCTTTATTTCTATCTTCTTCACTGATGCTGTAATTTAATAATGTTCTAAATTTGACAACTTGGTACATTAGATTTCCTTGTAATTTTGCTATTATAGCTCCTTCTGCTGGACTCTTTATCCTTTCATCTAGTAGAGTAATTTCGATTGGTGTATCTATTCCTTCTCTAAAATATGCCTTTATTATGATTTCTATACCAATAAAATGTATGTTTCGTACATTTTTTCTATCTTTTTCTGGTATTTTCGATAAGTCTCTTTCGAAAAAACTTTGGTTGTATAATGGTAGTTTAATTGTATTTCTTTTGTTTGTACAGTATCTGATATCTATTGGTTTTTCTATGTCTAGTAAAAACATATATTGTAATTTTTCTCTTTTGAACATTTTCTTGATATTCTTTTGTATCAAATCGCCTTCTTTCATAGTCAGATTTTCTTCTTTCTTTACTTTGTTATATTTTTCTCTTTTGAATACTAATTGTTTTGTATCTTTGTTGTCTGTTTCTTCCATAGATATTAGTTCTATGTTTTCATTTTCATTAGTTTTGAACATATAGCATGATTCTGCCCAATCGTTGTCAAATATATATGGGTCTTCATCTCTTAATGCTTCTTCATCTGAATATGTCCATTGTTCTTCTTCTTCGTCTTGGTATAAGTATTCTTCTAATAATTCTTCTATGTATATTTCTTCTTCTGGATTAATTTCAAATTCTATTTCTCTTTCTTCTTTTACTTCTATCCTATAGCATTCTTTATCTTGGATATATTTTATTTTTTCTTTCTGTCTTGGTTTTTTACAATTTGGAGATATATGTCCATATTCTCCACAATTGTAGCATTTATATTGGTTTTTCCCTCCTGGCTTTTTTCTTTTAGTAAATTGTTTAGGTTTCCAATAAGTTTTTACACCTCTTGGTAATCTTTTCCTTTTTATTTTTCTATATGTTTTTTGTTTTTTTGGATATCTTTTATACTTTCTATAATTCTTTAGACACCCATATGCTCCTGTTGCATATTTGTCACATTCTATTATTCCTGTTTTTCTCATTAGATTTGCTATGCTTTGTTGTCGTTTATCATTACATTGTTTCTGTAAATATTCTTTCATTGCATAGTATCTTGTTCCAATACTATCTATGAATCTTTCTCCTTTGTCTTTTAGTTTTTGATAGTTTTCTTCTAAGTTGTTACCAATAACAGGTATTTTTGCATAATATCTTTTGATATATTCTTCTTTTTCCTCTTTTGTTAATTTGCTGTAGTATTTTTTAAATTCACATGTATATTCCTCCAAATATCTTAAATCACATATCAGTAGTTGATCTAACTGGTACTTGGCCTTTTTTCTATTTGTTTCTGTATCATCTATATCTTTTCCTAGTCCTGCTGGACCAAACTCTGTTAGTATAGAGTATTCTATATTTTGGAGTATATCTGTTGCGCTATTTCCTATTTCCAATTTTAATTTTGCTTCTGGTTCCATATTTTCGAAATAATCTTGTACAGTTCCTATGCAACTCTGCATAATATATCTTGCTGCTTCATCCTTTTTTATGTTATTATTTCTTATTGCAAAGCTCATTTGTATTGCCCATTCTTCTATGATTCTTTTTGTATCATTATTATATGTACAATCTAAGTTTAATATAACTCCCTTAGATGATATTTCATCTAAATGTATTTGGTGCGGACTTCTAAATTTCCATAGTATTTTTTCTCTATCTTTATTTAGTCTTGTGTTTGGATATTTGTATCTTCGTTTTTCTTTTCCTGTACTTTCTTTACTGTTATCATATTCGCTTCTTCTTTCTTTGAATCTGAACCTTGTTGGTTCTGGTAGATCTTCTTCTTCTATTTTCATATTCACTTGTTCTGTTTCTGATTCTGATGATTGATTGGATTCTTCTTCAGAATCTTCTTCAGATTTTTCTGATTGTTCTTTTTTCATCATATTTACCTTTGCTTCTTTTGTGGGATCTATAGGATCTAGATCGTCTGGGTCTAATTCATCTTCTTCGTTATAAGTGTCTTTTAAAATAAAAGTTTCTTGTTCTATTTCTTTCTTTTGTTTGTCTTTTAATTTGTTTATTTCTTCTTGCATATTTGTCATTTTCTCCTTTGTTTCTCTTATTTCTCTGAGTATAATTGCTAAAGTATCTTCTTTGGAAACTGAAGTTTCTGGTTCTTCTATAATATTCGTTATTGTAGGTACTGTGGGTATATTTGGTGTTATAATTTCTTTTTGTCTTCTTTCAATCTCTTGTCTTTTGAGTAATATCTTTTTTCTTTCTTGTGCCGTTCTGGCTTTTGCTAATAATGGAAAATCTGGGTGATCTGTGATATTCATATATTCTTTTGGAATAATTTTGTTTTCTATATTATCTAATTGTATAGACATTTTTGAAGTTTGTCTGTAGATTTTTTTATTTATATCTTCTTCATCCGAGCTTGATGACTCGTATGTTTTGAACATGAATATTTGTTCTTTCTTTTTTGTTTCTTTATGTAAAACTCTTGAAATAGTAACAATTCCTGGGTACTTTGGTCTTTCTGATGTTTCTTCTTTTTCTATTTCTTTTTCTGCTCTTTTTCTTAATCTTGATATTTCTTGCGATATTTTTTCTAATTTTTGGTCTTGTTCTTGTAACGACCCGGCCTGTCGTTACGGGAATTACCACCCCGTTATGTTGCATTTACATATCTTATGCTTTTATATCAGTGTTAGAACCTATCGGATGAGTTAGGAATGAATTGAATTGAAAATGAAGCAAATAGCATATTTGAAGGAAGTTTGAATATGGAAAGTCAACCTAGAGTTGACTATTGAGTTAGAGTGCTCGGAATCGGATTCTGATGATTCGACTAGTTTCGGGGATCATTTATGACTTAGGAGAGCAATCAGAATTGAATTTGGAGGTCCGGTGTAGTTTTAGACTTGAATTGGCTAAGGTTGAATTTTGGCGAAATCCGAACGGTAGGTGAGATTTTGATCCGGGAGTCGGAATGGAATTACGACAGTTGCAGTAGCTCCGTTAGGTGATTTTGGATATGCCTGCAAATTTTCAGGTCATTCGGACGTCGTTTGGTCGGGTTTTTGATTGAATGAGCAATTCGGAAATTTTGAAGAAACTTAGGCTTGAATTAGTGTGTAATTAGTGATTTTGATGTTTAGGATGGTGTTTTTATGTTATGAGCAAGTTTGAATGAGGTAATGTGATATACTGGTGGCTTTGATTGAGGTCCCGGGGGCCTCGGGGTGATTTCGGATGGCTAACGGGAATTTTTGAGTTGAAAAATGCAGCAGAAAAATTGCAGAGAAATTTTGTTCTATGCGATCGCAATGCTCGAATGCGATCGCATAGTGTTAGCTACAGTGCCCGGAGAGTTTGTTCTATGCGATCGCAATGCACGGATGCGATGCAGCTGAAAAATTGCAGAGAAATTTTGTTCTACGCGATCGCAATGCTCTGATGCGATCGCATAGTGTTAGCTACAGTACCCAGGATTTTGTTCTATGCAATCGCATAGGCTAAGCTAGAGTGCCCGGAGAGTTTGTTCTATGCGATCGCAATGCTCTGATGCGATCGCATAGTGTTAGCTACAGGTACCGGACAGAATGTTAAAAACATTTCAGTCGCGAAAACAACCCATTTTTCCACCATTTTTGGCCGTTCTTGAGAGCTTTTGGACGGGAATTGAAGGGATTTCGACGGGGAATCATTGGAGGTAAGTTTTATGAGTTAAATACATGTTTTTATACAAGAATCATCCATGGAATTCATGAATCTATAGCTAAAAATCAAGAAAATAGGGCTTGGAGCAAAAAACCTTAAATTTAGGATTTGAAGGACCATTTGTGGTCCGAATTGGGAGTTCTTGGTATGTAAGGACTCGTGGCGAGATGAGGATTCCGAAAATGTGAATTTCAAAATTTTTCGAGATGTGGGCTCGGGGCTCGGGTTTTGTCAATTTCGTGATTTTTGATATTTTTCGAGTTCTTTCGATTGGGTTATGTTCCATTAGCCTATTTTGATATATTTGTACTAATTTTGGCTAGTTTGACGTGCGTGGATGCCGGTTCGAGGAGCTAAGGCGTTGCGAGCATGAAGCTTCTACCGGTTCGAGGTGAGTGGTAGTAGTAAATAATGTACTGAGGGTTTGAAACCCCGTACTAGCACTTCACAGTGCTATATTGAGATGAGACACGCGTTCTATGACGGGCGTGGTGACATTGTGATTGGGGGTTCGGACTTAGTCCTTCCCGACTAATAGAATACTGTGTTGTATGACTGTTACTGAGATTATAACTGTACAATTGGGCTAATAGCCATGTTTGGGGCCTTGTGCCGATCTGTAGAGCATTAGGGAACCTATAGAGCTAGGTGACCCTTATATCATGTTGGAAACATACACTCAGCCATAGCTCTAGCTGTATAGCATAATATGAGCCCGTACTAGATGTGTACATTGAGAGAGATTATCTAGGGTGGAATTCCCTGTTCTAGCCGAGTGGGCCTGAAAGGCCAAGTCTATATTGACCGAGACAGGGTCTAGGACCCACTCTGTGATATATTATATTGGGCCTGAGAGGCCAAGCACATATTGACTGGGATAGGGTCGAGGACCCATTATGATGTATTATATACATATACCTATATTGGATCGGGCTGCACGCCGCAGCAGTATATATATTGGATCGGACTGCACGCCGCAGTAATGTACATGTAATATACATGTAATATACATGTGGGACGGACTGCACGCCGCAGTATTATTGCGCTTGGGCTGTAGGAGCCCCTTCGGAGTCTGAGTCTGCACACATTCCAGTGAGCGCTGGTATATTATGGATCGGGCTGCACGCCGCAGCAGTATAATTACATATGTATATATATATGTATTGGATCGGACTGCACGCCGCAGTGATATATGGTGGACCTGGCTGCACGTCATAGCACCATAGCGCTTGGGCCTAGGGAGCCCCTCCGAAGTCTGTATACACCCCCAGTGAGCGCCGTCGACGTTAAATGGAGCGGGCCGCGCGCCGCAGCGGTATATGTATTGGAGCGGGCTGCGCGCCGCAGCATTATACTTATTCATATTCATATATATACTGAAATATTTATATGTTATCGACAGATGTATATGTCTCCATATATTGAAATGGCTGTATACCGTAGTGGTACGAGCGAGGATGTGGTCGGTGTGGGACCTAGATGAGATAGATGTGGACTGGAGATCAGAGTACTCATTATAGTGATGACTAACCTGTTGGGGTTGCCTTAGAACCGTTTAGTGATAGTACAGGAGTTCTTATTTTCAGTTATTATTTATTATTGTTGCTCACTGAGTTGAAATATACTCACCCCACTCCCCTGCACTTTTTGTGCAGGATATACAGGTTCAGGAGGGCAGTTGAGCTATCGCAACTGCTTTATTATCCCCATTATGTGGAGACTTCGAGGTAGTTGCCAGCGTCCGCAGTACCCGACCTCTTTCTTTTTATCATTTTGTTGTCTCCATTTTGGTTAGACTTGATTTTGTAGTAGATCTCATTTGTAGAGGCTCAGACTTGTGACACCACGATTTGGTTGGGACTGTGTTCTTGTATTTCAGTTCTACACTTCTTGATTTGTTATGAAAACAGGCTAATCATGCCGATTAATCGGTATTAATTATACTTGGCTGGTTTAATTGGATAAGATGGTCGGGCTTGCCTAGCAATGTGTTGGGCGCCATCACGACCGGGGTTTGGGTCGTGACAAGTTGGTATCAAAGCCTAGGTTAACAGGTCTCGCGAGTCATGAGCCGGTTTAGTAGAGTCTCGTGGATCGGTACGGGGACGCCTGTACTTATCCTCGGGAGGCCGCAAACCTTTAGGAAAGTTTCAAATTCTTGGAATTCTCATCGTGCGTGTTTTATTCAGCTTGAGATGTAATTCTTGAAATTTCTCCTGCACATGGATACGCGCACTCGAGTGCTTAGTGATAACTTGCCTTGATGACTTATGATTCCCCAATCGAGGGACGAGATATAATCTCTGTGAATTCATGTTGGGCCAGTCGGGAGGACTTGATGCCAGATCTTTGTCTATGGCTTGAGCACCAAGGTACTAATTTCGCGAGCCAGTATTATGAAGTTCATACGATCAGTATTGATCTTTATTGTGCAAATGGCAGTTTGATAATGGGAGATAAAGTGCCTTACGTGTGGTAGTATGAGTTCAAATGCAGGAAAACCAAATTGGTTGTACTAGGTGTATCATGGTGAAATGTATATGTGTTATGATTTGAGCAGGTGTAGCGCATGTTCATGTACTAATGCTGATGATATAATTCATGTAGTATTGAGATTTATGTTGTTGAAATACATTGTGACGTCTTGTTGAGTTGTGGGTGTATTGTTAGAATGGTTTGGTGATTCTCTGGCAGGTAGATAGGCCAATTTACAAAGGAAACTCTACCGAAATTTTTGAAAAATTTGGGACTTAGAAAAGATGTTGTGGCCTAAGGAATGGGCTTAGCTGTTGCGTGTGAATGAATATGAGAATTGCAAAAGAGTTCAGATTTCTGATAATTCAAGTTTCCGGCAAAGTTTGTAAATAGCTCGAGTTTAATCTCACTGTAACATTGGAGCATCAATTGAGTAAGAATGCTATGAGTGGCTAAAAGTGCTTTGATGTATGGCTCCGAGCCAAGTTGGGGAGTTTTCTATTAAATAACTAATTGCACGGTTGTGTGCTATGTGGGCACTGTCTTTAAGTATGTTGGGAAAATTCTGACAAGGTTATGGCGCTTCGTAGATGTGAAGAAATACTAGGATGTTTTGAACTACTGTTGGTAAGGAATGTTCGGTGTATAGAAAAGAAAGATAGCGAATTGTACTTGTAAGTAATCATGTTCTGCGATGTTAGAGTTCTAACAAAACACGAGTGGTTCTACTCAATAGGACAGTTGAATTACAGCTGAATAAGGGTGAATGATGCCCGAGAATGGTTTTGCAGTGTTCAAGATTTTGCTTGTAACAGTCAGGTGCCTTAAGATTGTGTATGTGGCTAAAGATGGCAGTTTCGTTAGAAAAGATCAAGGCTTGTGTTATATTATGTGAATGATGGGATTCTATGTAGTATTGGGAAGTAATGATAACAAATTCAAAATCGCGGGAAGTTCTTCAAAATAAAGTGTGGTAGAATGTGGTACTTCTAGGAAACATTTGAGAGAGTATTCAGCGGCCCGTGAGACTTAGACCGTGTGGTCTTGTGTACGATTTTTGTGTGGTAAAAAGGGTTGAGGCATTGTCATGCTACAGTAAAGACTGATATGAAATTAAAGATGAATCAGAAAGGAAATTGGGTAAATGGATCAACTTGTTAATAAACCGAAATGGTATGATAAGGAATACGATTAATTCCTAGTATATGTTTGAAGTAATGAGTCTTGCAGATATTGTGCAATAAAGCTTTTGAGTATTGGCAGTTGTGTAACTCGGTATGGGTATAAGGACTCGGTCCTGGCAATTTAACTTATGCAATGTAATTGGGAGAAAGGGTTTGAGATGTGTTTTACTGTGGTTTGAAAATGAGTGTATTTCCTGTTGGTATGTAAAGCTCGAAATGGGTAATGAGTTTTCTCAATATGGGATCATGAAAGTCCTTGACTAGTTGAGTGCGCTGATGTTTGTGGCGTAGGGAAAGGGATATGAATTTTCCCTGTTGTCTTATTATGGTATGGTATATGCGATGTGTTATGGAAAGTTGATAACGGCATGTTCAAGGTTTTGAGATCAATTAATATTATATGAGGAGTCATTAAAATCCTCAAACAGCGTGGGCAGCTGCAGATAATCTGAGAATCAATCTTCCTGGTGATTTAGGAGAATGGTACTGCTATACTAGTATTTCGGCAGAGTCTATGGTCAAAAGGGCCAGGTAAAATAAACTGATAATATCTAGCGGTATGGTGGTATACTCCTGTTGGATCGACTGTAATAATTGAGTCCTTGATGACATAGTGAAATTTATGAATGGCTTTCGTGGTATGAATGGACGCTTGAGGTGCGTTATGTAATCGCACGGTGAAGTACGGAATCAGGGCATAGTGATTCCTGTGTTATGTATGTGTTGGAGACTAGAAGTTCTCGTAACCCGCCTACGCAGCGGTGGTATATCGTGTGTATCAGCACAGTGTAGCGGTTATCCGAAATTGGAAGCCCTAGTGGCTATCTCGTCACTTGATATGACGAATTTGAATAATGATATATGTGTGAGCACGCGATTTTTGCCTTACTTGAGAAGTACTCCCAGAAAATTCAAAAATAAAAATAGTTTCGTGTTGGGCATGATTTTTGTGATTTTGTGTTATTTTATCTTTTTGTGTGCACGTTTATTTTATTTGAATTAAAAATACAAAAATATATGCTAGGTGTTGCATTTTTAGTGTTTGATATCGAAGTCATGTGATTTACATTTTTGGGTGATATGTAATTTTGTGCGTTAGTTATAGTAAAAAACAGCGATGTTATAGGTTGGTATATATACATATGTGTATATATATATATGTATATATACATATATATATATATATATATATATATACACATATGCATATAGTACATCATGTAGATCTGAATTGGGCCGTGTCTTAGTCTAAACAAACAGGCCCAAATGAATCACCTCAATACCCAGCCCAAATACCCGTCCAGCCTGTGTAACGCTCGATCTGGACCGTTGGATTTTATAATCCAACGGCCCAGATTAATCCATAAATCCCCAAATACATTCAACTTATGCCTTGACCAAACGACACCGTTTGGTTTAAGTGAGAAGATCCTGATCGTTGATCAAGTTTGATCCAACGATCAGGATTTAACTTCTCAAATCATATATAAAGCTCATTCCATACCCCGCCCCCCCTTTCAGACCCCCCCTGCTTCGTCCCTCAGAAGCTCTTAAAGCCCAGTGTAACGCCGCCCTCCTCCGCCTTGCGCCGCCTGCCGGAAATCGCCTCACGGCGGTTCCGGTAGGCCAATCACCACCAAACCAATGCCAAAACCTTCCCCTCACCTCCCCCATCACGAACCCAGCCTCCACTAACCTCGAATCATGCCGGAGCTCCTCGAATCTTCATTTGAAGATTCGAGTCAAACTCGAACCAATGCCAAATCACCCCAAATTCACACCACAGTCTCCTCACACCTCCCCCACACTCCCATTGACATTGGTTTGCTTCGAATCTAACCAAAAATGCAAAAGCCCCAAATCCGAGCCCAAGAACCCTAATTTTTGAAGAAACTCAATTCAAGCCGGGTTAGCCGTAATTGAAGTCCAAGGGACTTTAGTCTAGGTGTTCTCAATCGAGAACATCTTGATTAGAGCCCGTTTGGCTTCAATAATTCCACATTTTGGTTCAAAGCTTGGGTCGGCAGTTTTCTTATGAGGTATTCATTCCTTCTTTGTTCGTTTTAATTCGATTGTGTGAATATGTGTGTTTGTTTTATTCATTGTTTCAGTTTCTCATGCTTTTAATTTCTCATACCCGTTAGTCTGTTCTTCTCATTTGAGGCCTTTTATTTGGCCAATTCCCTCTGTTTTCAGTAGTTAAAACGAATCATAGGTTCAATGTGATTAAAGTCGTCAAGCAATTAATTCATATTTCTGATTAGTTCCTTGATCCCTGAATCTGCTTGATGCAATTCATTGGTGTAGGGCTTGTCACTGTTTGATTCAGATTAAAGGGGGATAATTGGTTGTAGTTAATAGGTTAATTGTTTAATCACACACCCATACAAGGGCTAGTGGAACCTGCACAGCAGGGCATCCCACTGAGGCTCCTGCCACCAGCATTGTTTAATGCTGAGTCCATACTTTGGACAGTAGGTAGTGGGGTTCAGGGAATAGGGATGGGCAGAGGGGAGTTCCTGAGTCTTCTGGTTTTTAGGAGTCCTCTTAGCTATAAGTATAAGGGGGCTAACAGCATAGAGAGGGGGATACATACAGACACTTGAGAGGAAAAACACACTGAGAGAACTAGAGAAAAATAGGCAGTGACAACAGAGTATCTGGAGAGCAAAAACAAAACAGTCACACAGAGAGAAAGGCTACTGTTTCATAGGATTTGTGGTCACTGCTTCGATTGTTTGCTTCAGTGGTTGAGTTGTTTGGCCATTGTTGTTGCTGTGGTGTTCATTTGAGGCCGTTGGTCAGCATTGTTGTTGCCCTGGTCGTTTGGTTGCTGCCTGGTTTGGTTGTTGTTGTTGTTTCATTAGTTTGTCACTGGTTGTTGGTCTAAGTGACTGCTGGTCCATTGGTTGTTACTGCTTGGTCAAATATTGTTGTTGGTTCAACATTGTTGAGGCTGGTCCAGTTGGCTACTGGAATATTATTGTTTGTGCTGCCTGAGTGACTGTGGCTGCTGTTAGTCATTATTGTTGTTGCTGTGGTGTTCATTTGAGGCTGTTGGTCAGTAGTTTGTTGCTCTTGGTCGTTTTGGTTGCTGGTTGGTCTATAGTTTGCTGCCTGGTTTGGTTGTTGCTGTGGTTTCATTATTTTGTTGCTGTGCTACTTAACTGTAATGGCCATTTGATGGTTGCCTGGCCATTATTGTTCCATTAGTCCATTAGTTGGTAAAGTTTGAAGAATTTGATCACTGTTGGGTTGTTGGGGTTATTAGCTGGTTCACCATTTGTTTTGGTGTGGAGTTGTTGCTCCTGTTACTGTTCTTGTTGTTGTTGCTGCATTGCCATTGTTCACTCTTCCTTGTTCTTCCGCATTCCAGGTACACACCTCTGTTATTGTAGTTCCTTGGTTCGAAAAGAATGAAGTTTGAAGCTTATGCATAAAGTCTATTGAAACATGTAGTCATCTGAAGTTTTCATGTTTAATTACATTTCTGTTAAGCTTGTATTGCTATTGGAAAAGTGTAGCTAGGCCAGAGATACACTATCGTTAGATAAGCATGTAAACCTGAATTAGTCTTTGTATCTCTATTCAATCTCCTCTGCTCGTATGTGTAATCTCCAAATCTGTTAACGTTAGATCTTATGTTAAAAGCAAGATTAACTAGGGAGTTGTTACTCAACGGAATGACGTAATTAGATTAAAAAGAGTCGGGGTGCATTTCATGTGACCCGACCCCAATTTTGGGCAAGAATAAACAAAGCGTGTCAGGAACCACGGGCGCATTTCATGTGGTGTGGTTCGTAGCAAGTTTTAAGTAATTTGGAATCAACTCTTAAGTAAGATACAGTGGGATGTAGTTCGCTTCAGATTTGAATCAAAGGTACGCCTCGCCTAATAGTTACACTAATCACATAGCCGTCATAAATGTACATATAAATACTTAGATTTCGAGATGCGTCGTTTCTTAACGAAGATCACGCCTTTCTCAACAGTGTAAATAAGTAGTCGATCCGGGCGCATATTTTAGCTTTACCTTTTTTAAAATACGGGTGTGCATTTCATGTGACCCAAATCCAAACCCCGAAATGTTGAATAAAAATATGTTGAGGATCCGGGTGCATTTCATGTGACGTGATTCGAAAGCATATTTTTAAGCAACTTTCTCTTTTGTAAATCACAACCGATAATGAAAGCGGTAAAAGGGGTACTAACTTGCACTAAATACATAATTGTAAAAAGCAGATAGATAAGCCAAACACGACAGTTGAGCGACCGTGCTAGAACCACGGAATTCGGGAATGCCTAATACCTTCTCCCGGTTAATAGAATTCCTTATCCGGATTTCTGGTTCGCGGACTGTTAAATAGAGTCATTCTTTTCCTCGATTCGGGATTTAACCGGTGACTTGGGACACCATAAATCTCCCAAGTGGCGACTCTGAAATAATTAAAATAAATCCCATCTCGATTGTCCTTTAATTGGAAAAACTCTTTGCATCCTCGCGGGTGCGTAAAAAGAGGTGTGACAGCTCTGGCGACTCTGCTGGGGACAATCTTTAGAATTCAAGCTCGGAATAACTGTTGTATTTGGCATATTTTATTATCTGATTCTTTTACATGTTGGCATCAATGTGCAAAATGTTGTTTTTACTGCTTTGATATTTTGTGAACTGTACATATAAATTGTGCCGGAACCAATCTCCTCTCCGAGTCTTCTAAATCATGAAGAAGGGTGCACTTCGTGTGACTTCTTTTCTGTATAGTGTCTAACTCCCATTTTAGAACGAGGTTTGGATAAGTTGCAAAACCGGTGAAGCTTCTGTATTCCCGGGTTGCTGCCTCCTCCTCGGCTCGAGCTGTCCGCTCGGGTAAGCCAAGTCTAGAACAGATAAACCCAGGTTTTTAAACCTAGAATAACAAAGCTTCATGCCGGATCCCTAGTAGGAAACGTTTATTTGCATCATGTCGCATTTTGGCTTAGGGGACTCAACACAGGGGTTGGGTCCGTCTAGGACAGGTGACCTGAAATGAACAGACTATCCTGCTGCATCCCGTTTGTCTTGCGCATTTATCTGTTATAGACTTGCATGCCGACCGGCTTTTTAGAGATTAAAAAAAAAAAAAAAAAAAAGAAAAAAAAATGTGTTTTGTTCTTAAGATAGAAATAGCTTATTTGTTTTCCTTTAGTAAAATGAATAAATAAATGATGTCGTTTGTTTCGTCAAAACCGAACTATGTGGGTTTGATTCTCATTGGATGTGAGATACGTAGGCAACCTCCATCAGGTCCAACTTCACCTTTTGAAAAATGGCCGAAAAATCAAAACTAACTTTTGTGCTAAACAAGTCGGTGACGCTGTTTTTAAAAATAGCCGAATGTTCCCGAAAGAGACGCCGGAAGGCTAATTTCGTATAAACGGCCACCTTTGGGTCAATTTTGATTTCGATCAATTTACCCCACAGCCTTAAAAGCCTTCGTCCCCGAGACGTTGAAAGGCCGTGATTGAAAACTAATTTTTTTTTATTTTTTTTTAGCAAAACAAAGTTGTTTTCTTATTTAAATCACCTTAATAAATGTGCAGGATGAGCACGAATCAGAATAAATCATTTTCAATCTTTAGTGAGGTCCCTCAGCAGCTCCGTATATGGTGGAACGATTTGGAAGACAGTAGCAAAAAGGTCGTAGGGAGAATTTTGGGAGGTTTGGTTGATCTGTTGAATATCGAGCCAAGGGAAGACATCATCAAGGCACTGGTATCTTTCTGGGATCCGACCCGCAATGTGTTCCGTTTTGTTGACTTCGAACTGACGCCCACATTAGAGGAAATTGCGGGCTATGCAGGACTAAATGGGAAATTAAGAGGACAATACCCGCTCTCACCAAGGCCGGTATCTCCACATGGGTTTCTGGATTTACTGAGCATTAGTCGAAAGGTGAAAAATGATGATCTGTTGAAAGGGTATTGCGATCTTCAATTCTTATATCAACGGTACGGCACTCCTCGGGGTTTTGAAGAGTCAAACCTTGGACTGACTCACGCAGGGAATAGAACCAAGTGGGAGGCCAGACGAATTCTAGCATTCCTAACGACATTCTTGGGGGTTGTGATTTGTCCGCGTGAAGATAAGAAAATAGAGATAAGTCTGGTAGGAATAGCCGATGTTGCAATCAAAAAGGCTACCAGCACTGTGGTCCCTTTGGTTTTGTCCGAAATCTATCCAGCTTTGACTGTATGCCGAGAAGGGGGCAATTTCTTCCAAGGTTGCAACCTGTTACTTCAACTATGGATGCAAGAACACCTCCATCACCGAACACAATACATGAACCATGGGTTGACCGGAAAAACCTGTATCAGGGGTTTCGAAGAACGGATGATGGGTGCTGTATTCCCTGAAGGCGTCGAGGCATGGCTTGCACGACTGAGCTCAATAGAAGCCGATCGGATTGAATGGGCATTCGGGTGGTTACCCGATACTGAAGTAATATATATGGCAGCCGAGGAGTGTTATATCCTTCGATGGGGATCCGCAGTGTCCAACCATATGTCCCTCACCGTGTATTACGTCAACTAGGAAGGTTTCAGGTTATTCCTACCGATCAAGACCTAAGGAAGTACGCCATTGAGTTGAGCCCGGGAGTTATCTTCCCCGAAGAGAAGGTTAGAAGGCTGTGGCACGAATGTCGGTTCCTTGAGCCTAAAACCATGGTCCGGGAGCTATCTAGGGGAGAGGTGGACCCAAAGTACAACGTGTGGTTCGGGAAAAGATTTCAGATTCGTCGGAAATGTTCTAAAAGAGCCCATGTCCAACAGTTCACGGAAGATTCACGGGAACAATGGGATTGGTTAGCAAAGGAGGAGGGATACAGGGCGAAGATTGGCAGGATAGAACAGCAGGTCCGGGACCTCCAATTCGAGAAGAACATGCAAGCTGCCACCGACGAAAGAGACAAAAAGAAGTTGGCACAAGAAAATGACTTCTTGAGAGCTCAAATCCAGCAAATGAAAAGAGATGCGGACAGACAGGCGAGGAGTCGGGCCGACGAAAAATTGATAAGGGGTTTGAGAAGCCAAGTCACCGACACCCAAAGAGAATTGGACGAGTCAAAAGCCCAAATAACGAGGATCCGTGCTAGCTGGAAAAAGGAGGCACATCAACATGCACTTCACCTAAAGCGGGTGGAAGAAGATTACACCGATATCATCACTAGCCTGAGGGAAGCAAATGTTGTCCTTAGGGAGCGGGTTTTCAAGCAAGCCCAAGATGCCAGAGCAGACCTCGACCGCTGCCACAATTTGATGGCCCGACTGCAAGGACAAGTGGATAGGCTCCTAGATCAAGTCACCAACAATGCTCGAAGATTGGGGGCGAAAAATCAGCAAATAGAGCGGCTACTCGGAGAAAGGGACATGATCAAGGATAGAATTGGAGAAATCGGGCACTATGTCACCATGAAGTGCCTAGCTTGTGAACGAATGCCCCGCGCCGACCTTGTCACTTCAATTATGGGTTATGTTCATCGGATCATGGAAGAGTTGAGGGAACTGCACAAGGACCTCACACCGAGGCCTGCGGCAAGGCCGAATGATGCCTCGCAGGCCCCCAGGAGTTTTAGGGCATTAGATTTTTGATTGAAAATGTATCTTGAAATATTGAGTCAAGCCAGTTGGCAGTTCTATCTTTACTTTCCCCGGTCAAGCATTTTCTTTTGTTTTGTTGATTGTTGTAAGACGTGTTTTGTAACTACACGGTTTTATTTGATATAAAAGTTACTGAATTTTGCCACAATCTTGTTACCAGAACTACGCTCGGTCTGATTCACGCGGGGTCGTGATACGTAGGCAATCCACATAAGATTCGACCACCACTAAAAAAGAAAGGAATCCATAGGTTAAATAACAATAAAGGCTTACAAAGATAGTCGAAAAAGAAAAAAAAAGAGAAGAAAAAGAAAGAAAAGAAAAAGGGCCGGAATGACGCATGTTAAAGAGTACACGTAGAAAGGGTTATTTGGTTAGATGCATTGCATCCAACGTGCTATAACATATCTGTCAAACTCGGTGAACTAACAAGTTTGTTGCGTATTCCAGAAAGTTTAGCAGTTGGTTTGACAGAATATACTGGCCAGCCATCACTACCGTACTAGATCCAAAGGACCAGTTACAGTAAGCATGTCGAGTTCTGGCAAGAGTCTCGAGGAAGAAAAGTCCGAGCTACAAATCATGAAGGAAGAGGTAGACCGGTTAAAACAACAGATAACAGAGATGCACCTGGCCTGGGCCAGGGAACAGTCTTCACCAAACCGCCCTACTCTCGCCTCAGCTCCGGAACATCCGCCCATCGATCCTTCAACAAGCGCCCCGAGCTATCCATACTTTCAGGGGGAAAATCCATATGCCACCCACATTCCACCAGCCAAACCAAATCCTCCTCCAGTCACCCCCGTTTTTGTAGCACCTCCACCTGCTCCTCCGCAAAGGCCGGCCAGCGAGCCATATGTTCAGATCCATGACAACTCTTACTATCCTCCAGAGCCTACTTTCAGGGCTCCTGAACCACAATCACATACACCTCACTGGGATAATCCGGCAGAACCGGAAAAACACTTCCAAAGTTCGGAACACGAGGAAGTTGTCAGAAAAGTTAAAAGCCTGGAGCAGTCCTTCAGGAACATGCACGGTTTAGGCAACCAGGTCAGCGTCGCCTATAAGGATCTGTGTCCATTTCCGGACGTCCAGTTGCCCGCAGGATTTAAAATGCCCAAATTCGACCTATACGAGGGGCATGGTGACCCAGTGGCCCACCTGCGGGGGTTTTGCAGTAAAATGAGAGGGGCCGGAGGACGGGACGAGCTTCTGGATAGCCTACTTCGGCCAGAGTCTGGGAGGATCGGCGTTGGAGTGGTACACTAGACAGGATCCCAGTAGATGGTTTACGTGGGATGACTTGGCTCAAGCTTTTATCGGCCACTTCCAATACAATCTTGAGATAATCCCCGACCGCCTATCATTGCTAAAATTAGAGAAGAAGCCTGCTGAAAGCTTCAGGGAATTTGGTTTCCGATGGAGGGAACAGGCAGCCAGGGTGGATCCACCGATGAGAGAGAGCGAGATGGTGGACTACTTCTTGCAGACATTAGAGCCCACCTACTTCGGACATCTGGTAACGTCCGTAGGCAAATCATTCACTGAGGTGATAAAAATGGGGGGTATGATCGAGGAGGGTTTGAAGGCCAACAAGATCACGAGTTACTCAGCACTGAAAGCCACCACTCAGGCTATCCAAAGCGGTACTGGAGGAGTACTGGGGAAGAAGAGGAGAGAGGAAGTTGCGGCCGTCGAGTCCGGGGCATGGTTCAGAAATAGAGGCCCCGCACCCCAATATAGCCCACCCCAACCTCACCACCAAAATTACTCTCACAGCCCATATAGCCACCCGCAACATTACTATCCCGCACCTGATCCCCATTTTACTGTCCACCATGCACAGTCCTATTCTGCACCTCCCGTTCATGCACCGTGGCGTGCACCAAACCCCCAGAACAATCATCCACCCCCAAGAGCTTACAGAAACCCCTCGGGCGCGAGTTTCCGTCCGAACCAGGCATTCAGGGGCGACAGGGCGCCGAGGCCAAAGACTTTCACTCCCTTAGGAGAGTCTTACACCAGTCTGTTCCACCGGTTAAAGCAGGTAGGGTTGCTGAATCCGGTTGAAGCTAAGCTGCCAAACCCTCTTCCGAAGAACCTGGACCATTCAGTAAATTGTGCCTACTGCTCGGGATGTCCAGGACATGATACGGAAAAGTGTTGGAGGCTAAAGACGGCCATCCAGGAGCTCATTGACACCCACAGGATCGAGGTCCAGACTCCAACAGAGCCCAACATCAACCAAAACCCGCTTCCAACTCATCATGAGACCAATATGATCGAGTTGGTACGGGCGGAGGAAGGAAAGAAGAAAGCCTCTCAGACTGTAATGATGATTAAGTCTAGCGGGGTAGGAACGAGAAAAGGGCCAAGCCTTGATGAGTCACCCAGTTGCAAGAAGGACATACCAGGAGGGTCGGAAGCAGGAAAGGGAAGTGTGAACGAAGTACCGGTGAAGCCGGCCAAGATAGTTGTACCAGGGGCAGCAATCAAGCCCATCCTGACAGTAGCGGGCGTTCGAATGGATCCTTTCATCATCCAACCGGCAACACAGCTGCCAGTAACTGATAGCCGGGCTGTCCCATGGAATTATGCTCGGATTACAACGACCTACAGAGGAAGGGAGGTGAAAGAGGAAGTTTGTGAAGCCCAAGGGTTGACCCGCTCGGGGAGATGTTTTGCCCCTGCGGAATTGAGGAAGACCACTCCGGCAGTATTGAAAAAGCCGGTCACTGATGAAGAGGCGGAAGAATTCTTGAAAAAGATGAAGTTGCATGACTACTCTGTCTTAGAGCAGTTGAAGAAGACTCCGGCACAAATATCATTGCTATCCTTGCTGATACATTCTGAAGAACATCGGCAAGCATTGATGAAAGTCCTGAATGAGGCACATGTACCGGATAAAATCTCAGTGAGCCATTTGGAGAAGATCACCAATCGGATCTTCGAAGCAAATCGGATCACCTTCACCGATGACGAGTTGCCCGAGGAAGGCACTGAGCATAACAGGGCTTTATATCTTACGGTGAAGTGTGAAGAGGCGGTGGTTACCAAAGTCTTGGTCGATAACGGGTCCAGTGCTAACATTTGTCCTCTCTCTACACTGGGCAAATTAAAAGTAGACATCGGCAGGGTACGCGAGAACAGGGTATGTGTTCGAGGGTTTGACGGAGGAGGCAAAGCGTCGGTTGGTGACATAGTGCTAATCTTGACAATTGGGCCAGTGGAGTTCACCATGGAATTCCAGGGTGCTGGACATGGTGGTGTCATATAACCTCCTAATAGGGCGACCATGGATTCATGCCGCAAGAGCAGTTCCATCCAGCCTACACCAGCTCGTCAAGTTTGAATGGGACCAGCAGGAGATCGTCGTCCATGGAGAGAACGATCCACAATCGGGCACCATCATTCCCTTTGTTGAAACAGAAGAAGATGTTGGGCCGTGGGTGTATCAGGTCTGCGATGTGGTGTCCGCCCACCGAGTTCCGGAAGGGGAATGTATTCCCGGCGACAGAACAATTACCGCGGATGTCATGGTGGCGCATGAAATGTTGCGACATGGTTTCGTACCCGGTAAAGGGCTAGGTGCATCTCTGCAAGGAATTATACAACCGGTATCGGTGGTCGAGAACTTGGGAACCTTCGGCTTGGGATTCCAGCCAACCTCAGAGGACATCCGGCGAGCAAAGAAGAGTAAGCAGAAGACATGGGTGCTCTCAAAACCTGTTCCACGCCTTTCCCAATCTTTTATCAGGTCTGGAGCAAGAGGACATCCAGCGACAAAGATTCCCGGTCCTACGATCAGGCCAGATGAAGAGTTCTTCAGGAAGTTCGAGGACCTATTCACAGATGTATGTATGCTCGAGGACGGTGAAGGATCTAGTCACGCCGAGATACAATTTGTGGGACCAAAGGCAAAGCTGAATAACTGGAAGGCTACTCCTCTCCCTGTCCGGAAGGAGTCTTGGTAGTTTGTCTTGGATTGTTTTTCTTTCGAAATTTTGTGTTGGGGGTTTGTCCCCGGAGTAAAATCCCGTTGTTTTTAGTTCATTTCTGATTTAAGTTTGCAGTCTGTTTTCCCTTTGTACAATTCACATTAATGAAATTTGGTTCCTTCGTGTCTAATTTTGTTTATCTTTTTTTTCTTCTTTTTACTTTTCTGAACAGCCTTCTTGCAACTGATCTTAATGATATGGCGTGCTTAAAGATTAATCAACCCAGCCTAGAAAGTCAATCGGGTTTGGAAATAATAACACATGAAATAAGAAGTGACGAGAGTGAGTCAGAGTACGGCGATGATGAAGCCGTAGAAGAAATCGGTGAAGAATTAAGTCACTTCGAGGAAAAACCCAAACCGAATTTAAATGATACCGAGGCCGTTAATCTAGGGAATGCGGATGACGTCAAAGAAACCCGGATAAGTGTCCATATTGAACCCAATCTGAGAGCAGAATTGATCAAAACACTCATGGAGTTTAAAGATATTTTCGCATGGTCGTACGACGACATGCCAGGACTCAGCACTGATCTAGTGGTTCATAGATTACCCACCGATCCGGCATATCCTCCCGTCAAGCAAAAGCTGCGGAAATTCAAGACGGAGATGAGTGTGAAGATTAAGGAGGAGGTAACCAAGCAGTTGCAGGCGAAAGTCATTCGTGTCACTCGATACCCTGAATGGTTGGCTAACGTAGTACCGGTACCAAAGAAAGACGGAAAGATCAGAGTGTGCGTGGACTATCGCAATCTCAACAAGGCAAGTCCTAAGGATAATTTCCCGCTTCCCAATATCCATATCCTGATTGATAATTGCGCCGGACGCGAAATTGGATCCTTTGTGGACTGTTATGCGGGATATCATCAGATTTTGATGGATGAAGAGGACGCAGAGAAGACGGCTTTTATCACACCGTGGGGGACTTATTGCTACCGAGTGATGCCGTTTGGTTTGAAGAATGCAGGGGCAACATACATGAGAGAGATGACTACAGTATTCCATGACATGATACACAAAGAAATTGAAGTGTACGTGGATGATGTGATCATAAAATCTAGACGTCAAGAAGACCACATTGCCGATCTCGGGAAGTTTTTCCAAAGACTTCGAAGATATGATATCAAGCTTAATCCAGCCAAATGTGCATTCGGAGTTCCATCGGAAAAGTTGCTAGGATTCATCGTCAGCCGACGGGGGATTGAGTTGGACCCATCCAAAATTAAGTCCATTCAAGAGCTACCCCCGCCGAAGAATAAAACAGAGGTAATGAGTCTGTTGGGAAGGTTGAATTACATCAGTAGGTTTATTGCCCAGCTCACGGCAACCTGTGAACCCATATTCCGCCTATTGAAGAAAGACGCTGCGATAGAATGGACGGCAGAATGTCAGGAAGCGTTTGACCGGATCAAAGGGTATCTGTCAAATCCACCCGTACTAGTTCCGCCTGAGCCAGGTAGACCCCTGATTCTTTATCTGACGGTCTTGGAGAATTCGTTTGGCTGCGTACTGGGCAGCATGATCTTACCGGCAGGAAGGAACGGGCCATTTACTACCTCAGTAAGAAGTTCACAGTCCACGAGGTCAAGTACACTCATCTAGAAAAGACATGTTGCGCCCCGACTTGGGTAGCCCAAAAGCTGAAACACTACTTGTCTTCTTACACCACTTACCTCATTTCGCGTCTGGATCCGTTGAAGTATATTTTCCAGAAACCTATGCCTACAGGGAGGTTAGCAAAATGGCAAATATTACTTACGGAGTTCGACATCATATACGTGACAAGGACGGCTATGAAAGCTCAAGCCCTGGCCGATCACTTAGCTGAAAATCCCGTTGATGACGAATACGAACCTTTGAGGACGTATTTTCCAGATGAGGAAGTATTGCAGATTGAGGGGTTGGAACTAACCAAGGATCCAGGATGGAAGCTCTTCTTCGATGGAGCGGCAAACGCAAAAGGAGTCGGAGTCGGGGCTGTGCTCATATCTGAAACAGGACATCATTATCCTGTTACCGCTCAACTGCGTTTTCACTGTACCAATAATATGGCTGAGTACGAGGCATGTATCTTGGGGTTGCGATTAGCGGTGGACACGGATGTACAGGACGTCTTGGTCTTGGGGGACTCGGACCTTCTGGTACATCAGATTCAGGGAGAATGGGAAACCAGAGATTTAAAGCTTATCCCATATCGTCGGTGTTTGCATGATTTGACCAAACGCTTTCGATCGGTAGAGTTCAGGCACATCCCAAGGATGCATAATGAGGTTGCCGACGCGTTGGCTACTTTAGCGTCAATGCTACATCACCCGGACAAGGTTCGTGTCGATCCGTTACACATCCATGTCCGGAATCAACATGCTTATTGTAATGTGATAGAGGAAGAGGTGGATGGTGAGCCGTGGTTTCATGATGTCAAGGAATACCTCAGGTTAGGAGTATACCCAGAACAAGCAACCGGAGATCAAAAGCGAGCTATTCGGCGGTTGGCGAACGGATTTTTCCTTAGTGGAGGGGTGCTGTACAAAAGAACCCCAGATTTGGGATTGTTGAGATGTATAGATGCAAGTCAAGCCACAATAGTGATGACGGATATACACTCGGGAGTTTGCGGACCACACATGAGCGGATACGTATTGGCAAAGAAGATTCTTCGAGCAGGATATTATTGGCTCACTATGGAGCGGGATTGTATAAGTTTCGTGCGAAGATGCCATCAGTGTCAGATACACGGAGATTTGATTCATTCTCCGCCGACCGAATTGCATACAATGTCCGCACCATGGCCGTTTGTCGCATGGGGTATGGATGTTATTGGACCTATTGAGCCTGCAGCTTCCAACGGTCACAGGTTCATTCTGGTAACGATTGATTATTTTACCAAGTGGGTGGAGGCCAAAACATTCAAATCGGTGACCAAGAAGGCGGTAGTGGACTTCGTACACTCCCACATCATTTGTAGGTTTGGAATTCCAAAGATGATCATTACGGATAACGGTGCAAATCTTAACAGTGGATTGATGAAAGAGGTATGTCAACAGTTCAAGATTACACACCGAAATTCCACACCGTATCGCCCAAAAGCAAATGGTGCGGTCGAGGCAACAAACAAGAACATAAAGAAGATATTGAGGAAAATGGTAGAAGGATCTAGGCAATGGCATGAAAAGTTACCATTTGCGCTGCTGGGTTATCGCACTACCGTCCGGACTTCGGTAGGTGCAACTCCTTACTTGTTGGTATACGGGACTGAAGCAGTAATACCCGCAGAAGTTGAGATTCCATCCCTCCGAATCGTCGCTGAAGCTGAGATTGATGACGACGAGTGGGTCAAAACCCGATTAGAGCAATTGAGCTTGATTGATGAAAAGAGATTGACAGCAGTATGTCACGGCCAATTGTATCAAAGGAGAATGGCAAGAGCATATAACAAGAAGGTACGTCCCAGGAGATTTGAAGTGGGACAACATGTGCTGAAGAGAGTTCTACCACATCAGGCCGAGGCGAAAGGCAAGTTCGCTCCAAATTGGCAGGGACCTTTTGTGGTGACTAGAGTATTATCCAACGGCGCTCTATGTCTGACTGATGTCGAGGGAAGATGCACCGACATGGCTATCAATTCTGATGCAGTTAAGAGATATTATGTGTAATTCTTTAATGCATTTGTCAACGTTTGGTTTCGTTTGTGTGTATTTGGCATTTTTCGGAGAATCAAATGACAGAGGCAATTTTTCTACTACCCAAACACTTTAACCTTTGTTTCCCCATTTGAGCCTTAATTATTCTTTCATATACCCTCTTTCGGAATCATCAAGGAAGATGTGTAACAGAACAGAAAAGAAACAAAGAAGTAATACAAGAAAAAGTGAACTACGTTCGACCTGATTCCTCAAGAAGGATACGTAGGCGCCACACGGCTCGGTCATAATAAAATAAAAATCAAAAATCCCCCAAGCAACAAAACTGGGGCAAAAGTCATTGTTTCGTTGGAAAGATAGTGTGGATTCCGAAAGTTGTAATAAGCTAACCGTTGAGGCTAAACCCCTTTCTTCAGCCTCACACGCAGAAACCATATCAAGAACCAGAAAGACCTCTCGATCAGTATTTGAGAAGTGCCAAGGCATGTGAATGAAAGACAAGAGTGACGTCCCGACCCTCGATTAAATCCAGGGATGCACAAGCCGAAAGGGGATGACGCTCTAGAGGGAATCTCATGGGTGATACCCCGCCGCAAGGAAAGAAAGCATAAATGAGAGAGTCTTAACGGTGAAAACCCTCGCGGGCACCTTAAGGCGAAGGAAGTTGAAAGAAAGCATAAATGAGAGAGTCTTAACGGTGAAAACCCTCGCGGGCACCTTAAGGCGAAGGAAGTTGAGAGAAGTAAAATGAGAGAGTCTTACGGTGAAAACCTTTACGGGCACCTTAAGGCGACGGGAGATAGAGAGAAATGAGAGAATCTCATTAGTGAAAACCCTTTGAAGGGCACTGTGAGGTGGCAGGATGAGATGGTTACAAGATGTCTGCATGAGACAAGGTTGGGACATCCGTTTACCTCTAGCAGGACGCGGTATCGGAAAGTGATTGACATGAATAGACTCTGGGTAGTTTAATCTCAAAGGCGCGGCACAACATTGGATCAGGCACACGCTCAGATAAGTTTTCCTATTCTTGAGTTCGGAAAAGTTTTTCTCTTCTTTTGTCATTTGCGGTCAGTATTCTTTTCTTTTCTTTCATTTTTCGAAAATTGACTTTTCAAAGCTTACTACCAAGTCTCCCGAAGCAGTATATTGAAAGTGAATAGGCATGGAACGAGGCAATAAGACAGAAGTCGTTACGATAATAAGATTGGGAGGACAGGCTGAGTGGAAGGTTCGCAAGAATTATGGAGTACGATGGACACATGTGGCATGTCCGAAAGGTGATTTCACGCAACAAATCACCGGCTAAAAAGAGTCGGACCAAACCAAAGAGTGGAATAAAAGGAAAGATGAGAGGTCGTTCGTGGAAAAAGCATCTTCCCAAGCAAGCGTCAACGTCGTCCTCAAAGTTCGAGAGAGGCCAAGCAGTTGAAAGAGAATGGCCTCAACAAGAGTGGCACGACCACTCGCGGCGTTTTGAAACTAACAATTTTTCTTTGATTTAAAGCAGGAAAAGAGGGTCCGTCGGCAGAAAAGCATACCGTCCAGAAGTTTATCACACTGGGGCAGAAAATTTTCTCCTGTTGCGAAAATTTTCTGGAAAGCAAGACTCAGAGGATAAGTGTAGAAAGCAACACAAGATGGGGTGATCTTTGAGCCCGGTATCATCCCCAGCAGTTACTGGAAAAAGAAAAAATGGCTTCGAGATTCCCCCAGCAGTATTACATCCTATAATTTGATCAAGGAAACAAAAGCGTGAGTCCCAAAAGAGGTAGGGGAAGAAGGAAGAGAATGAGGGGTGAAGGAAACAAAGAATACTTCCTCAGCAGCATCACCCCCAGCAGGCGAGTAAACAGTTCCGAAAATATCCCCAGCTGCCAGAAGAAGAGTAACACGACCTAAGGGAAAGCAATTCCAAGACAGGATAACTCAGAAGTGAAGGTGGTCCGAGAGGCAACGCAGGAACAAGGATAGGGTACAAGAGGCAAAGGAAGGTAATCAAGATAGGATGAAAATCAGTGAGTAGTAGTTGAAGTCAGGGGAGCCCGCCCGGAGAATGGAGTGGCGATTTAGTTTTGAAGTTGTAGTTGAAGTCGGGGAGCCCGCCCGGAGAATGGAGTGGCGATTTAATTTTGAAGTTGTAGTTGAAGTCGGGGAGCCCGCCCGGAGAATGGAGTGGCGATTTAATTTTGAAGTTGTAGTTGAAGTCGGGAAGCCCGCCCGGAGAATGGAGTGGCGATTTAATTTTGAAGTTGTAGTTGAAGTCGGGAAGCCCGCCTGAAGAATGGAGTGGCGATTTAATTTTGAAGTAGTAGTCGAAGTCGGAAGCCCGCCTGAAGAATGGAGTGGCGATTTAATTTTGAAGTAGTGGTTGAAGTCGGGGAGCCCGCCTGGAGAATGGAGTGGCGATTTAATTTTGAAGTAGTAGTTGAAGTCGGGGAGCCCGCCCGGAGAATGGAGTGGCGATTTAATTTTGAAGTAGTAGTTGAAGTCAGGGAGCCCGCCTGGAGAATGGAGTGGCGATCCGTTTTAATTTGGTAGAGGAAAGCGGTAGAATGTAACCGAAATCTCCGGCATGAATCCAAGTTCGTAAGAAGAGAAGAAGCATCAGAAGGAACGCCAAGTCGACAAGATGGCAAGGAGCGCGACAAGATCAAGTTAAAAAGGATAGATAAGAACTTGTAGTACTGTAACTTAGTCTAGCTTCTTGCTTTTGTTGCTTAGCGCGGTGTAACAAGGAAATCAGCTAAGCAGTGGTAACAGCAGTAACAGCGGCAACAACAGTAACAGCGAGTTCGCAACAGTCATGGTAGTCCCAGCTACCAGAACTTCCCGAACTACATTGACCTGATTCCCTTTTAGCCAGGGATATGTAGGAGACCTTTGAAGCAAGGTTCGGTCAAAACTTTTCCAAAATGCTTCATACGGAGTGTTCGAACGGGCAAAAATCGCTTATATCCGCTCACTTATCTTTGCGCGAAAACTCTGCGTGTTTACGCGCAAAGAGGGGCAGCTGTGAGCACGCGATTTTTGCCTTACTTGAGAAGTACTCCCAGAAAATTCAAAAATAAAAATAGTTTCGTGTTGGGCATGATTTTTGTGATTTTGTGTTATTTTATCTTTTTGTGTGCACGTTTATTTTATTTGAATTAAAAATACAAAAATATATGCTAGGTGTTGCATTTTTAGTGTTTGATATCGAAGTCATGTGATTTACATTTTTGGGTGATATGTAATTTTGTGCATTAGTTATAGTAAAAAACAGCGATGTTATAGGTTGGTATATATACATATGTGTATATATATATATGTATATATACATATATATATATATATATATATACACATATGCATATAGTACATCATGTAGATCTGAATTGGGCCGTGTCTTAGTCTAAACAAACAGGCCCAAATGAATCACCTCAATACCCAGCCCAAATACCCGTCCAGCTTGTGTAACGCTCGATCTGGACCGTTGGATCTTATAATCCAACGGCCCAGATTAATCCATAAATCCCCAAATACATTCAGCTTATGCCTTGACCAAACGACACCGTTTGGTTTAAGTGAGAGGATCCTGATCGTTGATCAAGTTTGATCCAACGATCAGGATTTAACTTCTCAAATCATATATAAAGCTCATTCCATACCCCGCCCCCCCTTTCCGACCCCCCCTTCATCTCCCTCAGAAGCTCTCACAGAGACGATTAATCCCCGCCGTGCCTCCGCCGCACACCGCCCGCCGGAAATCGCCTCACGGCGGTTCCGGTAGGCCAATCACCACCAAACCAATGCCAAAACCTTCCCCTCACCTCCCCCATCACGAACCCAGCCTCCACTAACCTCGAATCATGCCGGAGCTCCTCGAATCTTCATTTGAAGATTCGAGTCAAACTCGAACCAATGCCAAATCACCCCAAATTCACACCACAGTCTCCTCACACCTCCCCCACACTCCCATTGACATTGGTTTGCTTCGAATCTAACCAAAAATGCAAAAGCCCCAAATCCGAGCCCAAGAACCCTAATTTTTGAAGAAACTCAATTCAAGCCGGGTTAGCCGTAATTGAAGTCCAAGGGACTTTAGTCTAGGTGTTCTCAATCGAGAACATCTTGATTAAAGCCCGTTTGGCTTCAATAATTCCACATTTTGGTTCAAAGCTTGGGTCGGCAGTTTTCTTATGAGGTATTCATTCCTTCTTTGTTCGTTTTAATTCGATTGTGTGAATATGTGTGTTTGTTTTATTCATTGTTTCAGTTTCTCATGCTTTTAATTTCTCATACCCGTTAGTCTGTTCTTCTCATTTGAGGCCTTTTATTTGGCCAATTCCCTCTGTTTTCAGTAGTTAAAACGAATCATAGGTTCAATGTGATTAAAGTCGTCAAGCAATTAATTCATATTTCTGATTAGTTCCTTGATCCCTGAATCTGCTTGATGCAATTCATTGGTGTAGGGCTTGTCACTGTTTGATTCAGATTAAAGGGGGATAATTGGTTGTAGTTAATAGGTTAATTGTTTAATCACACACCCATACAAGGGCTAGTGGAACCTGCACAGCAGGGCATCCCACTGAGGCTCCTGCCACCAGCATTGTTTAATGCTGAGTCCATACTTTGGACAGTAGGTAGTGGGGTTCAGGGAATAGGGATGGGCAGAGGGGAGTTCCTGAGTCTTTTGGTTTTTAGGAGTCCTCTTAGCTATAAGTATAAGGGGGCTAACAGCATAGAGAGGGGGATACATACAGACACTTGAGAGGAAAAACACACTGAGAGAACTAGAGAAAAATAGGCAGTGATAACAGAGTATCCGGAGAGCAAAAACAAAACAGTCACATAGAGAGAAAGGCTACTGTTTCATAGGATTTGTGGTCACTGCTTCGATTGTTTGCTTCAGTGGTTGAGTTGTTTGGCCATTGTTGTTGCTGTGGTGTTCATTTGAGGCTGTTTGTCAGCATTGTTGTTGCCCTGGTCGTTTGGTTGCTGCCTGGTTTGGTTGTTGTTGTTGTTTCATTAGTTTGTCACTGGTTGTTGGTCTAAGTGACTGCTGGTCCATTGGTTGTTACTGCTTGGTCAAATATTGTTGTTGGTTCAACATTGTTGAGGCTGGTCCAGTTGGCTACTGGAATATTATTGTTTGTGCTGCCTGAGTGACTGTGGCTGCTTGTTAGTCATTATTGTTGTTGCTGTGGTGTTCATTTGAGGCTGTTGGTCAGTAGTTTGTTGCTCTTGGTCGTTTTGGTTGCTGGTTGGTCTATAGTTTGCTGCCTGGTTTGGTTGTTGCTGTGGTTTCATTATTTTGTTGCTGTGCTACTTAACTGTAATGGCCATTTGATGGTTGCCTGGCCATTATTGTTCCATTAGTCCATTAGTTGGTAAAGTTTGAAGAATTTGATCACTGTTGGGTTGTTGGGGTTATTAGCTGGTTCACCATTTGTTTTGGTGTGGAGTTGTTGCTCCTGTTACTGTTCTTGTTGCTGTTGTTGCATTGCCATTGTTCACTCTTCCTTGTTCTTCCGCATTCCAGGTACACACCTCTGTTATTGTAGTTCCTTGGTTCGAAAAGAATGAAGTTTGAAGCTTATGCATAAAGTCTATTGAAACATGTAGTCATCTGAAGTTTTCATGTTTAATTACATTTCTGTTAAGCTTGTATTGCTATTGGAAAAGTGTAGCTAGGCCAGAGATACACTATCGTTAGATAAGCATGTAAACCTGAATTAGTCTTTGTATCTCTATTCAATCTCCTCTGCTCGTATGTGTAATCTCCAAATCTGTTAACGTTAGATCTTATGTTAAAAGCAAGATTAACTAGGGAGTTGTTACTCAACGGAATGACGTAATTAGATTAAAAAGAGTCGGGGGTGCATTTCATGTGACCCGACCCCAATTTTGGGCAAGAATAAACAAAGCGTGTCAGGAACCACAGGCGCATTTCATGTGATGTGGTTCGTAGCAAGTTTTAAGTAATTTGGAATCAACTCTTAAGTAAGATACAGTGGGATGTAGTTCGCTTCAGATTTGAATCAAAGGTACGCCTCGCCCAATAGTTACACTAATCACATAGCCGTCATAAATGTACATATAAATACTTAGATTTCGAGATGCGTCGTTTCTTAACGAAGATCACGCCTTTCTCAACAGTGTAAATAAGTAGTCGATCCGGGCGCATATTTTAGCTTTACCTTTTTTAAAATACGGGTGTGCATTTCATGTGACCCAAATCCAAACCCCGAAATGTTGAATAAAAATATGTTGAGGATCCGGGTGCATTTCATGTGACGTGATTCGAAAGCATATTTTTAAGCAACTTTCTCTTTTGTAAATCACAACCGATAATGAAAGCGGTAAAAGGGGTACTAACTTGCACTAAATACATAATTGTAAAAAGCAGATAGATAAGCCAAACACGACAGTTGAGCGACCGTGCTAGAACCACGGAATTCGGGAATGCCTAATACCTTCTCCGGGTTAATAGAATTCCTTATCCGGATTTCTGGTTCGCGGACCGTTAAATAGAGTCATTCTTTTCCTCGATTCGGGATTTAACCGGTGACTTGGGACACCATAAATCTCCCAAGTGGCGACTCTGAAATAATTAAAATAAATCCCATCTCGATTGTCCTTTAATTGGAAACCCTAGTGGCTATCTCGTCACTTGATATGACGAATTTGAATAATGATATATGATTGCAGGCTGGTTGTCATAAGTCAGGTTGTCTAGACTAATGTGATATGGACTATATCAGAGAAATGTCACAACTGCATGGCAGAGCGCATCAGATCGTGCTCCAGCGGGGTAGATGTACCCTAGGGCCAGCGGACGGCTGGTAGGTATTGCTTTGTAAGTTGGGCCTTCGTGGCGGATGTCAGTGTAGAGGTATCTACCATTGATTCGGTTCCGGTATTGAGGGACTTTGTCGGATGAGTTTCATGTGACCGAGCTCGAGGCTATATATACATGTTTGTTGCAATGAGTAACTTGAGTCGATGTGCATTCCCTTTTGCTAGATTTATGCATGGATCGGGTGGCACGCCGCCACATGTATAGTATCTGGATCGGGTGGCACGCCGCCACATGTATGGTATCAGGATCGGGTGGCACGCCGCCACGGGTATCTTATTGGAACGGGTTGCGCGCCGCAACAGTGTGATGTGGAAAATATAGTTTCCTATATCTTACCTTGTATACAATAGTTCCTAGCTTCCGAGGAATAGTCCGTATTGGTTTCGTTCGGGGAATAGCACATCGGTTGTGTCTTTTCAAGATTTGATAGCGTATATCTATCGTATCACCACGGGTGAGGTTGATTGCTTGGGTTCAAGACCTAGATCTGTGCGTGGCTAACCGTTTAGAGCTTAGTGGCTTGAGGGGTTTCATGAGTAATAATGTTGGGTTAGGATCACGAATCGTGGCAAGGCCACATGATGTGATGACCTTTCAAGAATGAGTCGTGCACTCCATTCCTATGATGTGAGATGGGATCTCAGTTATATATTATGATGGTACAAAGGAATTGAATTACAGGCCTGTTGTTGGAGTCAGTTGTCATAATTTTAGTATGTTTAGATGTTTCTATTGGAACTCATGTTGTGCTCATCGTGGCTTAGGCCGGCGCTGAGGTGTCATATCACCAGTGCGTTGTGTTATAATCGAAATGATCGTCGAAGCCAATAATGAGTGTGAGTATATGTGATTTGAGCTAGTTAGAAAGGCAATACCGAGATTTGGCTCCGAATTTTGTTGTAGTATCAATTAAAAGGGAAATGGATTCATGAATGGTTGACCTGAGAGATGGGTTCGATATATCGCGTGTGCGGTTGCCGTTGGCAGGATATGAAGGTGTTGGAATAAGACTCTATCTAATGAAAAAGGTTTTTCGGTTGGTATTTGGTTATCGTGGGAAATTGTTGTGATTAGGGATTATTGTTCCGAGTGATTGGGTTGTTTGACACATCATATTATCTCACCGAGGTGGCGAGTATGGACTATTACAGTTGGATCGTGTGTATCCCGAGTATAGGCATGGGATTAGCATTTGGCATATGATTTCAGAAAGTACAATGTGATTTATGGTTCAGATGGTCTGTGAAATTTTGACTATGTGGTGTTTTCGGACTTATGTGAGATAGGGTGACGTATGATCACCCGGATATATGCTTGGTAAGGTCATTCGGCTATTGGGTGGCTTCTAGTACAACTCTGAGTCCGCTCGAGGACGAGCGTTTGTTTAAGTTGGGGAGAATGTAACGACCCGGCCTGTCGTTACGGGAATTACCACCCCGTTATGTTGCATTTACATATCTTATGCTTTTATATCGGTGTTAGAACCTATCGGATGAGTTAGGAATGAATTGAATTGAAAATGAAGCAAATAGCATATTTGAAGGAAGTTTGAATATGGAAAGTCAACCTAGAGTTGACTATTGAGTTAGAGTGCTCGGAATCAGATTCTGATGATTTGACTAGTTTCGGGGGATCATTTATGACTTAGGAGAGCAATCGGAATTGAATTTGGAGGTCCGGTGTAGTTTTAGGCTTGAATTGGCTAAGGTTGAATTTTGGCGAAATCCGAACGGTAGGTGAGATTTTGATCCGGGAGTCGGAATGGAATTCGACAGTTGCAGTAGCTCCGTTAGGTGATTTTGGATATGCCTGCAAATTTTCAGGTCATTCGGACGTCGTTTGGTCGGGTTTTTGATTGAATGAGCAATTCGGAAATTTTGAAGAAACTTAGGCTTGAATTAGTGTGTAATTAGTGATTTTGATGTTTAGGATGGTGTTTTTATGTTATGAGCAAGTTTGAATGAGGTAATGTGATATACTGGTGGCTTTGATTGAGGTCCCGGGGGCCTCGGGGTGATTTCGGATGGCTAACGGGAATTTTTGAGTTGAAAAATGCAGCAGAAAAATTGCAGAGAAATTTTGTTCTATGCGATCGCAATGCTCGAATGCGATCGCATAGTGTTAGCTACAGTGCCCGGAGAGTTTGTTCTATGCGATCGCAATGCACGGATGCGATCGCATAGTGTTAGCTACAGTACCCAGGATTTTGTTCTATGCAATCACATAGAGTTAGCTATAGTGCTCGAAAATTTTGTTCTATGCGATCGCATAGTGTTAGCTACGGTACCCGGACAAAATGTTAAAAATATTTCTCTGATGCGATCGCATAGTGTTAGCTACAGTACCGGACAGAATGTTAAAAACATTTCAGTCGCGAAAACAACCCATTTTTCCACCATTTTTGGCCGTTCTTGAGAGCTTTTGGACGGGAATTGAAGGGATTTCGACGGGGAATCATTGGAGGTAAGTTTTATGAGTTAAATACATGTTTTTATACAAGAATCATCCATGGAATTCATGAATCTATAGCTAAAAATCAAGAAAATAGGGCTTGGAGCAAAAAACCTTAAATTTAGGATTTGAAGGACCATTTGTGGTCCGAATTGGGAGTTCTTGGTATGTACGGACTCGTGGCGAGATGAGGATTCCGAAAATGTGAATTTAAGAATTTTTCGAGATGTGGGCCCGGGGCTCGGGTTTTGTCAATTTCGTGATTTTTGATATTTTTCGAGTTCTTTCGATTGGGTTATGTTCCATTAGCCTATTTTGATATATTTGTACTGATTTTGGCTAGTTTGACGTGCGTGGATGCCGGTTCGAGGAGCTAAGGCGTCGCGAGCATGAAACTTCTACCGGTTCGAGGTGAGTGGTAGTAGTAAATAATGTACTGAGGGTTTGAAACCCCGTACTAGCACTTCACAGGTGCTATATTGAGATGAGACACGCGTTCTATGACGGGCGTGGTGACATTGTGATTGGGGGTTCGGACTTAGTCCTTCCCGACTAATAGTATACTGTGTGTTATGACTGATAATAAGTTTATAACTGTGCAATTGGGCTGATAGCCATGTTTGGGGCCTTGTGCCGATCCGTAGAGCATTAGGGAACCTATAGAGCTAGGTGACCCTTATATCGTGTTGGAGACATACACTCAGCCGTAGCTGTATAGCATAATATGAGCCCGTACTAGATGTGTACATTGAGAGAGATTATCTAGGGTGGAATTCCCTGTTCTAGGCTGAGCAGACCTGAAAGGCCAAGTCTATACCGATTGAGATGAGATAGGGTCAAGGACCCACTATGAGATGTTATATTGGGCCTGAAAGGCCAAGTCTATATTGACTGAGACAGGGTCTAGGACCCACTGTGATATACTATATTGGGCCTGAGAGGCCAAGTATATACTGACTGGATAGGGTCGAGGACCCATTATGAGGTATTATATATATATACCTATATTGGAATGGACTGCACGCCGCAGTAATATACATGTAATATACATGTGGGACGGACTGCACGCCGCAGTATTATTGCGCTTGGGCTATAGGAGCCCAGTATGAGTCCGCACACATTCCGGTGAGCGATGGTATATTATGGGATCGGGCGCACGCCCGCAGCGGTATAATTATATATGTATATATATATGTATTGGATCGGACTGCACGCCGCAGTGATATATGTGTGGATCGGGCTGCACGCCGCAGCATCATAGCGCTTGGGCCTAGGGAGCCCCTCCGAAGTCTGTATACACCCCCAGTGAGCGCCGTCGACGTTAAATGGAGCGGGCTGCGCGCCGCAGCGGTATATGTATTGGAGCGGGCTGCGCGCCGCAGCATTATACTTATTCATATTCATATATATACTGAAATATTTATATGTTATAGACAGATGTATATGTCTCCATATATTGTGATGGTTGTATACCGTAGTGGTACGAGCGAGGATGTGGTCAGTGTGGGACCTAGATGAGATAGATGTGGACTGGAGATCAGAGTACTCATTATAGTGATGACTAACTTGTGGGGGTTGCCTTAGAACTGTTTAGTGATAGTACGGGAGTTCTTATTTTCAGTTATTATTTATTATTGTTACTCACTGAGTTGAAATATACTCACCCCACTCCCCTGCACTTTTTGTGCAGGATATACAGGTTCAGGAGGGCAGTTGAGCTATCGCAACTGCTTTATTATCCCCATTATGTGGAGACTTCGAGGTAGTTGCCAGCGTCCGCAGTACCCGACCTCTTTCTTTTTATCATTTTGTTGTCTCCATTTTGGTTAGACTTGATTTTGTAGTAGATCTCATTTGTAGAGGCTCAGACTTGTGACACCACGATTTAGTTGGGACTGTGTTCTTGTATTTCATTTATACACTTCTTAATTTGTTATGAAAACAGGCTAATCATGCCGATTAATCGGTATTAATTATACTTGGCTGGTTTAATTGGATAAGATGGTCGGGCTTGCCTAGCAATGTGTTGGGCGCCATCACGACCGGGGTTTGGGGTCGTGACAGTTCTGATAGTATCTGTTTGAGTTTTTGTATATCTATTTTCTGTTCAAATAACTTGACATCTATTGTCTTTTTCATATCTGCCAATAGATTTATTCTATATTCGAAATCCATTTCTGCTATATATTTTTCTTTATCAGATAATTTTTCTTTTTCTTCTTCTGATATTTTTTCTTTTTGTAATATGTTTCGAGTAGTAGTAGGTAAATTTACTAAATGATCCATAATTTGTTTATTTGTCCAATTTATCTGTTTGTGTTCTCCAAAACCTCCTTCTCCTGCAACTATATATGGTACGAATCTAGCATAATCTGGACCTAAGTCTATGTATGATGAAGATGGTAATATATTTTTAGAGATATTATAACTTTGTTCGTCTAAGTGTAGTCTTTTAAAATCTGTCATTATATACCTATGCTCTGATACCAATATAGGGAAGATATATAAAAGGCGGAAATTAGATGCGGAAAGTATAACAACAGAATTTAAATACAAGAACTTAAAGCTAAAGTTTAAAACAATATTTTAAAAACTATATATATAAATATATATAATCAAAGGCGGATTCAAAATTTTAATTTTATGAGTTCAAGGGTTCATACCTCAACTTTTCCAGTAATTTTAATAAATTTTATACTGAAAAATTCATAAAAATAGCACGGTATAGCCAGTTTTCGGACTGGTCATTCAAAAATAGCCATTGTTTATCAAGCCTATAAAAAATAACCACTATTTTACTGCAATAGAAACCGGTCCAGCATAATATACTGGAGTTCGATGCACCGGTGTATGAACTCCATCATATTATGCTAGACCGATATACTTTGCTGGCTCTAGTGTAATATACCGGAGACTGGAGCACCGGTGTTCCAAACTCTAGTATATTATACTGGACCATTATACTTGCTGGAACTCCAGTATATTATGTTGGAGTTCTAGTGTACTTATGCTGGAACTCCAGTATGATATGCTGGAGTTCAAGTATACTTATGCTGGAACTCTAGCATAATATACTGGAGTATTTTAAATATCTCCAAATTCAAGTTTAGAATAAAAGTCATGAGTTCATATCAATCCATAACTAATATGTTGGATTCACCCCGTCATCCCGTGTATAAATTTTATCCCTATAATATATATATGAATTAATTTTGGCTCCTCTCCCACTACCAACAATGTTGCCCTGAGTCCAACAATATGGACTCAAATCAATTGAAATCAATCGCTAGACATCTACCATGATTTAATTCAAATTCTACAAACTAATCGGTATTATACTTAAGAACCAAAGGATGAAAAGCACGTAAGTAAGAACATATAGAACTAAGAGCTATCATAACTCAGTGATCAATAAGCCCACCAAACTTAATTACGTGCATGCAAGTTAAAACAAGAATCCATCATTTACGTACCCTACACGTACGTTTTATATCTAATTAATTATCCCACTCTCTTAACTCTGTGTGACTACAATTACTACTTTCTAAAAAATCCTACCTCCTTTAATTCGTTAATACAAATCATATGATTATACTAAGGTAATATTAGTATTACATGACAAATAATTAATAAAGTTCAATAATACACGTAAGAGGATGATAAATATGAAAGTGTAGGTTTACTAGAAACCATCTTTCATTTATAAATATTTGTTTACCCCTCCCTCAACCCCCTCCAACCCACCCACCCCCACATGGAGCTTTATGAGGGTAAAGGGGTCCCCTCGTATATGACATAGCAAACAATTGCATCTTTGCATAAAACAAAGGTAAATGATTCGTTGCTATAAAGGAATTATAGTACTCTCTTATGACTTTTCTGTTATCAGAAGCAATCAACGTGACAATGAATTTCTTTTTCTTATATTACAATAATTTGATTTCTGTTAGGTGGGAAACTACCATTTTTCAATCTCTTTCGTAGTTTGTTTTTTTCTTTTCTGTAGTAAAATGAGTAAAGGGACTTACAGTATAATATCACTTATGGTCGTTAGGGATTCTCACATAACCCCTAATTTTCACAATTTAATTATCTTTAAGTTTGGATGCAGAGAACTAATGTTAATCGGCCTCTAATCTCTTATGAACAAGTGAGTCTCCTAACACCCGTAGCAGTATTTATGTAGACTATACTAAGGATTAGGTTTAGGCATAATTGACCGATTAGTTAGCTAGACCCAAAAGGCTATTTTTCTACCAAATTCCTTACTATATTATGAATAATGACAAAAAAATTATGCAAAAAGAAAAAAGATGAATGGTGATGGACATCTGTTATTAGCTAGGACGGTGGTTTTGGTGACTAACCATGTTATTATATATCTCTATTACCTCTTCTTTTTTGCTAAGTTTCAAACTCTTTAATGTTTGTCTTCATCGGTCAATTAAGAAGTGCCACTAGGTAACTTGTCTTTCTTCAATTTCTTTGTCGTTTCAAAATTATAAGAAGAGTTTCTTATGAAAGCTTAACTTATATAAATGGATATTAGCATTTGATATTGTTTGACCCAAAAGACTATAAGTTGCTTTACGGGTTAGGGACAATCAATGAATAAACGAAAGGTAAATCGAAATCAATGGTAATATATATTAAAGACCGATCTTTGGATTCATGTATATGTTTCTCTTATGAAGAGGTGATGAAGTTTAATCAAGTGCTTGAACAAGTAAGCAATAAAGTGATAACAATAGAGAGAAATGGTAGAGAGAGAGTTGTATTATTAATGATCAATAATACTTGTGTTACAAATGCGGGGGACCCTCCTTTATATAGAAGGACGACCCCCTCGCCAGCATATTACATCGCCCTAAGGCTATTACTATTACAACGGAAACACAGGGGAGGGGGAGTCGGGGACGTCCACTCGGACTAGCTTGTTGACACGCTACTATGGACGGGGACGTATCCATTTCGTCGTCCGGATACGAAGGAGGACGTCTCCCAAGGTTAGCGGCCTCGTAAGGGGACGTGCCCGGCCTGTATTGCATCCAAGTCGATCGTATATATACGTACTCGCCTCACCTTATGTCCAATTCGGCTCCATACAGATAGTCCCTCTGCCTATTGGAGATGTACTCGAAGTGCACCTACAATGGGTGGATAAAGTCGACCAGTATTGGGTTCTCCTATATGCATACACGTGGCGTGTTCTTCTGAACCGTCGTCTGCTGACGGCATGCGTCATAAGTATTGTTGTTTTCAAGGCAGGTAATAAAGGCAATTTGACATTTTGGTTTCCCACTTCTTTTTCGGTGCAAAAACTTTTCGAATTTTGTGTAACGACTCATTATAAATAGTGGGCAGTTTCAAGACTTTCCACTCTTTGGATCATGAGAAACTCTTCCGATATTTGTGCTTCTTAGATTTTTCCTACAGAATTTGTAACTCTTCTCTTTGGTCTTGTATTCTCATTATCGCATCTTCAGTACATAAACAAAATTTTCCAAAAATGGCTAAGAGTAATCGCTGCCGGGGACCGGAAGAGGGTGAAGCTACCTCTGGAGTCTCCCGGCCGTCAAAGGGTGGCAAGAAGGTCCGTAAACCTATTGTCCTTTTGTCTGTGGACAACCTTCTCCCTCGCGAACTGTATGTTCGGAGGGATTTTCCGACGCCGGTGGAAACCCCTCAATGAGAAAGGTCCACCTTTACCGGGTCTCTTTTACATGACCTCCGGGTATCTTGCCGGATTTCGGAGGCGACAGTTATGCATACGGCCGGGAGGGACCTGGACAATCTCCACAGGCCGGGGTTCTGTGCCTTTTATGAATATCCGTTCATAATGGGATGCAAACTCCCAATCTACCCATTGGCGGAGGAACTGTGCCGATTTTACAATGTTTGCCCGGCTCAACTCACTCCGTATACGTGGAAGATTTGCCGGATACTGATGTCGTACGCCGAGAGAGCCGGCTTGGACATCACCATCTACCATATGATGCAGCTAAAAAATCGAGGGGCGAAAGGCTTAGTCGTCGAGGCTGACGATAAGCCCAACCGCCAATTTTGGCTGAAGTATTTCTTTGTTCGTACCTCGAACTTGGTAACGGACCCGATCGAATTTCCAGAGGCGTGGAACGACAACCGTAAGTGTCGACCCTTGTATTTAGTGTCTTTATGTCTGCTCGACTTTTCGTCACTTTTACATACTCACGTTTGCTATTTTCTATGGATGCAGCGATGGCTCGTACGCCTCAATCCGTGCTAGACATAAGAGCCTGGGTGGGGCGGCTGATCCCTTATGCTGAGGAGTGCATGACATGGGCCGCCTTCACCCTCAAGTACGGTCTTCCAAGTATGGCGGTTGTTTTGATTCGTCGATCTCGCCACTTATTTGGGTGCCGTCGGCGTTATACCTGACACTTTGTTTAATTGTGTTTGGCAGCTCGGAATGTGCCGCGGGGACGGAGATGTCGTGCCGCCAGTTCCCCATCGTCGGACTCTGAGCTTGTATTCCTTGGAGGGAGGGTCCCTCTGAGGCTGCTCAGCCTGAAGAGGACCGAGCGGACGTAGTAGTGTCCGGTGATGACATTGCCGAGGCAGCCCGTTTGGAACATGACAATATAATCCCGGAGTCAGTCTTAACTGACGTTCCCGGGCCTTCTCGTCCTGCGACCGAGCCGGTGGTTGACCTGGCGTCTGGATTGGATGTTGCGCCTTCGTCCCCTGCTGTTGAAGAGGGCGCTCCATCGGATGATGAGCCGTTGGAGCGGAAGAGGCGTAGAATGCTCCTTGGAAAAGGGGTGGCCGTGGAACAAAGGGAGGTGGTTACTTGCCGCCCTGATTCGAGACCGGGTTTTATGGCTGATGCCAAATATACGGATATAGGCTCAGTCTCAGTCAATAAGTATAGTAAACCAACAATCGAGATGGACTAAGTCCGAATCCCCAGTCACAATACCACCACACCATCACACGATGCGTGTTTCATCTTAACATAGCACTATATAGTGCAAATACGGGGTTTCAAACCCTCAGTATATCATTCATGACTACCACTCGCCTCGAACCAGTCAAAATCCTAGCTCTCCTTATGCTTTCATCGCAAATCGACCTCCTCGAGTGAAAAATCTAATCAAAACCAATAAGAATACATCAAAATAGACTATTAAAACATAACCCAATCGAAATGACTCGTAAAACACCCAAAAATACGAAGTTGCCAAAACCCAGCCCCGGGCCCGCTTCTTGAAAAATTACGAAATTCACATTTTCGGAATCCTCGTCTCGCCACGAGTGCGTCCATATAAAATTTATCAAAATCAGAGTTCAAATTAGCAACCAAAAGACGATTTTACATAGCAAAAATCCAAGCCCTAACTTTCTCTAGAGAATTAATGGAAGATTCTTTGATAAAATGACGTATTAAGACTACAAGACTCACCTCCAATCACTTTCCGATGAAATCCCCTTCAAATTCTACTAACAAGCTCCTAAGGTGTGCAAAAATGGAGGAAAAATAGAGATAAGTCATGGATGAAATGATATTAAAAACCCTTCTGTCCCCAGTTAATACTCTATGCGACCGCAGCCCTGCTATTGCGATCGCATAGCACAAATGTAAATCCTCAAAATATCCTCTTATGCGATCGCACTCCAACCCTTGCGATCGTGTATAACAAATCCACTGCCAAGGACCCCAGGCACAAATATACTATACGATCGCAATACCCCATATGCGAACGCAGAGAAGCAACTCCCAAACTTATTTAATCGCAATCACCCTTACGCGATCGCATAGCACAAAATCAGGCCCATATTCCAGCCACCTATGCGATCACAATGCCACCTATGCGATCACATAGAGGAACCTTTTGCAACATATACCAGCAGAAATCAGATCTCTCAATATGCTAAAATTGATCCGTTTGGACCCCCGAATTCACCCTGAGGCCCCCGGGACCTCAACGAAAACCACCAACATACTCTAAAATACGATACGAACTCGTTCCAATCATAAAAACACATCCTTAAACATAAAAATCATCAAATTAAGGCGGATTCAAGCTAAAGTTTTAACTATAACTTTCGAAACCAACATCAAATCAAAAACCCGACCAAATGATGTCCGAATGACCTGAAAATTTTCAGACATATCCAACATCACCTAACGAAGCTACTGCAACTATCAGAATTCCATTCTGGATCTCGGATCAAAATCTCGTATCGATCGGAATTTGCCAAAATTCCCACTTCGCCAATTCAAGCCTATTTCTACACCGGACCTCCAAATCTAATTCTGATCGCTCTCTTAAGTCACAAATCATCCCCCGAAGCTAACCGAACAATCAGAATTCGATTCTGAGCCCTCTAACTCACAAGTCAACGTCCGGTTGACTTTTTCGAATTATTCTTTCATCAAAGAGACTAGTTATCCCATTTCTTACCAAACTCGATCCGAATTGACTCAAATTCACCAACTACATATATTGAAACATGAAAAAGCATATAACAGGAAAAACGGGACGGTAACTCACGTGACGACGGACCGGATCGTCACAATTTACTGAGCAAGTTGGGTGTTTTTTCATCCCCTCCAACTTGAGGAGGGATGTTGGAAATGGTGGTGATTTTCTCGAAGGTTCGAAGGTCTTACAATGGCAGACATATCGAATGTTTGGTCTGGTCTTAATTGATAAAATATCATGGTATAGCCAGTTTTTACACTATTTAATGAAAAATAGCCACCGGTTACCAAGTCAATAAAAAATAGCCACTATTTTTTTGTAACAAGGACCGGTCCAGTATAATATACGGGAGTTCTGGTGCATTTGTGTACGAACTCCAGCATATTATGCTGGACCGGTATACTTTGCTAACTCCTGTAAAATTTTCGGGAGACTAGAGCACCACTGCTCCAAACTCCAGTATATTATACTGGACAATTATACTTGCTGGAACTCCCGTAAAATTTGCGGGAGTCCCAACATAGTTATCCTGGAACTCCCGTAAAATTTACGGGAGTTCAAGCATACTTATGCTGGAATTCCCGTAAAATTTGCGGGCGTATTTTTTCAAATTATGAACAGTATTTTCGCTCAGATTTAAAGTGGCTAAATTTCGATGACTTTAAAACTTGGCTATTTTTCAACGACCAATGGTAAATCTGGCTATTTTTGAATTTCTCCCGTCTTAATTAAGACATATATCAAAGGCAAACATTGGGCTGACTTTGGCTGATTTTGGGCTAAGCACGTTTTGGACCTTACACCTTATGGGCCTAGTTCAAGACTACACAATTTGGCCTGATCCAACAAGTGTGTTTGCTGATATTTATTAGCTGTAAATTCTATGTAAATATCTGACAATTTGTTATAACAGTACAAATAAAATGATGACAGCTGGATAGATTAGTTACACATTGATTCCTTTTTTTCTTCGATAAATAGAGACATTGTACAAATAAAATGATTCATGTTAAGAATAGAATTCTACTTGGAGTGAATGTCTATCTTGTGGAGAGTTTTATTTTGTTACTAAGTCATAATTTCTCCTATAAATAGATGGGTCTTACCCCACTGTAAATCATCCCAAAATTCAATAAGAATTCTCTTTCTTTCTCTGCAATATTGTTCTTCTTCTTTTGTTATTTCATAACACGTTATCAGCACGATGCTCTAATCAACTGAGTTTCACCCGTCCACAAATATGCTCTACTTGAGAAAAGCTGATAAAAAAAAAAGTCTATGAATCTAAATAGATTCAATCGGCACCATTGAGAGTATAGCAAAGGTTAGTATATTTTTTTTAGAGGTATCAATATTCTGGCAAAAGAATTTGTTATATATATATTTCTTTACGGGCAAAACCCATAATACATTACTGGCTTATTTAATAATCAAGTTATAACTTGACTATTAAGAAATAATAAGGTACAAAAACTTAATTAGACAAATATAGTTCAATTGTAGAAGTCAATTATCTTATCAATATCGTTTACATAATTACTTTGGCATACACTAATTACATTGATTTTTTGGGAAGCAAATATGAATATCTCACATCGCAAACTTGAATCGAATTTCAATTGTAAAAATATTTGCTTAATTGATTCATGTACAACACATACAATAATCAAAGAGAAGAAATATTTCTCTCATTTAAGTATGTGTAAGGCAGTTGTTACTACAATTTCTGGTAGTAGTAAATTAATTGAAGGCTCCGGAAGAGCTACTATAACTCTGCCTATGGGAACAATACTTATCATAGAGAATGCAATGTTCTCCTCCAAGTCCAAGAGGAACTTGTTGAGTTTTAAAGATATCCGTCGAAATGGATATCATATTGAGACAATAGATGAGAATAATCTTGAATATCTCATCATTACCAAAAATGCCTCTGGCCAGAAAAGGGCTATTGAGAAGTTCCCATCTTTGTCTTGTGGCCCGTATTGGACAAGAATTAGTGCAATTGAGGCACATTCTATTGTAAACCAAAAGGTTACCGATTCCAATACTTTTGTACTTTGGCATGATCGATTGGGATACCCTGGATCAATTATGATGAGACGAATCATAGAAAACTCAAATGGGCATCCATTAAAGAATTTAAAGATTCTTTTAAATGATGAATTTTCTTGCACTTCTTGTTATCAAGGCAAGTTAATTATTAGACCATCACCAACAAAGGTTGGAATTGAGTCCCCTGCGTTTTTGGAACGTATACAAGGGGACATTTGTGGACCTATTCACCCACCTAGTGGGTCGTTCCGATATTTTATGGTCTTGATAGACGCATCCTCTAGATGGTCTCATGTGTGCCTATTCACATCTCGCAACCTCGCGTTTGCAAAATTAATGGCACAAATAATTCGATTACGGGCACAATTTCCTGATAATCCAATTAAGTCTATTAGACTTGATAATGCTGCTGAGTTTTCATCCCAAACATTTAATGATTATTGCTTATCAATTGGGATAAAAGTGGAACATCCTGTAGCTCATGTTCACACTCAAAATGGTCTTGCAGAGTCTTTAATTAAACGTCTCCAATTGATAGCAAGACCGTTACTCATGAAAACGAGGCTGCCCACTTCTGGTTGGGGTCACGCCATTTTGCATGCAGAAATGCTAGTTCGTCTCAGACCGACAAATTATCATAAATATTCTCCGTTGCAATTAGTTTTGGGTCATGAACCTAATATATCCCATTAAAGAATTTTTGGATGCGCAGTATATGTGCCTGTAGCACCGCCATATCGCACCAAAATGGGTCCGCAAAGAAGGCTAGGAATATATGTTGGGTTTGAATCGCCCTCCATTATTCGCTACCTCGAGCCATTAACGGGAGATTTATTTACTTGCACGATTTGCAGACTGTCGATTCGATGAGACACTTTTCCCAAAATTAGGGGAGAAGTTGGTGAAACCAAACGGGAAATTTTGTGGAAAAATCCATCATTATCTCATCTTGATCCACGTGCCTCTATTTGTGAAAAAGAGGTACAAAAGATTATTCATTTGCAGAGAATAGCAAATCAAATGCCCGATGCATTTACGGATATGAAAAGGATAACAAAATCACATATCCCTGCGGAGAATGTTCCAATCCGTATTGATGTCCCTATTGGACAATCTTCTAGTGTCATAGCTAATGAGTCAAAAGCACGCATGAAACGTGGCGGACCATTAGGTTCCAAAGATCGAAATCCTAGAAAAAGGAAAATAAATGATCAAAATGACACTATGAAAGAATCTCATGAAGAAATCCACGACTTAATAAATTCTGAGATTCATGAGGAATCCACCGAGCCCGAGACTCAAGAAAATAAGGAACTATCAATAAATCCAATCGATATTGAGACAAATTTGAATCGATTGGATATAGTGGTGGATTATGTCTTTGCATATAATGTTGCATCCGGCATTATGCAAGAAAGTGAGGATCTTGAACCTCAATCTGTTGGTGAATGCCGACAAAGACTTGATTGGCCAAAATGGCAAGAAGCAATCCAATCAGAATTAAATTCACTTGCAAAACGTGAAGTTTTTGGGCCTGTAGTCCAAACACCTAATGGTGTTAAGCCCGTTGGCTATAAATGGGTCTTTGTACGCAAGAGAAATGAGAAAAATGAGGTACAAAGATATAAGGCACGCCTTGTTGCACAAGGATTTTCACAAAGGTCTGGTGTTGATTATGAAGAGACATATTCACCCGTTATGGATGCTATAACATTCCGTTATCTCATTAGTTTTGTTGTCCATGAAAAACTTGACATGCATTTAATGGATGTGGTTACCGCCTACCTTTACGGCTCACTTGATAATGAGATATACATGAAAATTCCCGAGGGCTTCAAAATGCCTAATAATTCAAAATCCCGGGAAATGTTTTCAATCAAATTGCAAAGATCTTTGTATGGTCTAAAGCAATCAGGACGAATGTGGTATAATCGTCTTAGTGAGTATTTATTAAAGGAAGGCTATATAAATGATGCCATTTGCCCATGTGTTTTCATAAAGAAAACAACATCGGAATTTGTTGTACTTGCCGTATATGTTGATGACATAAACCTTATTGGAACTCCTATAGAACTCCAAAAGGCAATTGATTATTTAAAGAAGGAGTTCGAGATGAAAGATCTCGGAAAGACAAAATTATGTCTTGGTTTGCAAATTGAACATTTGGCAAACGGAATTTTTGTTCATCAATCTACCTACATAGAAAAGGTACTTGAAACGGTTTTACATGGATGGAGCACATCCATTAAGTACTCCGATGGTTGTTCGATCACTTGATGTGAACAAAGATCCATTCCGACCTCAAGAAGAGAATGAAGAGCTACTTGGTCCTGAAGTACCATATCTTAGTGCAATTGGTGCACTAATGTATCTTGCCAATACTACAAGGCCCGACATAACTTTTTCAGTTAATGTCTTAGCAAGATATAGCTCTGCTCCCACAAGGAGATATTGGAATGGGATCAAACACATATTGCGGTATCTAAAAGGGACTACCGATATGGGCTTATTTTATGACAACAATTGCAGTCCCGATCTTGTTGGTTATGCTGATGCTGGGTATTTATCCGACCCACACAAGGCTCGATCTCAAACAGGTTATGTGTTTACCTGTGGAGGCACTGCCATATCTTGGCGATCGACTAAGCAATCAATTGTGGCTACTTCATCTAATCATGCCGAGATAATTGCTATTCATGAAGCAAGTCGAGAGTGCGTGTGGTTGAGGTCTATAATACATCTTATTCGAGATAAATGTGGTGTGAAATGTGACAAGTTACCCACTATTTTGTATGAAGACAATGCAGCATGCATAGCTCAACTGAAGGGATGATTCATAAAAGGAGATAGGACAAAGCACATTTCACCAAAGTTATTTTTCACACATGATCTTCAAAAGAATGGTGATATTAATGTGCAACAGGATTCGTTCAAGTGATAATATGGCTGATTTGTTCACAAAATCTCTACCGACGTCAACCTTCAAGAAACTAGTGTACAAGATCGGGATGCGAAGGCTAAAGGATGTGAATTAATGCTCTCATCAGGGGGAGTTAATGCGCGTTGCACTCTTTTTCCCTTACAAGGTTTTGTCCCACCGGGTTTTCCTTGCGAGGTTTTTAACGAGGCAACCAAAAGGCGTATTATTAGATATGTGTACTCTTTTTCCTTTTCTAAATTTTTTTCCCATTGGGTTTTATTTTAGTTAAGGTTTTAATGAGGCACATTACTTATTGAGTAGACATTCAAGGGGGAGTGTTAAGAATAGAATTCTACTTGGAGTGAATGTCTATCTTGTGGAGAGTTTTACTTTGTTACTAAGTCATAATTTCTCCTATAAATAGATGGGTCTTACCCCATTGTAAATCATCCCAAAATTCAATAAGAATTCTCTTTCTTTCTCTGCAATATTGTTCTTCTTCTTTTGTTATTTCATAACAATTCATTCAATATACACAAAATTTCATAATACCCGTTCCTCTTTCTTTAAATCTGACATATCATGAGTTCGGGCGAGTTGATAAGCATTTACGCTTACTTTATATCATTCCAAAGCTTAATTAATCCATATTGCTAGATTATCTAGAGACAAGAAGTCGAATAGTAATATCAAGTAATGTGTATACCCAATATATATATCATAATACATTTTCCTTCTTTGTGTATATCAAAAAATTAATTATTTTTCATTTTTGTATATCAAAATTTTATTTACTCCCACAATTATATTTATTATTTTTGTATCTTAGAAATTGCTCTCAACTTATATACATTGCTACAGTGAAAAAAATATAAAAAATCAGAAAAGGGATAAAGAGATTCTGGAAAATTTTAGATACTTTTAAAAGGAAATAAAACATAATTTTTAGGAGGATGGTTGCAACCAATTAGAAGAGAGAAGAGAAGTTAGATTCTTTAATAAAGAAAACTAAAGAGAATAAAGCACCATTTATGGAAGTAATGGAGAGGAGACAAAAAGCAGTTCTTATTGCTATTTTGAAGGAAAATAACTTTGGTTATACCACGCCATATTCTCTAATATCAATACTACGAAACAGTTTTAAAGGACGTACGTTTGTTCTCTGTCATTCGAAAGCTTAATCACACTATTTCAAGGGGAATATTGGGCTTTCTACTAAATTTTGTTTGTCGGATAAATTAACTTTCAACAACAAAAAGTTTAAATATTTGTTGGAAAAAAAAGGTTTAAAAACTAGAAATTTTTACCTTCCTATATCATATATGAAACTTTATTACCCTCCATGTTTAAGGTTTGATTTAATTACAAACCCGTATACTAAATTACCAATTCTATACCATACTTAATTAAGGTCTAATTAATGAGTATTTTTTACTCCTTAATTAAAGGAAACCATTATGGCCACATTCTGTTGAAGAGAATCCCATCTTAGTTAAAGGTGTCCATATATTATCATCATTTTCTAATTAATGGTTTTCCAATATTATTACCGCCGCTCAATTATGTCCTTCTCCTTTAAATCATCTGGACTACCAGACCTTCCTTCAACTTAATTCCATCATTTTTCTTTCCTCTTTTCTTTTGTTTTCGAAATACTTGGCTGCATCTATAATGGAAAAAGAAGAAGTCTCTAAGCTCAATTAGCTATTAGACTGAATTAAGAAGCTGCCTACAATTTCAATGGAAATGAAGCATCTTTCCTCTATTGCCAACGACGTCATTTTTAGATGTGCCCAGTTACTGTTGTTCTCTCCCTCAATTAATATTATTGTAGTCAATATATTTTTTCAACATAGATTATAATATAATTTTAGTATAAATGTAGTAATTTTATAGATACCCTTAAAACTAATTGTCATTATTTTATATTTTTATATGAATCGTTAATATATTTGTAGTTAAATTATAGTTATATTGTAGTAGATTTGTAGTTATTTTCAGTGGTTTTGTAGTTAAATTGTAGTTATACTAACATTTTTTATTGTAGTTGTTCTCAGTTATTATGTAGTTAAATGTATTTCAATTGTAGTTAAATGTAGTTTATTGTACTCAATCCATTATATAGTAATTACCCGCCTTGTAGTTTAATGTAGTATAAATGTAGTAATTTTGTAGATACCCTTAAAAATAATACAACTTTATGCAATATTAAAACTGATTTGTAGTTTATTTGTAGTTTTTTTTAGGAATTTTATAGATGAATAGAAAATTTTGTAGTCTACATTTTTTTTCAACATAGATCGTAGTTTAATTGTAGTATAAATGTAGTAATTTTTTAGATACCCTTAAAAATAATATTGCTTTATACATACTTAAATTAATTAATAGTTTATTTGTAGATAAATGTAGAAATTTTGTATATATTAACATAAAATCGGACTTCCTCTTCTACATTCCTTCTTCTTCTCAAAAAACACAGAGATGAGACCCATTTTTTATAATCAGAAATTTTTCCATTCAATTTGTAGCATGATTGGGATTTTTGGACATAATTGAATGGTGTCGCTGAGGTATTGTTCTATATTTTATTATTTTTTGATTTGTGGATTGAGAAAAAAAAGATGAAGAATAGATTTGATTTCAATTTGCTGAAGTTTTTTTTTTGAATTACGAAAAAAATTCGGGAGAGATCAGATAAAGAATTTGCGTTTAAATTTGAACTTAAGGTCACTAAATCAATTAGGATATTTTTTTCGTGATTTTTAGCGCGCCATATTAGGAAAATTTAGTTACTATTAATTACTAATTAATGAATGGTATAAAAATTGTAAAAAAATAGTGTACAAGGCGGGTAATTTCCCAAATATGCACATTTTTTGTAATAAGATTTCATATATGGTATAGATAGGAAAAAATCTCTAAAAACTAATTTCAATCAATATATTGTAGCTAACTACTTTGTAATTATAATGCGGGCTAGTTAGTTTTCGGAGTGGTAATTGAAAAAGTTTGTATGTGCAAAGTTATAAAAAAATAACCACTATTTTACTGCAATACAGAAAATTTCGCCATAATATACTGGAGAGTGTTGCACATGTGTATGAGCTTCTAGCATATTATGCTGGAACTCCAACACGCGAAAAGTTCCAATATAATATGAAGGAGATTGGAGCAGCTACTTATGAACTTCCAGTATATTATGATGGACCATTATATTATGTTGGAAGTCCAGTATATTATACTGGGGTTTCGATATTAAAGGTTGGAATACTTTCAAAATTTTAAACAATATTTTCGTTCAGATTTATCTTTCCGTAAAAATGACTAAATTTCAATAATTTTTTAGATTGTGGCTATTTTCAATTAACACTTGTATATTTGGCTATTTTTGAATTTCTTCCAACTACTTTGGGTGAAGTTTACAAGCACTGGCCCATAAGAAAATGCCTACTAATGACTCATGGCGTGTAAAATATTGAGAAAATCTCACTTTATATCCATTAATTTTAAATTAATTGGGCTATATTTATTTATAGAACACTATTAAAAATATAATATAAAATATTAGCATTAATTAATGATTAATAAATGTGACAATAAATATGCATATAGCATATTTAATTAATTCAATTCAAATCAACAAGAATAAAGTTATTTAAAAAGACAGTCATAATATTTAATATCTTTCCCTATTGTTTCTCTCCATTCCATAGCATGTTTTATGATTTCGTTAGAAATTAAGACATTCCGTAATAAATATTTTCTTTCCCATACACGGACCATTTTATATAATGGAATGTAGCAAATTGTACTTCTTTATATTTTGATGAAATAAAATACAAATATTTTATGAAAAAATTATAATGTATATTTGTGGTATATATACATTATAAATCATACTCCCTCCGTTTCAATTTATGTGAATCCATTTGATTGGGCACGGAGTTTAAGAAAAGAGAGAAGACTTTTGATCTTGTGGTGTAAAATGAGGCACCTTTATTTTGTGTGGCTATAAATCATTGCATAAAGGTAAATTGTTTCCAAATAAGGAAAGAGGTCATTCTTTTTGGCACGGACTAAAAAGGAAATAGGTTCACATAAATTGAAACGGAGGGAGTATATGATAAAAATTGATCCAAATACTTGCATGCATTTGATCATGAACTGCAAAGAAAGTCGGGTCTGAATAATAATAATTTCTTGAATAGGTTTATCTAATTCTTCAATTTCATCCTAGAAAAATTATATATATGTATATTCTAATGAAATAAAATACATATATTTCGTGCACAAGATATACAGTAAATTTGTGGAAAATTATAAATCGTGTATTTTTTTAGGAAAAATATGTATATTTGCATATGTTATTTATACACTTATTTATATTTAAATAGATATTATTAATATGTCATCTATATTTTGCGCTGATATAACATGCATATTTGTATAAATTATCTGTATATAAATAGTTTATGTGACATGTTTATTTTCTTCTATATACATATTAGTGGTATATTAATATTTTAGATTAAATAGTATGTAAAATTATGCTTGTAGTATACTTTATATGTGTGTGTGTGTGTGTCACGACCCGAACCCGATCGTGATGGCGCCCAACACTAAAGCTAGGTAAGCCAGACCAACAATTGTTTCCAAATAGAAAACTAGTCCCTAAAGGACGAATTCAAGAAGAATATATGAGTGAATAAATACTCTAATAATAATAGTATGAATAAATACTGAGAAGTGCGAATATCGAAATAACACTCCCAAAATATATGGGGTCACGAGTATAGAACCTCTAAACAAAACTGAATAGTAATAGAATACTGAATAAAATACTCAAGTCTGGAACATAAAGTAATAACTGAAATGAGAAGAGAAGCTAGGTTCTGCGAACACCGGCAGCTACCTCAGCAACTCGAATAAACTCTGATATAGGCTCGAGTGCTCGTCTAACTCCTGTGTACCTGAATCTGCACACAAAGGTGTAGGGAGTAGGGGTGAGTACTAAGTACTCAGTGAGTAAAAAGTATATAAAATAGCTGAAAGCAGGAAATCCACAGAATACCACAAAGCAAAGCTAAAACTACAGTCTGATACCTACCACGAACTAACAACAACAGCAATCACAATTAGTACAAATAATTTACAAACAAAAAATGCAATGCAATGCACATGACCGCTACGGCGCGTAGCCCGATCCGTTTAACGTCGACGGCGCTAACTGAGGGTGTGGACAGACTCCGGAGGGGTTCCTTCAGCCCAAGCGCAATATTTATCTCATCTGCTGCGGCGTGCAGCCCGATCCATCCTCAGTCCACAACATGCATATGAGTCACACAACAGTTCAAATTATTTCATTCCAGGTTCGAGTTCATTAATAATGAAAATATTTTAATTTTATTTGATTTTCCAAAAATATGTGACTTACCATTGCATAATAGTGATTTTCAAACCAGGACTGAGATCAGTGATTAAGCAAACCAAGCTATCACATATATATCTATCCCCTAGGGATACTACAGGTCGGCACAAGGCCCCAAATATGGCTTACATCCCACAAATATATCTAACACAGTGTGCGTTTCAACCACCAATAACATATTATTCATATTCGGGATGGACCAAGTCTCAATTCCCAGTCATAATCAATCCCGCACCTGTCATGGGGTGCGAGCCACACCCTAATAGCGTCACAATGTGCTAAGTCGGGGTTTCAAACCCTCAGGCTACCATATACACTAACTACTCACCTCTAGCCGGTTGTGGACTCGTCCGTGATACCTTTTCCCTTTGAATTTGCCGCCTCGTGCATCAAATCTAGTTAAAACCACAACAATTACATCAAAATGGGTCAAAGAAAACATAACCCACTCAAATTTACTTGAAAAACACAATAATGCACCAAGTTGGTAAAACTCGAGCCCCGGGCCCGCTTCTCGAAAATTTCCGAAAATCATACCAACGGATTCCTCGTCTCGCCACGAGTCCGTGCATATATATTTATCGAAAATGGAGTCCATTTGACCCCTCAACCTCCACTTTTATCTTCCTAAATTTCCAAGCCCTAACCACCATGTTTTTCACTTAAATCCTCAATTTTTGGGGTGTTTAATCTATGTTTTTGCGTTATAATAACATAATTCGAGTTTAGGAACCCTTACCTGACGATTTTCCACTGTTTCTCCTTGAAAACCCTCGCAATTCGCCTCTCCCCGAAGTTAAAAGTGTGTGTTTTGAACTCTTAAATTCGATACATTATTTCTTTAAATCACTGACGAGTTTCGCTTCTGCGGAAATGCACTCACTTAGGCGAGTCCGCTTCTGCGGAATTTGTGTCGCTTCTGTGAGTTTTCCCTTAAGGGATCGGACCGCTTATGTGGCCCAAGCATTGCACCTACGAGACCGCTCCTGCGGCACATAGTCCGCTTCTGCGGAAATCCCTCGCCAGGCCAAACCTCGCTTCTGCGAGATTTTCCTCGCTTCTGCGGGGACCGCTCCTGCGGAAATGGCCCACTTCTACAAAACAAGCCCAGCCTCCCCTGGGTCGCTCCTGGGTTCATGGGGCCGCATCTGCGGAACCACTTCTGCGGTCCTATTTCCGCAGATGCGAAAATACCAGAAGCCAGATATCTCACACCTGTTAAAACTTAAAAAATTTCTGTTTAACCTCCCGAAAACATCCTGAGGCCCCCGGGACCTCAACCAAAAGCACAAATACATCACATTACTTCGTTCAAACTTGATTGCAACATAAAAACACCATCGTAAACATCAAAATCACCATTTTCTCATGGATTCAAGCCTAATTTTCATAAAAACTTCCGAAACTAAAATTTGCTCTAAAACCCGAGCTAAACACCTTCGAATGACCTGAAATTTTGCACGCATATCAAAAATCACCTAACGGAGCTACTGCAACTCTCGAAATTTCATTCCGAGCCTCGGATCGAAATCTCACATACCGTTCGGATTTCGCTAAAATCCAACCTTAGCCATTTCAAGCCTAAATCTACACCGAACCTCCGAATTCGATTCCGATTGCTCTCCTAAGCCATAAATCATCCCCCGAAGCTAGTCGAATCATTAGAAATCCATTCTGAACTTTCTAACTCTTCGGTCAACATTCGGTTGACTTTTCCAAACTATTCTTCTCATAAAGAGGTTTATTGCTTCATTTCTATCTAAATTCCATCCGATTGCTTCTAACTCTCCAAATACATATAAATTAGCATATTAAAGTATAAAATAAAGAAAACGGGGCGATAACTCCCGTAACGACGGGTTGGGTCGTTATATATATATATATATATATATATATATATATGTCATGACCCAGATTTTCCACCATCGGGATCGTGATGGCGCCTACTCGTGGTAGCTAGGCAAGCTAATTTACTCACCTTTTTCATAAACAAATCATCATGTTATCAATTTACTAGCATGAATAATAATAAAAATAATAGATGTGGAAGTCTAATTTTTTAAGTCTTAAATAAATGTAAACTGCTCAACAATATACTCTACCCAAGATGTGGAGTCACAAACTCACGAACTACTAAGAATAACTACACATAATGGTCTGGAAGAAATATAACAACCGCCTGTCTCGAAACAAATAGACTATAGTTTAATTGAAAAATATAAGAAGAGACGTCGGTCCTGCGGACGCCTGCAAGCTACCTCAGTCTCGTGGGTATGAAAGTCTACTATCGAACTACTCGTGCTGCTGCTCAAAACCTAGACCTGTGCAAAAATGCACAGAACTGTAGTATCAGCGCAACCGACCCCATGTGATGGTAAGTGCTCCGCCTATCCGGTGAAGTAGTGACAAGGCTAGGACCAGACACTCACATAAATCTGTGCAATTCTATATACATATGTACCACAAAACAACAAAAATACTAACTAAGCGAATAAGAGGGAAGGAACATGATATGGAGAGCACAATTAAATATATATAATTCACCAATGTCATAGAAATAGAGCGCAACAATAATTATCACAAAATAAGAAATTTAATAGTTGCACGGCATCACCCTTCATGCTTTTACTCTTATTCTCACCCAAACAATTATATAAAAGTGCATGGCATCACTCTTCGTGTGTTTACTCTCGTCCTCACCCAAACAATCATATAAAAGTGCACGGCATCACCCTTCGTACTTTTACTCTCACAACTCTCATTCATGGCACAGAATGACCCTTCGTGCAAATACATTAAAAATGGCATAGAATGGTACGGAATGTTCCTTCGTGCATAAATAGTTAAAAGATGGCACGGAATGACCCTTCGTGCAAATACGATTAAAAATGGCATAGAATGACCTTCGTACATTATCATTCTTCCTCACCCAAACAACAGTCACAATCAACGGGCAAGAATAATGAAATAAACAACAAGTACCATCCCGACAAGGGAGTAACAACAACACAATAAGGTCCCGACAAGGGAACAATACAACAACAACAACAATAAGGTCCCGACAAGGGAACAATAACAACAACTTTCACAACCCGACAAGGGCTTAATAATTTAACCATCTCAGTAAGGGATTAATCATAATTTGGCTTAGAAGGGTTCCACATTAGGTCACAACATGTACCAACAATGACTCACGGTCATGTTAGACTTTGGTGTATAGACACTCGTCACCACGCCTATACACCGCACTCGATCATTTAACAAATAGTAAATTATTATACTCTAATTCTATTCCCTCAAGCTAGGACAAATCAAACACTTACCTCAAAGTCTTGAAGTCCGCTTAACCTTCAACTATTGCTTTACCTCGTAATTCAACCTCTAACTCGCTTGAATCTAATCAAAAATTGTTTAATTACTTTAATAAGCACTATATGAATTAGTTTGAATGCATAAAAATGGTTTTCCAAAAGTTTTACTCAAAAAATTCCAAAATGTCCCCGGGCCCACGTGGTTGAAACTCGGGGTTCGAACCAAAATCCGGTTACCCATTCCCTTACAAGTTCAAATATATAATTTGTTTTGAAATCAGACCTCAAATTGAGGTCCACCTCCCCAATTTACGGAAAACCTAGGTTCTACCCAAAAACACCAATTTCACCCATGAAAATCCTTGATTTCAAATGGAAAACATGTTTAATGATGTTAAAAGTTGAAAGAATTGAGTTTAAAATCGATTTACAAGTGATTTGAGATGAAGTTGCTCTTGAAAAATTGGCTATGAGGTTTTGGGTTTTGAAAGAATGGTGAAAAGTGACTAAAATTCCCATAAGTATAAAAATAGCTAGGCCGCGGTTATGGGATTTGCGAACAAGGGTTCGCAATTGCGAACCCAAGTCTGCTATCATGGGGAATGCGAAGTTTGGGTTCGCATTTGCAAACTTGGGCTAGAATAGGATAGTTCGCATTTGCAATAAAGGGTTCGCATTTGCAATAAGGGGGTCGCATTTGCGGATGAACTAGTCGCATTTACGATCTTGTAACGATCCGACTCGTCATTACGGGAGTTACCACCCCGTTTTTCCCATTTTAAACTTTCATATGTTCCATTATATATGTTTGGAGAGTCTAAATTAAAGCGGGTTGAATTCGGTTAGAAATGAGGCAATAGACCCTTTTATGGGAAGGTTAGTTTGGAAAAGTCAACCAAATGTTGACCGATGAGTTAGAAAGCCCAGAATAGATTTCTGATGATTCGACTAGTTTCGGGGGATGATTTATGACTTAAGAGAGCAATTGAAATTGAATTTGGAGGCCCGGTGTAGACTTAGGCTTGAATTGGCTAATGTTGAATTTTGGCGAATTCCGGACGGTAGGTGAGATTTTGATCCAGGCCTCGAAATGAAATTCCGAGAGTTGTAGTAGCTCTGTTAGGTGATTTTGGATATGCATTTTGTGATCGGGTTTTAGATCAAATGCAAGTTTCGGAAGTTTTAGTGAAACTTAGGCTTGAATCCATGAGAATTCGATGATTTCGATGTTTATGATGGTGTTTTTATGTTGCGAGGAAGGTTGAATGAAGCAATGTGACATATCTGTGCATTTGGTTGAGGTCTCGAGGGTCTCGGGGTAATTTTGGATGCCCAACGGGGAGTTTTGAGTTGAAAGTTGCAGCAGAAAAATGATTTAGACAGGTCAGCGATCACATAGAAGGGCCTGAAGGGGTGAAATTTTACTTTATGCGATCGCATAGGTTGAGAAAATTGGGCAGTGCGATCGCAATAGCTGTTGATGTGATCGCATAGAAGGGATTTGAGGAGCCCAGGAAATTTGCTCTATGTGATCGCGTGAAGTGGTCTGCGATCACATAGGCTTAGGAAATTATACAGTGCGATAGGGTATAGTAGATTATGATCGCAGAGAAGGAAAAATGGGCCTGGAAAATATGCGATCGCATGAGAGGCATTGCGATCACATAGAAGAAAGCGTCAGTGACAGAATAGTTAAGTTATAAATCAACGCAACCCAAAACATAATTCCCAATTTGTACTCCGCCAAGAGAGGGGTTTGAGCGATTTGAAGAGAGTTTTCAATGGGTATCGCTTGGAGGTAAGTTTCTTGACTTGAAAATGTGATTTTATGCAATAATCAACACAAAAATTCATGAAATTGGGTAGAAATTGTGAAGAACTAGGGCTTAAGTTATGAAAATGAATTTTTCAAAATTTAAAGGCCATTCGAACTCCATTTTTGATAAATTTTATATGCACGGACTCGTGGAGAGACGAGAAATCCGTTGGTATGATTTTCGGAATTTTTTGAGAAGTGAGCCAGGGGCTCGGGTTTTACCAACTTCGTGAATTGTTACGATTTTCAAGTAATTTTGATTGGGTTATGTTTCTTTGACCCATATTTATGTATTCACTGTGGTTTTGACTAGATTCGACGCGCGGGGAGAAAAATTCGAAAGGAAAAGGCATTGCGGATGAGTCCACGGCTGGTTATAGGTGAGTAGTTGGTATATATGATAGCCTGAGGGTTTTAAACCCCGGCTTATCACATTATTACATTATTTAGGGCGTGACATACATCCCATGGCAGGTGCAGGATTGGTTATGACTGGGGATTGTGACTTGGTCCATCCCGAACTAGAATAATACCATATTGGCGATTGAAACGCACTTTGTGTTGAGTATATATGTGGGCTATATGCCATGTTTGGGGTCGTATGCCGACCTGTAGTATCCTTAGGGAATAGATATCTATGTGATAGCATGATTTGTAAAATTATTGATCTCAGTCCTGGGTTGAAATCACTATAATGAAATGCTAAGTCACCTATTCTTGCAAGATAAATAAACTAAAGTACTTTTCCTTGTTGATGAATTGGAAACTGGAAATATTTAAATTGAACATTTATGTGACTCATCTGCATGATGTGGACTGAGTATGGATCGGGCTGCACGCTGCAGTGGATGATATGAATATTGCGCTTGGGTTGAAGGAGCCCCTCCGGAGTCTGTACACACCCCAAGTGACTGCCTTCGACGTTAAATGGATTGGGCTACGCGCCATAGCGGTCATGTGCATTGCATTGCATTCTTGTTTTGTTAATTATTGTGTTATATGTGATTTGATGTTGTTGTTAGTTCATGGTAGGTATCGGGCTGTTAGTTTTAGCTTTGTTATGTGGTATTTTGTGGATTTCCTGCTTTTAGCTATTTTATATGCTTTTTACTCACTGAGTACTTAGTACTTACCCCTACTCCCTGCACCTTTGTGTGCAGATTCAGGTACGCAGGAGGTCTAGACAAGCAGTTCATTTCTTATAGAGTTATTCGAGTTGCTAAGGTAGCTGCTGGTGTTCGCAGGACCTAGCTTCTCTTCTATCCAGTTTATTTACTTATAAACTTTTAGACTTGAGTATTTCGTTCAGATATTATTACTATTATTCAGTTTTTGCTTAGAGGCTCTAGACTCGTGACCCCAGATCTTTGGGAGTGTTATTATTAGTATTCGCACTTCTCAGTATTTTATTCTACTATTATTATTGGAGTATTATTATAAACTCTCATATTCTTCTTGAATTTGTCATTTTAGGACTTGTTGTTAAATATGAAACAGTTGTTGGTCTGGCTTGCCTAGCTTTAGGGTTGGGCGCCATCACGATCGGGTTTGGTTCGGCTCTCGCGGATCGGTACGGTGACGTCCGTATCAATCTTCGAGAGGCTACAGAACATTTAGGAAACACTTCACTTTCTTGGATTCATATCATGCGGTTTGTGTTATCGCGAAACTAAATTTTTCCTTATTCTATACTCTTGCAGATAGTGTGAACATGTGATAATGGACATGGTGGACGCACCAGTGGCACCCAGAGGCCGTGGTCGTGGCAGAGATAGGGCAACAGTGACAACACCTTCTGATCCACCAGTTGACCAGACTCGGGGTCAGATCCCTGCACCAGTGGATCAGGTTCAGGATCAGGCTCCAGCTACAGGCATCTCAGCAGCTCAGGTTCAGGCACCGGCAATGCCTATTGAGATACCGGGTCTTTAGGAGACCTTAGCACAGATCCTATTAGTGTGTACTGGCTTAGCCCAGGTGGTTGCGACTTTTACTGCAGTGGCTTCTTCTCAGGCAGGGAGAGGAAATTAGACCCCCGTTGCTCGCACACCAGAGCCGGTAGTTTAGGGCTTACATGTACCTGAGGCAGCTCCAGCTCAGCCAGTCCAACCGGCTGCACCAGTCGCACCAGCTCCAGCTCATTTGGTCCCAGCTATGACTGATGACGAGCAGTGTCGGTTGGAGAGGTTTAGTAGACTTCAGCCTCCGACATTCAGTGGTATTAAGGGAGCGGATGCCTAGGGTTTTCTGGATAACTACCAGCGTATGCTTCGTATTGTGGGTATTCTAGAGTCTAGCGGTGTTGCTTTCACTACCTTTCAGTTCACAAGGCCAGTATTTAATTGGTGGGAGGATTTTGAGAGGCGTAGGCCTATTGGGGCAGTGCCCCTCACTTGGCATCAGTTCTCCACGGTATTTCTGGAGAAATATGTGCCCCAGTATTATAGGGAGGAGCAATGTCGTCAGTTTGAGTGGTTGAAGCAGGGAGATATGACAGTGACTCAATACGAGTTGAGGTTTACACAGCTAGCTCGGCATGCTATGCGGATGATTTCGATAGATCGTGAGAGGATCAAGATATTTGTGGATGGTCTCAACTATCCTATCCGCATATTGATGGCTAGAAAGAGGGCTACGACAGTTACTTTTGAGGAGGTGGTTGATGCGGTTCGTCAGATTGAGACAAACCTCCATCGAGAGCGTGATGAGAGGGAGGCTAAGAGACCTTGTGGTGCAGGTAGTTACAGTGGTGCTTCGTCTATGGGCCAGTTTGAGCACAGTAGAGATCATTCCTTCAGATCTCCTCAGTCAGGCTGTTCAGAGCCTAGTGGGGCTTTGTCAGACCGTGGTCGTCAACGTCATCAGGGTCATCATGGTCAGCAAGGTCATCAACGAAGCAAGCCCGCACTGAGAGCCCTTCCAGCTTAGAGCTCTGCTCCTGCTCCTTCAGCTTAGGGTTCATCTGCAGCGAGGGTTCTCAGTAGTCCCTTTCATCAGCTTCAGGACGTTGCTGTGAGTGTGGTGAGTTGGGCCATATCAGGAGGGAGTGTCCCCAGTTACTCCGTAAGCGGTCTTAGCAGAGGGATCAACCCTCATCTTCTGCTCCGGTTTCTTCAGCACCCACTTAGTCAGCTAGGAGTGATGGTCAGGTAGCCAGAGGTCACCCCAGGGTGAGGACCATACTGGTGGAGGTCAGGCTCATTTTTATGCTCTTCTAGATAGGAGGGACGCTAGCGCATCAAATGCAGTCATCACATGTATTATCTCAGTTTGCCACAGGTATGCTTCTATCTTATTTTATCCTGGATCTACCTATTCCTATGTATCTTCATACTTTGTGCAACATTTAGGTACGACCCATGGTATTCTTGCCTTGCCCTTGCATGTGTCTATCCTGGTGGGTGATACAGTTATTGTGGATCATATATACCGATTCTCTCTTGTTACTATTGGGGGTCTGGAGAACCGAGTTGACTTATTATTGGGCATGGTGGATTTCGACGTGATTCTGGGCATGGATTGGTTATCTACTTACCATGCTATTCTGGACTGTCATGCCAAGACTGGTACATTAGCTATTCCAGGTAATCCGAGGACCGAGCGGCGGGCGTGACTGATTATGTATCTGACAGGGTGGTTTCCTTCTTAAAAGCTCAACGAGTGATTGGGAAGGGTTGCTTACAATACACCGCGGTATGTGTGAGTCAAGATTTTACTTAGATTTCATTAGAGATGTTGAGGCTGAGGCTCCCGGTCTTGATTCGGTCCCCGTTGTGAGGAATTTTCTGAATGTATTTCCAGCAGATCTGTCGGGCATACCGCCGGACAGGGACATCAATTTTGGTATTGACTTGGTGCCGGGAACTCAGCCCATTTCTATTCCTCCATACCGCATGGCATCAGCTGAGTTAAAAAAGTTGAAAGAACAGCTTCAGGTACTCTTAGATAAGGGGTTCATTCGCCTGAGTGTGTCACCTTGGGGTGCACCGGTATTATTCGTAAAGAAGAAAGATTGCACAATGAGAATGTGCATTGATTACAGATAGTTGAACAAGGTGATAGTAAAGAATAAGTACCCATTGCCTCGTATTGAGGACTTGTTTGATCAACTTCAGGGAGCAAGTGTATTCTCTAAGATTGACCTTCTATCGGGTAATCACCAGTTGAAGATTAGGGTTTCAGACATTATGAAGACGGTTTTAAGAACAAGATATGTACACTATGAATTTTTTATGATGTCTTCTGGGCTAACTAATGCCCCAGCCGCATTCATGCACTTGATGAACAGTGTATTCCTGCCGTATCTGTATTCCTTTGTGATCATATTTATTGATGATATCCTGGTGTACTCTCGCAGCCAGGAGGAGCACGCGCAACACTTGAGGGTGGTATTGCAGAAATTGAGAGAGGAGAAGCTTTATACAAAGTTTCCTAAGTGTGAGTTCTGGTTTCTGGGACATGTAGTGTCCAGCGATGGTATTCAGGTTGACCCACAGAAGGTCGAGGCGGTGCAGAATTGGACCAGACCATCCTCAGCTACGGAGATCCGGAGTTTCCTCAGTTTGGCAGGCTATTACCGCAGGTTTGTTCAAGGTTTTTTGTCTATTGCTTCACCCTTGACGAAGTTGACGTAGAAGAATGCTCCATTTGTGTTGTCTGATGAATGCGATGAGAGCTTGTAGAAGCACAAGTCGGCCTTGACCACATCTCCGGTACTTGTATTGCCATCAGCTTCGGGGTCTTATATTGTGTATTGCGATGCTTGGAGAGTTGGGATTGGTTGTGTATTAATGCAGAAGGGTAGAGTTATTGCATATGCTTCTCACCAGTTAAAGCCCCATGAGAAGAACTACCATGTTCACGACTTAGAATTAGCTGCTATTGTTCATGACTTGAAGATTTGGAGGCATTACTTATATGGTGTATCTTGTGACGTATATACAGACCACCACAGTCTTCAGCACTTGTTTAAGCAAAAAAATCTCAATTTGAGGCAGCGAAGATGGCTTGAATTACTCAAAGACTATGACATTGCTATCTTGTATCATCCTGGAAAGGCCAATGTAGTGGCCGATGCTTTAAGCTGGAAGACTATTAGTATGGGCAGCTTGGCGTACGTTCCAGTTGGGGAGAGGCCCCTTGTAGTTGATGTTCAGGCTCTTGCTAATCAGATGGTGAGGTTGGATATTTCTGAGCCCAGCCGGGTGATGGCTTGCGTGGTATCTCGGTCTTCTTTGTATGGCCGTATTCGAGAGCTTCAGTATGATGATCCACATTTGCTTGTTCTGAAGGACAGGGTCTAGTGATCGATTGCAAACTCAACCCGAAGGAAGAACACATGCACAACTAACTTTTACCTGAATAGTGGTTCGGGGTCAATCCACAGGGAGTTGGAATTTGGAGTGAGAAATTGCGATGAACTAGAATTGTGAGTTAGCTTCTAATTTATCTTCAAACATATTTGTGTTTTCCTTTTTTTTTATAACTAATTTATCAACTACTAATAAGAAGTCTAAATTATGCTAAGGATGATTCAAAAGTGTAATGCAAGTAGGGAAAGGACTAGAGTAGTAGCATGTACCTAGGTGTATAACTAACGGGTAATGAAATTCAATACAAAGTTGATATGATGGGATGATTGGATAACTATTGCACTATGCACTCATTCTCACACCTCTTGGTAGAGAGAATGATTTTGCCCAATTGACTCTCGAGAGACCAATTGGGTAGGCTAATTTGTCCAAGCAACTTTAGGTTCAAGTTGGGTAATTACTCTATCGAGGTTTTTACCCGTTACTTGGGACTACCATTCTCATGGGTCCATCCCAAATCCTTGTTGGGATTGATTGAGAAGTTTTAGACTCTCTTTTTCAAGAAGAGTCCAAACCCACAAAGCTAGATTTAGTGTTTGCAACCACAAAATCCAAATAAAAAATATTCAATCAACCCAAATCCTAACACCCATAATCATCTAAGCATTAAATAATCTAACCCATTAATTACCCACACTAGGGTTGAGCTACAACCCTAGCTATGAGTTTAGCTAGCCATTAACAATGAAGAAAATGAAGAAATTAAAGATGAAATTGACATAATATTTGATTACAAATTAAATCTAGAAGTTTCAATGATAAAAGACTAAGGAAATTGCCCAAAATAGGCAAAAATATCTTCTCACGAGCTCAGCTGTTCGTAGCTAATATATGACATATCCTAAAAAAGTAAAAGAAGCTATTTATACGGTACAGAAATTTTCGGACAAAAATACCCCTGAGGGTCTGGCGCGGACTGCACACTTTTGACGTGCGGCCGTGTAGGGCAAATATTCTTCAACAAGTTGGCACCTGGAGCATGTCATGTGGACCGCGTACTTTTGTCACGCGGCCGCGTAGGCTTAGCAGCGCGAACTGCGTAGAAATGGTGCGCGGCCGCACTATGTAATTCCTCCAATTGCACACTCTCTAAATCTTCACCCACGCGGACCGCACTATTTTGGCACGCGGCCGCGTGGAGCTTTGCTTGACTCATCAATTCTCTGATCTTCATTGTTGCGGACCGCATGGAAATGGGCACGGTCCGTGTAGATTTGCCTTCTATTTTTGGCCTCTCTAAACTTGCTTGCGCAGCCGCACACCAAATCAGTGCGGTCTGCGCAGCTGAAGGTGAGCCTGGTCTCTTCTCTGAATCACCTTGTGCGGCCGCACAACAAAATAGTTAGTGCGGTCCGCACAGGTCCCTTTGGTGCCCTTCTATTTCTTCACTTGACGCTTAGCCGGTTTCACTCCTTTTTGAGCTGATTTAACGGTATTCGTCTTTTTGTCGCTCAAACCTGCAAAATAGCGTACTTGTAAGCAAATCAAGGCCAGACTAACACATTTTATGCACAAAGCTCGGGCAAGAATGGGTCTAAAAGTATGCAAACTTCCTAGTTATCATCCAGCACGATGATGCCAGAGATGTGACCATCAGAAAGAATGGTGTGTTGCGGATGCAGGGCAGGATTTGTGTGCCTAATGTAGATGGGCTTCGGGAGTTGATATTAGAGGAGGCCCACAGCTCACGATATTCGATCCATCCGGGTGTCATGAAGATGTACCAAGATTTGAGACAGCACTACTGGCGGAGAAGGATGAAAAAAGGATATTGTGAATTATGTGGCTCGATGTCTTAATTGCCAGCAAGTCAAACATGAACACCAGAGACCTGGTGGGGTGTTCCAGCGCATGGATATTCCCGAGTGGAAATGGGAGAGGATTACTATAGATTTTGTGAGTGGTCATCCCCGTACCTTGAAGAAGTTTGATTTAGTTTAGGTGATCGTGGATCGACTGACCAAGTCCGCGCACTTCATTCCTGTGTGCACTACCTATTCATTCGAGCGGTTAGCAGAGATTTTCATCATAGAGATTGTGCGATTGCATGGGGTTCCCGTTTCTATTATATCTGATCGAGGTACCAATTCACTTCTCAGTTCTAGAGGACATTTTAGCGAGAGTTGGGTTCACAGGTAGAGTTGAGGACAACATTTCACCCACAGACGGATGGGCAGTCCGAGCGTATAATTTAGATATTAGAGGACATGTTGCTTGCCTGCGTTATTGATTTTGGAGGTCTTGGGCTAATTACCTACCTCTTGCAGAGTTTTCTTATAACAATAGCTATCAATCCAACATTGAGATGGCGCCGTATGAAGCCTTATATAGGGGACGGTGTATGTCTCCAATTGGTTGGTTTGAGCCCGGTGAGGCTAGATTATTGGAGACAGATTTAGTCCAAGATGTCTTAGATAATGTGAAGGTGATTCAGGAGAGACTTCTCACAGCTCAGTCGCATCAGAAGAGTTATCCGGACCGAAAGGTCTGAGACGTGTCTTATTCAGTGGGAGAGAAGGTGTTGCTGAAAGTTTCGCCTATGAAAGGCGTTATGAGGTTTGGGAAGAAAGGAAAGCTGAGCCCAAGGTTCATTGGATCTTTTGAGGTACTTAGGAAGATTGGGGAAGTGGCTTATATGCTTGCTTTTCCAGCTAGCTTGTCGGGAGTTCATCCGGTGTTCCATGTTTCTATGCTCCGGAAGTACGTTGGAGACCCGTCTCATGTATTAGACTTTAGCACGATACAATTGGATGAGGACTTGACCTATGATGTGGAGCCGGTAGCCATTTTGGGTCGACAGGTTTGTAAGTTGAGATCCAAAGATATAGCTTCTGTGAAGGTGCAGTGGAGAGGTTGTCCCGTGGAGGAAGCAACTTGGGAGACCGAGCAGGAGATGCGGAGCAAATATCCATACTTATTTGAGACTCCACGTATGTTTCTCAGCCCGATCGCGAACGAGCGTTTGTTTAAGTTTGGAAGGACATAATGTCCCGACTCATCGTTACGGGAGTTACCGCCTCGTTTTCCCTATTTTACACTTTCATATGTTCCATTATATGTGTTTGGAGAGTTTGAAGTAAATCGGGTAGAATTCGGTTAGAAATGAGGCAATAAACCTCTTTATGGGATGATTAGTTTGGAAAAGTCAACCAAATGTTGACCCATGATTTAGAAAGCTCGGAATGGATTTCTGATGATTCGACTATTTTTGGGGGATTATTTAAGACTTATGAGAGCAATCAGAATTGAATTCGGAGGTCCGGTGTAGATTTAGGCTTGAATTGGCTAAGGTTGAATTTTTGCAAATTCCAGATTTGATCCGGGACTCGGAATGAAATTCTGAGAGTTGCAGTAGCTTCATTAGGTGATTTTAGATATGCGTACAAAATTTCAGATCATTCGAAGGTGTTTAGGTCGGGTTTTAGATCAAATTCAAGTTTCGGAAGTTTTAGTGAAACTTAGGCTTGAATCCATGAGAATTTGATGACTTTGATGTTTATGATGGTGTTTTTATGTTGCGAGAAAGTTTGAATGAAGTAATGTGACATATCTATGCATTTGATTGAGGTCCCGAGGGTCTCGGGGTGATTTCCGATGCCCAACAGGGAGTTTTGATTTGAAAGTTGCAGCAGAAAAATTGCAGACAGTTTTTGTTCTATGCGATCGCATAAACAGGTCTGCAATTGCATAGAAGGGCCTGAAAGGGTGAAAATTTTACTCTATGCGATAACGTGAAGGGGCGTGCGATTGCATTGGTTGAGGAAATTGGGCAGTGCGATCGCAATAGGTGTTGATGCGATCGCATAGAAAGGATTTGAGGAGCCCAGGAAATTTGCTCTATGTGATCGCATGAAATGGTCTGCGATCGCATAGGCTTAGGAAATTATACAGTGCGATTGCATACAGTAGATTGCAATCGTAGAGAAGGAAAAATGGGCCGGGAAAATTTACTCTATGCATTCGCATGAGAGGCATTGCGATTGCATAGAAGAAAGCGTCAGTGACAGAACAGTTAAGTTAAAAATCAGACGCGACCCAAAACATAATTCCACTATTTTTACTCCGCCAAGAGAGGGTTTTGAGCGATTTGAAGAGAGTTTTCAACGGGTATCGCTTGGAGGTAAGTTTCTTGACTCGAAAACGTGATTTAATGCAAGAATCAACACAAAAGTTCATGAAATTATTTAGAAATTGTGAATAACTAGGGCTTAAGTTATGAGTACGAATTTTGGGATTTTGAAAGGCCATTCGAACTCCGTTTTTGATAAATTTTATATGCACGGACTCATGGAAAGACGAGGAATCCATTGGTATGATTTTCAGAATTTTTCAAGAAGTGGGCTCGAGGCTCGGGTTTTACTAACTTTGTGAATTGTTATGCTTTTCTAGTAATTTTGATTGGGTTATGTTTCTTTGACCCATATTTATGTATTCTCTGTGGTTTTGACTAGATTCGACGCACGAGGAGGCAAATTCGAAAGGAAAAGGCATTGCGGACGAGTCCACGGCCGGTTAGACGTGAGTAGTTGGTATATATGATAGCCTGAGGGTTTGAAACCCCGACTTATCACATTGTGACGCTATTTAGGGCATGACTCGCATCCCACGGCAGGTGCGGGATTGGTTATGACTGGGGATTGTGACTTGGTCCATCCCGAACAAGAATAATACTATATTGGCGATTGAAATGCACTTTTTGTTGAGTATATATGTGGGTTATATGCCATGTTTGGGGCTTTGTGCCGACCTGTAGTATCCTTAGGGGATAGATATCTATGTGATAGCATGATTTGTAAAATCATTGATCTCAGTCTTGGGTTGAAATCACTATAATGAAATGCTAAGTCACCTATTCTTGCAAGATAAATAAACTAAAGTACTTTTCCTTGTTAATGAATTGGAAACTAGAAATAATTAAATTGAACTGTTATGTGACTTATATGCATGATGTGGACTGAGTATGGATCGGGATGCACGCCGCATCGGATGATATGAATATTGCGCTTGGGCTGAAGGAGGCCCTCCGGAGTCTGTACACAACTCAAGTGAGCGTCGTCGACGCTAAACGGATCAGGCTACGTGCCGTGGCAGTCATGTGCATTGCATTGCATTCTTGTTTTGTTAATTACTTGTGTTATCTGTGGTTTGCTGTTGTTGTTAGTTCGTGGTAGGTATCGGACTGTTAGTTTTAGCTTTGCTCTGTGGTATTCTGTGGATTTCCTTATTTCAGCTATTTTATATTCTTTTTACTCACTGAGTACTTAATACTCACCCCTACTCCCTGCACTTTTGTGTGCAGATTCAGGTACGCAGGAGGTCTAAACGAGCAGTTTATTTTCTTACGGTGTTATTTGAGTTGCTAAGGTAGCTGCTGGCGTTCGCAGGACCTGGCTTCTCTTCTATCCAGTTTATTTACTTATATAGTTTCAGACTTGAGTATTTCGTTAAGATATTCTTACTATTATTTAGTTTTTGCTTAGAGGCTCTAGACTCGTGACCCCAAATCTTTGGGAGTGTTATTATTAGTATTCGCACTTCTCAGTATTTTATTCTACTATTATTATTGGAGTATTATTATAAACTCTCATATTCTTCTTGAATTTGACATTTTGGGACTTATTGTTAAATATGAAATAGGTGTTGGTCTGGCTTGCCTAGCTTTAGGGTTGGGCGCCATCACGACCGGGTTTGGGTCGTGACAGATATCTTGCCAAAGCCCAGATTTCGCAATTGCAACTACTTGTTTGCATTTGCGAACTCGCAATTGCAAGCCCATTTCTCGCATTTGCGAAAAATACAGCAACGAGCATACTACAAATATGAGAAATGCAATCCGATGCCTATCCAAAATTCACCCGAGCCCTCAGGGCTCCAAACCAAACACGCACACAACCTCAAAACAACCTACAAAATTGCTCGCACGATCAAATCATCAAAATAACATCGTTTACATAGAATCAAGCCTCAAAGCACATGCTTTTCCTTCTAAACTTCATAAAATTTCAAACTTGGAACTCATATTCTAAAACATGCCAAACGATGTCCAATTTTGATCAAACTTTATAGGAAGCGCTTAAACAATATATAAGACTTGTACCGGGCATCAGAACCAAGAAACGATCCCTATGCCATGGTCTTTTAATTAATTTCTATTTTTATTTTCCTTAATAATTTCAAAAAAATAATTTAACAGAAAAATTCTTTTACTCAGGTTCTAGACCTCGGATTTCAACTACGGGCACATGCTCGAGTCCCATATTTTTCTACGGACCTTCTGGGATAGTCCGATCTCAGGTCCGAGTCCGTATACCTAAATTGTTGACCAAAGTCAACTATCATCATATTAATATCAAAATATCTTCAAATTTTTCACAAAATTCACATATTCCAACATAAACATTTTTCGGCTATGCGCCCGAACTGTGCATGCAAATCGAGGCAATATAAAATGAGGCTTTCAAGGCCCCGGAAGCACAAAACAGATGAGAAAAACAGGTGATGACCCTTTGGGTCGTCACATCCTCCACCTCTAAAATAACCGTTCATCCTCGAACAAACAAGAGAAGGAAGTACCTGAGTCGGGGAATAGATATGGATAACGACTCCACATATCAGATTCGGACTCCCACGTCGATGCCTTGGGAGGCCGACCTCTCCACTGAAAATGCACGGAAGGAAAGCTCTTCGACCTCAACTGTCAAACCTGCCGGTCTAGAATAGCTACCGGCTCCTCCTCGTAAGATAGATCTTTGGCCAACTAGACAGTGCTGAAGTCTAACACATGCGTAGGATCGTCGTGATACCTCCGAAGCATAGATACATGTAAAACTGGATGCACGACTAATAAGCTAGGTGGCAATGCAATTCTATAAGCCACCTCTCCCACTCGATCCAGAATCTTAAATGGACCAATGTACCTAGGGCTAAGCTTGCCCTTCTTTCCGAACCTCATCACACCCTTCATAAGCGACACCCGGAGCAATACCCGCTCACCAACCATGAAATCTACATATCGGACCTTATGGTCTGAATAACTCTTCTATCTAGACTGAGCTGAACGCAATCTCTCCTGAATAGTCTTGATGTTATCTAAGGCCTCCTGAACTAAGTCAATACCCAACAACCGAGCCTCTCCCATCTCAAACTATCCGACTGGAGACCGACATCGCCTACCATACAACACCTTATATGGAGCCATCTGAATGATATACTGGTAGCTATTATTGTAGGCAAACTTTCCTAAGGGCAAACATTGGTCCCACGAGCCTCCAAAGTCAATTACGCAAGCTCCGAGCATATCCTCCAAATTTTGAAGAGTCCGCTCAGACTGACCGTCCGTCTGAGGATGGAATGTTTTGCTCGACTGAACCTGGGTGCCTAACTCCTGTTGGACCGCTCTCCAGAAGCGTGAGGTAAACCGTGTACCCTGATCTGAGATAATAGATACCGGCACCCCATGCAGGCGAACAATCTCCCGAATATAAATCTCTGCTAACTTGTCAGATGAATAGGATACTGCTACTAGAATGAAATGAGTTGACTTGGTCAGCCTATCAACAATAACCCAAATAGCATCAAATTTCTTCCGAGTCAACATAAGTCTAGTAATGCAGTCCATTGTAATCCGCTCCCACTTCCACTCGGGAATCGTAATTCTCTAGAACACACCACCAGGCCTCTGGTGCTCATATTTAACATGCTGACAATTTAAACACCAAGAGACATACGCAACATGTCCTTTTTCATCCTAAGCCACCAATAATGCTGCCGCAAATCCTGACAAATCTTCGCGGCAACCGGGTGAATAGAATACTGAGAACTATGGGCCTCCGCCAAGATCAACTCTCGAATCCCATCAACATTGGGCAAACAAACTTGCCCTTGCAATCTCAACACCCCATCATCATCTAAGATTACCTTCGTAGCACCTCCTCGCTGCACATGTCTCTCAGGACACACAAATGGGGATCACCGAACTGTCTCCCACGGATACGCTCCAATAAAGAAGAACGAGCGACCGTGCAAGCCAACACCCGGACGGTAGGTGAGATTTTGATCTGGGGTTCGGAATGAAATTCTAAGAGTTGCAGTAGCTTTGTTAGGTGATTTTGGATATGCGTACAAAATTTCAGATCATTTGGAGGTGTTTAGGTCGGGTTTTAGATCAAATTCAAGTTTCGGAAGTTTTAGTGAAACTTAGGCTTGAATCCATGAGAATTTGATGACTTTGATGTTTATGATGGTGCTTATATGTTGAGAGAAAGTTTGAATGAAGTAATTTGACATATCTATGCATTTGGTTGAGGTCCCGAGGGTCTCGGGGTGATTTCGGATGCCCAACGGGGAGTTTTGAGTTGAAAGTTGCAGCGGAAAAATTGCAGACAGTTTTTGTTCTATGCGATCGCATAAATAAGTCTGCAATCGCATAGAAGGGCCTGAAAGGGTGAAAATTTTACTCTATGCGATCACGTGAAGGGGTCTACGATCGCATAGGTTGAGGAAATTGGGCAGTGCGATCGCAATAGGTGTTGATGCGATCGCATAGAAAGGATTTGAGGAGCCCTGGAAATTTGCTCTATGTGATCGCATGAAATGGTCTGCGATCGCATAGGCTTTGGAAATTATACAGTGCGATCGCATACAGTAGATTGTGATCGTAGAGAAGAAAAAATAGGCCTGGAAAATTTACTCCATCCAATCGCATGAGAGGCATTGCGATTGCGTAGAAGAAAGCGTCAGTGACAGAACAATTAAGTTAAAAATCAGACGCGACCCAAAACATAATTCCACTATTTTTACTCTGCCAAGAGAGGGTTTTGAGCGATTTGAAGAGAGTTTCCAACGGGTATCACTTGGAGGTAAGTTTCTTGACTCGAAAACGTGATTTTATGCAAGAATCAACACAAAAATTCATGAAATTGGGTAAAATTGTGAATAACCAAGGCTTAAGTTATGAGTACGAATTTTTGGATTTTGAAAGGCCATTCGAACTCCGTTTTATATAAATTTTATATGAACGGACTCGTGGAAAGACGAGGAATCCGTTGGTATGATTTTCAGAATTTTTCGAGAAGTGGGATCGGGGCTCGGGTTTTACCAACTTTGTGAATTGTTATGCTTTTCTAGTAATTTTGATTGGGTTATGTTTCTTTGACCCATATTTATGTATTCTCTGTGGTTTTGACTTGATTCGACGCACGAGGAGGCAAATTCGAAAGGAAAAGGTATTGCGGACGAGTCCACGGCCGGTTAGAGGTGAGTAGTTGGTATATATGATAGCCTGAGGGTTTGAAACCCCGACTTATCACATTGTGATGCTATTTAGGGCATGACTCGCATCCCACGGCAGGTGCGGGATTGGTTATGACTGGGGATTGTGACTTGGTCCATCCCGAAAAAGAATAATACTATATTGGCGATTGAAATGCACTTTTTGTTGAGTATATATGTGGGCTATATGCCATGTTTGGGGCTTTGTGCCGACCTGTAGTATCCTTAGGGGATAGATATCTATGTGATAGCATGATTTGTAAAATCATTGATCTCAGTCCTGGGTTGAAATCACTATAATGAAATGCTACGTCACCTATTCTTGCAAGATAAATAAACTAAAGTACTTTTCCTTATTAATGAATTGGAAACTGGAAATAATTAAATTGAACTGTTATGTGACTTATATGCATGATGTGGACTGGGTACGGATCAGGATGCACGCCGCAGCGGATGATATGAATATTGCGCTTGGGCTGAAGGAGCCCCTTCGGAGTCTGTACTCAAGTGAGCGTCGTCGACGCTAAACGGATCAGGCTACGCGCCGTGGCAGTCATGTGCATTGCATTGCATTCTTGTTTTTTAATTACTTGTGTTATCTGTGGTTTGCTGTTGTTGTTAGTTCGTGATAGGTATCGAATTGTTAGTTATATCTTTTCTCTGTGGTACTCTGTGGATTTCCTGCTTTCAGCTATTTTATATGCTTTTTACTCACTAAGTACTTAATACTCACCCCTACTCCCTGCACCTTTGTGTGCAGATTCAAGTACGCAGGAGGTCTAAACGAGCAGTTTATTTTCTTACGGTGTTATTTGAGTTGCTAAGGTAGCTACTGGCGTTCGCAGGACCTGGCTTCTCTTCTATCCAATTTATTTACTTATATAGTTTCAGACTTGAGTATTTCGTTCAGATATTCTTACTATTATTCAGTTTTTGCTTAGAGGCTCTAGACTCGTGACCCCAAATCTTTGGGAGTGTTATTATTAGTATTCGCATTTCTCAGTATTTTATTCTACTATTATTATTGGGGTATTATTATAAACTCTCATATTCTTCTTGAATTTGACCTTTTGGGACTTATTGTTAAATATGAAATAGGTGTTGGTCAGGCTTGCTTAGCTTTAGGGTTGGGCGCCATCACGACCGGGTTTGGGTCGTGACAGATATCTTGTCAAAGCCCAGATTTCGCAATTGCAACTACTTGTTTGCATTTGTGAACTCGCAATTGCAAACCCACTTCTCGCATTTGCGAAAATTATATCAACGAGCATACTAGAAATATGAGAAATGCAATCCGATGCCTATCCAAAATTCACCCGAGCCCTCAAGGCTCCAAACCAAACATGCACACAACCTCAAAACAACCTACGGAATTGCTCGCATGATCAAATCGCCAAAATAACATCGTTTACATAGAATCAAGCCTCAAAGCACATGATTTTCCTTCTAAACTTTATAAAATTTCAAACTTGGAACTCATAGTCCAAAACACGCCAAACGATGTCCAATTTTGATCAAACTTTATAGGAAGCGCTTAAACAATATATAAGACTTGTACTGGGCATCAGAACCAAGATACGATCCCTATACCATGGTCTTTTAATTAATTTCTATTTTTATTTTCCTTAATAATTTCAGAAAATTAATTTAACAGAAAAATTCTTTTACTCAGGTTTTAGACCTCGGATTTCAACTCCGGGCACATGCCCGAGTCCCATATTTTTCTACGAACCTTCTAGGATAGTCCAATCTCAGGTCCGGGTCCGTATACCTAAATTGTTGACCAAAGTCAACTATTATCATATTAGTATCAAAATTCTTCAAATTTTTCACAAAATTCACATATTCCAACATAAATATTTTCCAGCTATGCGTCCGAACTGTGCATGCAAATTGAGGCGATATAAAATGAGGCTTTCAAGGCCTCAGAAGCACAAAACAGATGAGGAAAACAAGTGATGACCCTTTGGGTCGTCACATCCTCCACCTCTAAAATAACCGTTCATCCACGAACAAACAAGAGAAGGAAGTACCCGAGTCGGGCAATAGATGTGGATAACGGCTCCACATATCAGATTCGGACTCCCAGGTCGATGCCTCGGGAAGCTGACCTCTCCACTGAACATGCACGGAAGGAAAGCTCTTCGACCTCAACTGTCAAACCTGCCGGTCTAGAATAGCTACCGGCTCCTCCTCGTAAGATAGATCCTTAGCCAACTAGACAGTGCTGAAGTCTAACACATGCGTAGGATCGTCGTGATACCTCCGAAGCATAGATACATGAAAAACTGGATGCACGACTAATAATCTAGGTGGCAATGCAATTCTATAAGCCACCTCTTCCACTTGATCTAGAATCTTAAATGGACCAATGTACTAGGGCTAAGCTTTCCCTTATTTCTGAACCTCATCACACCCTTCATAAGTGAAACCCAGAGCAATACACGCTTACCAACCATGAAATCTACATCTCGGACCTTATGGTCTGAATAACTCTTCTATCTAGACTGAGCTGAATGCAATCTTTCTTGAATAGTCTTGACGTTATCTAAGGCCTCCTGAACTAAGTCAGTACCCAACAACCGAGCCTCTCCCATCTCAAACCATCCGACTGGAGACCGACAACGCCTACCATACAACGCCTTATATGGAGCCATCTGAATGATATAGTGGTAGCTATTATTGTAGGCAAACTTTCCTAAGGGCAAACATTGGTCCCACGAGCCTCCAAAGTCAATTATGCAAGCTCCGAGCATATCCTCTAAATTTTGAAGAGTCCGCTCAGAGTGACCGTCTGTCTGAGGATGGAATGATGTGCTCAACTGACCCTGGGTGCCTAACTCATGCTGGACCGCTCTCCAGAAGCGCGAGGTAAACTATGTACCCTGATCTGAGATAATAGATACCGGCATCCCATGCAGGCGAACAATCTCCCGAATATAAATCTCTGCTAACTTGTCAGATGAATAGGATACTGCTACTATAATGAAATGAGCTGACTTGGTCAGCCTATCAACAATAACCCAAATAGCATCAAATTTCTTCCGAGTCAACAGAAGTCTAGTAATGAAGTCCATTGTAATCCGCTCCCACTTCCACTCGGGAATCTTAATTCTCTAGAATACACCACCAGGCCTCTGGTGCTCATATTTAACATGCTGACAATTTAAACACCAAGAGACATACGCAACAATGTCCTTTTTCATCCTACGCCACCAATAATGCTGCCGCAAATCCTGATACATCTTCGCGGCAACCGGGTGAATAGAATACTGAGAACTATTGGCCTCCGCCAAGATCAACTCTCGAGTCCCATCAACATTGGGCACACAAACTTTCCCTTGCAATCTCAACACCCCATCATCATCTAAGGTTACCTTCGTAGCACCTCCTCGCTGCACATGTCTCTCAGGACACACAAATGGGGATCACCGAACTGTCTCCCACGGATACGCTCCAATAAAGAAGAACGAGTGACCGTGCAAGCCAACACCCTGCTAGGCTCAGAAATATCTAATCTCACGAATCGATTGGCTAAGGCCTGAATATCTAGAGCAAGCGGTCTCTGGCTGACCGGAATATAAGCGAGACTACCCATGCTGGCAGACTTTCTACTCAACGCATCAGCCACCACATTGGCCTTACCTGGGTGATATAAGATAGTAACGTCATAATCTTTTAGCAACTCTAACCATCTCCTCTGCCACACATTTAACTCCTTTTGCTTGAACAAGTACTGATGACTCTTTTGATCCATGTATACCTCGCACGCCACACCATATAGATAATGCCTCCAAATTTTTAAGGCATGAACAACCGCTGCCAACTCTAGGTCATGATCCAGATAATTCTTCTCATGGATTTTCAACTGTCTCGAGGCATATGCAATAACCTTGCCATCTTGCATCAATACCGCTCCAAGCCCAGTACGGGAAGCATCGCAATAGACTATGTAAGGCCCTGAACACATGGGCAAGGGCAAAATCAACATTGGTGCCGTAGTCAGAGCTGTCTTGAGCTTCTGAAAGCTCGCCTCGCACTCATCTGACCACTTGAACTGGGCACCCTTCTAGGTTAACCTGGTCATTGGGGCTGCAATAGAAGAGAACCCCTCTACAAACCGATGGTAGTAACTTGTTAATCCCAAGAAACTTCGAATATCGGTCACTGAAGCTGGTCGAGACCTTCTTGACTGCCTCAATATTCTTTGGGTCTACCTAAATACCCTCTACTGATACAATATGACCCAGAAATGCAACCAAACTCAACCATAACTCGCATTTTAAAAACTTGGCATATAGATGATTATCCTTCAGAGTCTGAAGGACTACTCTGAGGTGCTGGTCGTGCTCTTCCTCTCTTCGGGAGTACACTAGGATATCATTTATAAAGACAATCACGAACATATCTAGATAATGCCTGAACACTCAGTTCATCAACTCCATAATTGCTGCTGGGGCATTCGTCAACCCGAAAGACATGACTAAGAACTCATAGTGCCCATACCGAGTGTGAAAAGTTGTCTTAGGAATATCATACGCCCTAATCATCAGCTGATGGTAGCCCGACCTCAAGTCTTTCTCTAAGAACACCCTTACTCCCTGGAGCTGGTCAAACTAATCATCAATCCTCGGCAGTGGATGTCACACCTCCTTTTAGCGCGCCCGCTACCCGGGGGTAGAAGCGCAAGGGAGTTTTTCCAATTTAAGTGACAATATTTGAAATGGGATTACTCTATTTATTTCTGAGTCACCACTTGGAATAAATTATGGTGTCCCAAGTCACCGATTTATTTAAATCCCGAGTCGAGGAAATTTACGACTTTCCAAATGAAGTCTGCGAACCAGAGATTCTAAGTAAGGAATTCTGTTGACCCGAGGGAAGGTGTTAGGCACCCCCGGATCCCGTGGTTCTAGCACGGTTGCTTCAACTATTATAAATGGCTAAAAATATCTGATTTTATACATGTTTATAAATTAATGCTCTGATTAATCTTTTAAACCGCTTTATTAATTTTGAAGAAAAATATCTGACTTAAACAACAGTATTTAAACTATCAGTAAATAAATAATAAATAAAAATTATTTGCTCTAAATAAAATCAAAATTTTGTCCCCTTTCATTCCGTTTAGTACCCTATATAAAATGAACACTTTAATTTCTAAATTTTACTTCTATTAACCCAATTCCGGCATATGTCTCTTAATAATTGAGTTAAACTACAAATGTTGTTCTTTTTGGAGAAAACTTGCTCAGCTTATTAACGAAGTCTGGGCTTGAAGCCCAATACAAAGAAGAACGAAATCTAGGCTTGAAGCCCACACGCATGCGCTAGCCTTCTCTATCGTGTGCCTTTCTAAGTAAAATTTCACAAATGCACAGTACATAGCCTGGGATTCAATTTTTATTGGTGGATTATTCTATATATTCCTAACTTTTGATTTATAAAGAAATCATATACTACTGCCTATTGAAATAAATTATTTGAAACTGTTTTTAGCTTTTCATGTAAGCTGTTTTTAGCTTTTCATGTGTTTGAACACTCATAATTGTTTGAACATAGATGAACACATATATTGAACACTCATAATATGTTTGAAATCATATAAGCTATTTTTAGCTTTTCATGCTCGAACCAGTATGTTTGAAACTAAACCAACAGTTATGAATCGAATCGTCAAATGCAAACGGCTAGGAATCTACACTAAAATACATAAGTAATAAAAAAAACTAGAAATTCAGCTTCAAACAGGATCTTCATTTGAACAGAATTTCATGTCTTTACATGCATCAGTAATTAAACTTCAACCATGAACTAAAGAAGTACCTGGCAGTTGAAGAAAAATTAATCAGTGACAGTAGTAACAACAAAGCAGAAACGAACAGCAACGCAATCAGCAGTAACCCAGGAGTGTAACATAGAATCCGGCAACTTCAGAAAACAATTCCATAGATGAAAAACACAACTTATCAGGCAATGACCCCTCAGACTGATCAAAACAAAAACGGAATGCTTCAACTAACTTCACTGTAAGAAACAGAAAATGGAAGCTCTCAATTAAACTCTCAATCTCTATCTTCTTTTGTCTCTGTTTTCCAGTGTTTTCGAAAGTCCTAAGCTCTCTTTGTGTGTTCTGTTTCTCCCAGTGTGTCTCAATGTGAGTGTATGTATTCCAGTGAGTTTTTTTTTCCAGATTTTCCAATGTGTGTGCAGTGTTTCCAGAGAGTGTTCCGTGTGAGTGTTAGTATGTATATCCAGTGTATGAATCTCTCCTATCTAATGTGTTCCCAGCCCCTCTTATAATCTCCAAAAATCAAGGTGACAGCCCCATTTCTTCTAGTTTCAGATCTGTCCAGCATGCTTAAACTCCTCCCATGTGCACTACTTTTAACCCCTTTTCAGTTATTCCCATGTGTTTTCTGATTATACAACTGACCAGCATCTAATAAAGTTAGAAACACTCATTATCATCATGATATTCTCTGATTATCCCACCCTGTTTTGTTTAAGTATGGGTTTTATAATTAATCAAATCCTAAAGGTACAATAGAATTGGAAAACACTGCTGTCCAGCAGGTTTTGAACAACCTATTCATGTGCAATGCACTCTTTGACTCAGCTTTTCTTTTTCCTAACTTGTAATTTGAAACCATTAACAACTATATCCAAGTATCCCTAATTCAAAATCAGCAAACAACTACAACTTTAATCCAGGCAGTGGCTCGGGTGAAATCTAAGCAGATACAAATGACATTCCTGTCATATTGATAACAAGCCGAGCCTACGACGATATTTGTTTAATCAATCCTGACCTCTATAGTCGATAACTAACAATCATACAAAAATAAACCTACGGGCAGGCTCAGTGGTCAGGAATTCAATTCAAAAAGTTGGTGACCTTACACAATTTAAACACACAATGCCAACACAGTAATCATAGACAATCGAACAGGCAAATGGACTGACCAAAATAAAGGGTCGGATTGGAGAAGAAGAAGCAAAATTAACACAAAACTGAACACATGAACGACTAAAACAAACAATGAACAACGAACATAAATGAAAGCAGAAAGAAAATGAAATACCTCAAGCAGAGAATCCGAAATCGAACAGTCTCGGCTCAAATGGACTTGCATTTGCATTTTTGATGTTAAACGGACTTTAATTGAAATGTTTTCAAACGAAAACACTTCAATTAAAGTCCATTAACTTCAATTACTGTTAACTTGGACAAAATCCCTAATTCTTGAATTCTAGGGTTGTTGGGGGTCAGATTTAGGGCTTAAGTGGTTCGGGCTTGATTCGAACCGGGCTAAGGTTGGTAGGGGTATGAGGGAGGCCTAGGGATGCTATGGTGTGAGTTTGGAACGATTTGGCATAGGTTTGGTTTTAGCTCAAATCTTCAAATGAAGATTCGAGAAGATGGGGAATGATTTGAAGGAAATGGTTTGTGAATTCAGACTCAGGGTGTTTGGAAGGCCATTTGGTGTTAAGATGGAGGTGTTTGGCCTACCGGAACCGCCGTGAGGCAATTTCTGGTAGGCGGAGTGCGGCGGGGGACGGTGGGGCTCGGCCGTCTCTATGAGAGATGATGAAATGGGGGTTTGGCTTAGGGGGGCTGGGGGGCTGGGTAGGCTTTTGGACTTATATACCAACACGGGAAATAAATCCTGGCCGTTTGATCTGATGAGATCAACGGCCTGGATCATTTTACTTATCCAAACGATACCGTTTGGTAATTATTGAAGCCGGGTTGTCTGTGGGTGGATTGGGTCGGGCTACGTAACGGGTTTGGGGGATTTGATCTCAATCGTTGGATTAATTTAATCCAACGGCCCCGATCATCTAGGAAACCATGATCGGCTGGACTGGGTGAGCTTGGATTGGGCTCCCGCTTTTGGGCCTGGACTTGGTTAATTTTGGACTGGTCCAATCCAGTTTTCTCTTCTTTTTTCCATTCTTTTATTTTTCCTAATTCATTTCAAACTAGATTTTAAAAATCCTAAACTAAATTATAAAACAAAAATTAAATTATCAAAAGTATTAATTAACTTCCAATAACAATTAAACACACATAATTAAATAAGATAAAATCACACAATTGAACAATTAATGGTAAAAATGCAAAAGATACATTATTTTTTGTTATTTTTCATTTTCATAAAACAAACCTAATTACTCTAAATTACAAACATGAATTTATATGCAAATGCAAACATTTTTGTATTTTATATTAATTTAAACAATAGGCATGCACACACAAAAACAAATGCAAAAATAATAAAAATAACACAAAAATTACAAAAATTACGCACAACACAAAACTATTTTATTTTTTTTTTTGAATTTTTAGGAGTAATTCTCATGTAGGGCAAAAATCACATGGTCACAGTGGATACTTATTCTTTATTGTCACTTTATTTAATTTTCGGTAATCAATACACATCTGCATCGAACCATCCTTATTCTTCACAAATAACACCGACGCACCCCAAGGAGAAACACTAGGCTTGATAAAGCCCTTCTCTAGCAAGTCATGCAACTGATCTTTTAACTCCTTTAACTTTGGCGGGGCCATGCGATATGGTGGAATAAAAATAGGCTGAGTGCCCGGTGCCAGATCAATACAGAAGTAAATATCCCTATCGGGTGGCATGCCTGGTAGGTCTGAAGGAAAAACCTTGAGAAATTCCCGTACAATAGAAACCGAGTCAATAGAAGGAACCTCTATGCTGGAGTCGCAAACATACGTTAAATAAGATAAAAAAAACCCCTTCTCGATCATGCATTGAGCTTTAACGTATGAAATGACATTGCGGGTGGCGTGACCTGGGGTCCCTCTCCACTCTAGTCGGGGTAATTCTGGCAAGGCCAAGGTCACGATCTTTGCGTGACAATCTAAAATAGCATGATATGGGGACAACCAATCCATCCCCAATATAACATCAAAGTCCACCATATCTAACAGCAATAAATCAATACGGGTCTCAAGACCCTCAAACACAACCACGCTCAAATGATGTACCCTGTCGACTGCTATGGAGTCACCCACTAGCATAGATACATAAATAGGAATGTCCAGGGCATATCTAGGCATGGCGAGGCATGGTGCAAAGTAGGAAGACACATATGAATATGTAGACCCAGGGTCAAATAGTACTGAAGCATCTCTATCGCAAACCAGAATGGTACATGTAATCACAGCATCTGACGCCTCTGCCTCTAGCCTGGCTGGAAGGGCATAAAATCGGGGATCGGCACCACCTCCCTGAACTATGTCTCTGGGACGGTCATCCACCGGCTGACCTTTACCTCTGGTGGGACGGCCTCCACCTTTACGGTCTCGGCCTCCACCTCTACGATCTTTACCCCTTCCCCTGGCTGGTTGGGCAGACTATGGGTCAGCTGGGGCCTAAATCATGGGGCGAATGCCCTATTGCTGAGAACTGCCTGATGCTCGAGGGTAAAACCTGACAAGGTGATCGGGGTCACCATAACCATAACAAGACCTCAGCTGTTGTGACTGCTGGCCCTGACGGCCCGAATGACCTCCACGAATACTCTAAAGAGGATGAGCACTGATGGGTTGCTGATATGAATACTGCTCACGAAAACCACGATCACCTGAACCACCATGTGAAGCCTGGAGAGCTGACTGAAAAGGCCTGGAACACTTACCCCTGTCATAAGAATCCCTTCCTCCAGATGAGGCACCACTGAATCTTCTAGAATGACGAGGCCTCTTGTCTGAAGCATGAACACCTCCCCGAGTAAGGGCCATCTCAACTGTGCGGGCCGCGTTAGCCGCCTCCTGAAAGGAGATATCACTACCAACTCCCATAGCCATCTGAAGTCGGATCTCTAAATCAACCCATCAATGAACTTACGGACCCTCTCCCGCTCTAAAGGGAGTATCACAACTGCATGCCGTTCCAAATCCACAAATCTAGTCTCATATTGAGTAATGGTCATGGGACGCTACTGGAGGTGCTCAAAATGCCTCCGAAGTGCATCCCGCTGAGTAAAGGGGAGAAACTTCTCCAAGAATAACTCTACAAACTGATCTCATGTCAAAGCTGGGGACCATGCTGGTCGAGATAAGCAGAAATCTCTCCACCAATTCTTGGCAGATCCTGCAAGCATGAAAGTGCAAAAGTCAACCTCGTTGGACTCCACTATACTTATAGTCCTGAGGATCTCCTGGCAATTGAATAGAAAGTCCTGAGGATCCTCCTATGAAGCACCGCTGTAGGTGGTGGTAAAAATCTTGGAGAATCGATCAAGTCTCCACAGAGAATCAGGAGACATGGCCGCTCAATCTCTGGCCTGAGCTTTAGTGCCTGTCTGAGATGCCACTACGGGCTGAACAACTGGGGCTTGAGCCTGGGGAGTTACTGGCTCCGAAGTACGCATAACAGGAGTCTGAATCCCTCCTCCAGCCTGAGAAGTGGCTGGTGCAACTGGCAGCAAACCTGCTCTGGCGACACTATCCATAAAGCCCGCTATCCTGACTAGAGCATCCTGAAGATACGGGGTGAACATAACCCCTCCTCGTACCTGAGCTGGGCCCACTAGAGCTGTTGGGGCTGGAACCTCTTTACCATTTTCAACATGAGGCTCCACCTCTGGAACTGCTGCCTGGGGCTGAGCTCTGCCCCTACCACGGCTTTCGGCACGACCTCGGCCTCTACCCCTCGCGGGAGCTGCATGAGGCACAGACTGTTGATCAGCGGATGAGGAAGCGCGTGTTATCGCCATCTATGAAAGAACAGAGTAAAAATTTAATAAGAATTTGAGGACACAAATCGCACGACAAGAAAGAACAAATGAGAGATTTTTCTTATCTCAATACACTCTGGAGAACAAGTACAAACGTCTTTGTACCTACCCTTCAGACTCTACTAAGTTTGTTCGTGAGTTGTGAGTCCTATGTAACCTAGTGCTCTGGTACCAACTTGTCACGGCCCGGATTTCCCACCATCGGGATCGTGATGGCGCCTACTCGTGGTAGCTAGGCAAGCCAATTTACTCATCTTTTTCATAAACAAACCATCCTATTATCAATTTACTAGCCTTAATAATAATAAAAACAATAGCTGTGGAAGTCTATTTTTATAAGTGTTAAATAAATGTAAACTGCTCAACAATATCCTCTACCCCAGATATGGAGTCGCAAACTCACAAACTACTAAGAATAACTACACATAATGGTCAGAAAGAAATATAACAACTGTCTGTCTCGAAACAATGAGGCAACAGTAAATATTGAAAGCATAAGAAGAGACGCCAGGCCTGCGGAAGCCTGCAAGGCTACCTCAGTCTCATGATAATAAAATCCTGCTCCCATAGTACTACTGTTGTTGCTGTTCAAAACCTGGACCTATGCAAAAATGCACGAAGTGTAGTATCAGCACAACCGACCCCATGTGCTGGTAAGTATCTAGCCTAACCCCGGCGAAGTAGTGACAAGGCTAGGACCAGATACTCACATAAACCTGTGCAATTCTATATACATATGTACCACAAAACAACAGAAATACTAACTAAGCAAATAAGAGGGAGAGAACATGATATGGGGTGCACAATTGAATATATATAATTCATCAATGTCATAGAAACAAAGCGCAACAATAATTATCACAAAATAAAAAATTTAATAGTTGCACGACATCACCCTTTGTGCTTTTACTCTCATACCCAAACAATCATAAAAAAGTGCACGACATCACCCTACGTGCTTTTACTCTCGTCTCACCCAAACACTCATATAAAAGTGCATGGAATCACCCTTCGTGCTTTTACTCTCACAACTCTCATTAATGGCACGGAATGACCCTTCGTGCAAATATAATCAACAATGGTACGGAATGTTCCTTCGTGCATAAATAGTTAAAAGATAGCATGGAATTACCCTTCGTGCAAATATGATTAAAAATGGCACGGAATGACCCTTCGTGCATTATCACTCTTCCTCACCCAAACAACAGTCACAATCAACGGGTAAAAAGAATGAAATAAACAACAAGTACCATCCCGGCAAGGGAGTAACAACAACACAATAAGGTCCCAACAAGGGAATAATACAACAACAACAACAATAAGGTCCCGGCAAGAGAACAATAACAACAACTTTCACAACCCGGCAAGGGCTCAATAATTTAACCATCCCGATAAATGATTAATCACAATTTAGCTTAGGAGGGTTCCACATTAGTTCACAACATGTACCGACAATGACTCACGGTCATACTAGACTCTGGTGGATAGACACTCGTCACCACGCCTATACACTGCACTCGATTATTTAACAAATAGCAAATTATTATACGCTAATCATATTCCCTCAAGCTAGGATAGATCAAACACTTACCTCAAAGCCTTGAAGTCCGCTTAACCTTCAATTATTGCTTTACCTCGTAATTCAACCTCCAACTCGCTCGAATCTAATCACAAATTGTCAATTACTTTAATAAACATTATATGAAATAGTTTGAATGCATAAAAATGGTTTTCCCAAAGTTTTACTCAAAATTTTTCAAAAAAGCCCCCTGGTCCACGTGGTCGAAAATCGGGGTTCGAACAAAAATCCGGTTACACATTCCCTCACGAGTTCAAATATATAATTTGCTTTGAAATCGGACCTCAAATCGAGGTCCAACTCCCAAATTTACGGAAAACCTAAGTTCTACCCAAATATACCAATTTCACCCATGAAAATCCTTGATTCCAAAATGAAAATATGTTTAATGATGTTAAGAGTTGAATGAATTGAGTGAAAGTCGACTTACAAGTGATTTGAGATGAAGTTGCTCTTGAAAAATCGCCTATGGGGTTTTGGGTTTTGAAAGAATGGTTAAAAGTGACTAAAATTCGCCTAAGTATAAAATAGCTGGGCCGCGGTTATGGGATTTGCGAACAAGGGTTCGCAATTGCAAACCCAGGTCTGCTATCATGGGAAATGCAAAGTTTGGGTTCGCATTTGCGAACTTGGGCTAGACTGGGATAGTTCGCATTTGCGATAAGGGGGTCACATTTGCGAAAGTAACCCTATCGCATTTGCGGATTAACTGGTCGAATTTGCGATCTCTTGCCAAAGCCCAGTCTTCGCAATTGCGACTCCTTGTTCGCATTTGTGAACTCGCAATTGCAAGCCCATTTCTCGCATTTGCAAAAAATGCAGCAACCAGCATACCAGATTTTGAAATTATGAGAAATGCAATCCGATGCCTATCCAAAATTCACCTGAACCCTCGGGGCTCCAAACCAAACATGCACACAACCTCAAAAACATCCTACGGGCTTGCCCGCGCGATCAAATTGCCACAATAACATCGTTTACATAGAATCAAGCCTCAAAGCACATGATTTTCCTTATAAACTTCATAAACTTTCAAACTTGGAACTCATAGTCCAAAACACGTCAAACGACGTCCAATTTCGATCAAACTTTACAGGAAGCGCTTAAACAATATATAAGACTTTTATTGGGCATCGAAACCAAGATACGATTCTGATACCATAGTCTTTTAATCAATTTCTATTTTATTTTCCTTAATAATTTCAAAAAAATAATTTAACAGAAAAATTCTTTTACTCAGGTTCTAGACCTCGGATTTCGATTCCGAGCATATGCCCGAGTCCCATATTTTTCTACGGACCTTCCGAGACAGTCCGATCTAGGGTCCAGGTCCATTTAACAAAAATGTTGACCAAAGTCAACTATTATCATATTAATATCAAAATTCTTCAAATTGTTTTCACAGAATTCACATATTCCAACATAAGAATTTTCCGGCTACGTGCTCAAACTGTGCGCGCAAATCGAGGTGATATAAAATAAGATTTTCAAGGCCTCGGAAGCACGAAACAGATGAGGAAAATAGGTGATGACCCTTTAGGTCATCACTATATATATATATATATTTTTTTTTTTTTTTGATGGAATATTTATATTGTAAATTATTAAAATATAATATACTTGAAATATATTAAAGATATATTTTGAGTTAAAATAAATTTGTACAGAAAAATGTTCAAAACTCAAAAACGAAAAAAATATATTGAAATTATCATTGTGCAGAGGGAATTATTTTTGAGATATTCTTCTTTCAGAATCTTTGATATATTTGGGTAAGTATTATTTATGGAAGAGAAAAAGAAAATATGGAAGAGTGGGGGAAAAGAAAATATAGTAAAAAAAGTATTAATGTAGATGGATCCCTTAGTTAATGGAGTTATCAATGTGAAAGTGCTAAAAAAGATTAAAAAATGTGTTGTTTTTGAAATAAACAAAGACTACTATCATTTATGAAATAGTTCTTATATAGGGACCAAGCATGTAAAAATCTCAAATTAGTTACCCTTTAATCTCCAGACCCAAACTATTTATTACTCCTACCCATATGTCCTAAACTATTTACCCGCCTTTATTATGTTCCTCTTCTTCTTCTTCCTCATTTTACCTTCCTTCAATTCTCATCTCTTTTATATTTCTTCTTATTTATTTTTACTGTAATAGTCACTAGCTAGTCACATCACTAACAAGTAATATTCATTCTTATTCGACCTTAATTTATTAGTTTTAGTTTCAATGGAATCTTAATAATTTGGATATTGTTATCTCTCGTTCGGATTTCTAATGGAGTGCTCATTAATTGTTGATGTGGTGCTATTATCTTGAAGATCTATTGTTTGATTCGATGTGGTACTATAAAATATTGCTTATAGTATCTTTGAGAAAGTTTTCCGGATCTAAATTTTTATGTGTATTTAAATATCCACCATTGTTGGGCTTGAAGCTTGATTTTATTTTTGAAGATTTCTTGTTTGATTCAAAGTGGGTGCTATTAAATATTACTTATAGTGCCTTCTGGAAGTTCATACTGAAATTTGATAGCATTTGGAGCTCATTTGAGGTGATTGTGATTGAAATTTTCAGTTGAAAATCGAAGAACACGACTACAGTATACCACTATGGATACAATATGTTGTAAGAGTATATAGCTATACTGCAACAGTATACTATTATAGTTTACAATAAACTGCAACGGTATGTTGTAATAATCGAAGAAGAATACAGTTACCTAACATGATACCGCTACAGTATACAATATACTATAGGAGTATATAGTTATACTCTAATGCAACAATATACTATTATTGTATACAATATATCGTTATAATATACTGTAATAATATGCAATATATTGTATAAATATATTCTAATAGTATACTATACTATAATAGTATACTTCTTACCCGTAAATTCATGTCACGACCCAACTCCCAAACCCGATCGTGATGGCGCCTCTCGTGAAGACAAGGGCAACCGGTTATCCAATTCGGTTCTTTAACAGTTTTCAAACATAGGTGAATAGAATAATACCACTTAATGACAAAAATAATCAGTATTTGCAACCCCACATAATCCAACTGGGGTGTCACAAGTCACGAGCACCTAACAAGTAGGAACACTACTATAGGACCAATAGTATATATACAAAATAAAAATCTGGAAATTAAAGATGAAGTGCGGTGCCGCGGACGCTGGCAGTCATCGTGCTCAGCTACATTAGTATATCTACTTCAATCAGCTAACAACCCGCTTCCGGGTGAACAATACATGCAACTGCACGCGAGGTGCAGTGTCACGACCCTGGTTCACCAATCATGAACATGTCATGAAGGCACCCAGTCTTCGCGACTAGGTAAGCCTAACACGATTGCGAAATTTATAACCATTTACGAACAGCTAAAAATAACAGCGGGAGAACATAGAAAAATATAATAGGTGCCGCTTGGCGCATACACTTTATCACAATTTCTAAAAATATAACCACCAAGACCCGGAAACTCACGGGCAAACACATGCTAAAATGAGTACAACTGTGGCTCTATCCTCCAAGAGTATCTATACAACCGAAACAAAGGGAAATGAACTAATATATCTAAAGATGATCAGAAGGAGACTCTCCGGGTTTGCGATCGCAGCAGATGCATACCTCAAGTCTCCTGAAATAGCTCCTCGATCACCAATAGTGAGCCTGATCCGACGTACCTGGATCTGCACAACAAAAGTGTGCAGAAGAGTAGCATGAGTACACCACGGTGGTACTCAGTAAGTGCCAAGCCTAACCTCGATGGATTAGTGACGAGGAAGGTGAGGGCCCTACCGAGGATAATAATAATAACAATATTGTACAGTGTAAAGCAGGAGTAAATCTAAAATAACAGCAAAGTAAGATAGAAACTACAAGTCATCTACAGTTAAGCTAACAAGGAAAATTAACACAACAAGTACAAAATCAATAGTACAGGATCTCCGGAATTGAATCCCGCAGTCCATTTAACTCAGTAGCACAGGATCTCCAGGAATCGAACCCGTAGTCCATTTAACTCAGTAGCACAGGATCTCCGGGATATCGAACCCGCAGTCCATTTATATCAGTGACTAGGATCTTTGGGAATTGAACCCGCAGTCCATATAAATTAGTGACCAGGATCTCCTGGAATTGAACCCGCATTCCTTTTATATCAATATCACAGAATCTTCGGGAATTGAACCTGTAGTCCATTTACATTAGTAATACCGGATCTCCGAAAATCTAACCCACAGTCCACAGAACAAAACACAATCAAACAAGGAGAATACGCAGAGAAAAATGAAATACACTGCTTAACAACTAAATTCAATCTCAACATGTTCCACGAAATTTCAATTAACAAATAGGCATTTAGACAGTTAATCATATCTAATCATGCTCCCTCTAACTAACACAGAATAAGTCTTGCATTTAAACCAGTCAAATAACAGAGATAACACCGAATGAATAATTCAAGTAAAGTGGATTTTCAACAATTTGCGCAAGTACACGCCCGTCACCTCGCGTACAAGGCATTTAAATCAGCACATAATATATCGTAAGGGGAGAGATCCCCCACACAAAGTTAGACAAGTCACTTACCTCAATCCCGATACAAAATCACTAAGAAATAATGCCCTTGCCACGAGTATCCGACTCCGAGTGGCCCAAATCTATTCAAAAAAATTACATAGTGTAAATAACATCGCAAGTAAGTAATTACACAGTTAAAATTAAAGATACAGCGCGAAAATGGGTAAAATGACCAAAATACCCATCCAGCCATCGGCTCAGAATCAAAATATTTTTACCTTTTTAGAACCCTGTACTCACACGAGTCTAACTATAGAAAAATCTCCCAAATCGGAGGTCAAATGCCCCCTCAAATCATCAAAATTAGTTCGAAGAAATTCACCTCAAGTTTCATCCAAAATCCGAAATAAATGGAGGAATTCGAGTTTATATTAGTGGATAATTATCATAAGGGAGTTAGGAATCGTTACCCAATAATTCCCTCTGAAAAACCCTCAAAAGATCTCCCAAAAGCAAGCTCCCTAGCTTGAGTTTGAGCAAAAATGAAAGAACCCTCGTTTTGAAATGTTATATTCTGCCCAGGTATGTTGTTCAATGCGATCGCATACAATGGATTGCTATCGCGTAGAGTAAAATTTGAAGGCCTGGAAAAATGGCCTATGCGATCGCAGGAACATGATTGCGATCGCGTAAGGTAGTGAAGTGTTACTATGCGATCGCAGAAAGGCTTTTGCGATCGCGGAGAAGTAAAATCGTTAACTATGAGATCGCATGGGATATTATGCGATCGCATTGAAGGAAAAATGGCCAGCTATATTTTCTACTATGCGTCGCAGGACTGGGAATGCGATCGCAGAGACCAAAGGTCTGCAATAGAAAACCAGCAATGCTCATAACTCCGAAATTGATCCATTGAGCATCCGAAATACACCCGAGGCCCCCGGGAACTCAACCAAACCCACAGACATGACCCATAACATCGTTCAAACTCTTTCAAATCCTTAAACCACCTAAAACAACGCTGGAAACACGAATTAACCAAGGATTCAAGCCTATGAACTTTGAATTCTAACCAAACATATTTTCGATCAAAAACCTATCCAAAACTTGTCCGAATGACTTGAAATTTTTGCACGCAAATCCAAAATGACAAGACAAAGCTACAAAAACTTCCGAAATGCCAAATCGACCCTCGGATAAAAAATTCACTATCGGACCAAAATTTTAAAAATTCCAAAGTTTGGCATTTCAAGCCTAAATGAGCTACGGACCTCCAACATACATTCCAAACACGCTCCCAACCCCGAAATCACCTAACAGAGCTAATGGAACCATCAGATTTCCACTCCGAGGTCGTCTTAATACTGTTTCGGATACGGACCATTTCTCAACTATTAAGCTCTCATTTAGGAACTAAATGTCCCAAAACACTCCGAATTCTGGAACCGAACATCCCGACAAACCAAAATAGCAGAAATGGACTTAGAGAAAGCAGTTAATGAGGTATCGAGATGTAAATTCCAAAAATCACCGACCGGGTCGTTACATCCTCCCACACTTAAACATTTGTTCGTCCTAGAATGAGCATAGAAAACATACCTGATGTAGCAAAGAGACGAGGGTAGTGGCTGCGCATATCCTGATCGATCTCCCAAGTAGCCTCCCCGGCCGGCTGACCCTGCCACTGGACATTCACCGAAGCAATGTTCTTTGACCTCAACTTTCTAATTCGCCTGTCCAAAATGGCCAATGGCTCCTCAACATAAGATAGATCCTTGTCCAGCTGGACTGAACTGAAATCTAACACGTGTGATGGTCACCATGATATCTCCAGAGCATAGAAACATGAAATACCGGATGGACTCCAGCTAGGCTGGGAGGTAAGGCAAGCTCATATGCAACATCCCCAACTCGCCTCAAAATCTCAAACGGCCTAATAAATCTTGGACTCAGCTTCCCTTTCTTCCCAAATCTCATGATGCCCTTCATGGGCGAGACTCAAAGCAGAACCCGATTGCCGGCCATAAGTGCCACATCGCGAACCTTCTTGTCCATATTACTCTTTTGTATGGACTTGGCTGCACGAAGTTTATCCTGAGTCAACTTGACCTTGTCCATCACATCCCGAACCATCTCTCACACTCAAAGCAAGCCCTGGGAGGACGTGGTAGATATGACTGACTAGAACTAGGCACGCTGGACTGACCTTTGAAAGCACCCCGCGCAGGAGGCACGCGAAAACATAGAGGTGCATAATAAGGCTCCTGAGGTGCAGGTGGAGCTGGAATACTGCCGGCTGCTAGTAAAGCTGAATGTACAGGGTGACCAGAATAACCTCTACTATAACGACATGCTGATGGGGTATGGGTACCAAAGTAGTGACACGACTCTCAAGACCTCTTGGCCTCCCTCTCCCTTTGCTCCCTGGTGAGCAGACCCTCAATTCTCCTAGCAATGATCACTACCTGCTGGAAAGGAATATCCATCTCCAACTCTCGAGTCATGCTAGACCTGATGGGCAGAGTAAGGCCCTCGATGAACCTGCAAACTCTCTCCCGAACTGTGACAACCAAAGCCGGTGCATGTCTATCCAACCTGGTATAACGGATGGCATACTTTAAAACTGTCATGAACCCTGGCACAAGTGCTCAAACTCCGCACTCCATGAATCCCTGAGGCTCTGGGGAACAAACTCTCTCAAAAACATGTCTTAGAACTAGGTCCAAGTCAGTGAGGCAGACTCGACTGGACTGTCTAACTCATAAGTACGCGACCAATCATAGGCGACTTCTCGAAGCTAAAAGGTGGTAAAATATACCCCACTAGACTCCACTATGCCTATAGTGCGAATGATACGATGACACTCCTCTAACAATCCCAAGGGGTCATCTGATGTTAGCTACTGAACATTGGGGGATCATATTTATTGAACCTCTCTAGTCTATGATGCTCGTCCTCGGAAACAACTGACTTATCCTCGAGCTATACTGGTGTTGCCAGCAGTGCAATAATAAACTCTAGAGCATGCTCAAACAACACTCGCTACTTAGGAGTGCGAACGACGGGAGTCTCTGCTCCTCCCCGGCCTGGGATGTGGATGTACTAAGGGGAAGTAACCCGGGCTAAGCCAAGGTGGTGTACATAGACATGAACTGATCCAGAGTCTCCTGCAGTGCTGGAGTTGTAATGGTTGTATTAGGTGTATCAGGTGCCTGGGCTCCGACGGAATCTACTGTTGGTACCTCAGCGGCAGCTCGCGCAGGCGCTATGGCTGCACCTCGTGCGTATCCTCGACCTCTAATCTAGCCCCGGCCTTTGACGGCTGCAGCAGGGGGCACGGGTGCCTGGTCATCTAGTGTAGCATGTGTACTTACCATCTGTGTGAGAATAGAAGATAAAAGTTTAGATTTGATGGCCAAAAATATCGCACGACAAGGAATTCAAATGAAATGAAGATTTCTCCTAGACAGCCAAATAGCATCTCGTAGGCTCATAGAGAAGTATAGACGTCTCTGTACCTCTCAGCGAGACTCTAATAAACCGACATGTGCTTCGTAACTCCTATGAACATAGAGCTCTGATACCAACTTGTCACGATACTGGTTCACCAATCGTGAACATGTCGTGATGGCACCTAGTCCCCACGACCAGGTAAGCCAAATATTGCGTAAAATATAATAATTGCAGAAAAACTGAGGAAAACTAGATTAAATAACCAAAAATAACTATACTAGATGCCACTCGGCATGTACAACTCAATCATACAAGCCTAAAACAATTCCCAAAGACCTGGAAACTCACGGGAAACACATGCTATAGAAATGTATGGTAACAGCTCCAAACACTAGAATATCTAACAACAAGAAGAAAGAAGGCTAAGTACTAATGGTAGAGTAAGAAGGAGACTCGTCGGTCTGCGGATGCAGTAGAGCTACCTCAAAGTCTCAATGGTCCTCCTGCCTCACAGATAGTGCGCTTGAGTAGAGGTACCTGGATGATCTGCATATGAAACACATGCACAGGAAGGGCATGAGTACACCACAACGGTACTCAGTAAGTGTCAAGCCTAACCTCGGTTGGTTAGTGACGAGGAAGGTCAGGGCCCTACTGAGATAAACATAATAAATAATAAAATAACAGAAATAGTCTAAATAAAGTCTACAGTAAAAATCTAAACCGGCTAAATACATGAGAACAATAATAGAAAGCAACAGAAATAATACAAGGAAATACTGCTCTAAACCAGGAATAATAGTCGGGGATCTCTTGGTATCCTAATCATATGCACCAAGGATCTCTTGGTATCCCGAGGATCTCTTGATATCCTCAATAAGTGAGCCAGGGATCTCTTAGTATCCCAATATATATGTATATAGAAACACGTGCCAGGGATCTCTTGGTATCCCGCACCTTCAATCCAGAATAAGTCAAGTACAGGGAGATCTCCCGGGAAGCCGTCCCGAATCCCAATTTAAAGCATACCACAATAACAACATAATCTCAAAATAAATGCTAACCAGTACAAGTAATAGTAATTTCTAACCTAACATGTTTCACAGAGTGCAAATAGTACAGTTAAACAATTAAGCAAGTAAGTCAGCTAAGTGTGCTTCTCTAAGCTAGCACAGGTTTAAACTTACAGTCTAATACAGGAAATCTCAATGTAAATACTCCAACTAGAAACAGGTTTACAACAATTATCTCAACTATACGCTCGCCACCTCACATACGAGGCATTCAAATATTCAGATCATGTCCTAAGGGGAAAGGTCTCACACACAAGGTTAGACAAGTCACTTACCTTGAACCGGCTCAATATAACTAGAAATCGCACCTTTGCCACAAGTATCCGACTCCAAATGGCCAAAATCTATTCAATTCAATTACATATCGTAAATAATATTGTAAATAATTTATTCCACTATAAAAATTAAAGCTAGGTCACGAAAATAGATAAAACGACCAAAATGCTCCTCTAGCCAACGTCTCAGAATTGAATAATTTTTTCATTTTCAGAACTTTCGTATCCTCACAAGTCTAACCATATAAAAATCTCTCAGAGGTCAAATGCCCCCTCAAAACCCAATAGTTTAGACAATGAAGTTTTACCCCAAATTATCCAATTTTTGATACTAAATTCCAATTCCAATGGTGTATTTAACTATAATGATGAAATATAATGAAAAGGGATCAAGAAAATGTTACCCAATGATTTTCTCTTCAAAACCCACTCAAAATTGCCTTCTCCCGAGCTCTCAATTGATTTTCAAGCTTATAGAATTAAACCATTCGAAATTGATATTTCTGAACAGTCACTTCCACTTCTGCAAAGAAGCGGTCCCACTTATCCAGAATACCAATCACTTCTGCGGTCATCATTAAGGGCCCCATTTTTCGCTTCTGCGGTGCCCATCTCGCAGAAGTGGATCCGCTTCTGCGGAACTCCTGCCGCTTCTGTGATTTTCTGGGAGATGAACAATAATCACTTCTGCGACATCCAAGGCCGCTTCTGCGGCTCCCAAACCACAAAAGCGAAAATACTAGAAAGAAATTACCAGCTACAGCAATCACTTAGAAATTTCTCCGTTAACCACCCGAAATCATCCCGAGGTCCCCCGGAACCTCAACCAAAAGAACCAATACCACCTAATACCTTATTTAAACTTGTACCAATCCGTAAAACACATAAAACAACATAGGAAATCTGATTAAATCAAAGATTCAAGCCTAAGAACTTCAAGTTCTAACAAAACACACTTTCGATCAAAAAACTAACCAAACAGCGCCCGAATGACCTAAAATTTTGCACACATATCCCAAATGACATAATGAAGCTACTCCAACTTCCGGAATACCAATTTGATCCTCAGATCAAAAAACTTACAATCAGGCCGGAAACTTCAAAAATTCAAACTTCGGCGTTTCAAGCCTAGATGAACTACGAGTCTCCAAAATACATTATGAACATGTTCCTATCCTTGAAATCAGCTAACGGAGCTAACGGAACCATCGAATTTCCATTCTGAGGTTGTCTTCACACTGTTCCAATTACGGACCATTTTCAACTCTTAAGCTCTCATTTAGGGACTAAGTGTCCCAAAACACTTTGAATCCTAACACCGAATGTCCCGACAAACCAAAATAGTAGAAATAAACTTGGGGAAAGCAATTAATGGGGGATCATGGCGTGAATTCCAAACACGACCGGCCAGGTCATTACAATGTGTATATTTGCATGTGGGAAGTCGTCCTTGGGAGTTGCTCCTTTTAAATCTCAGTAGTTAACACATACTATAACATTCCCATCTTTCTTTGAAACTGGCACAATGTTAGCTAAACGGGTTGGGTACTCAACCGCACTGAGAACTTTGGCTTTGATCTGCTTGGCAACTTCCTCCTTGACTTTCAAACTCATATCGGGTTTGAACTTTCTGAGTTTCTCCTTGACTGGTTGACACATGGGATTGATAGGCAGCTTGTGAGCCACTATGGACGTGATCAAACCGGTCATGTCATCATATGACCATGCAAAAATATCCTTATACTATCCTAAGAAAATAATGTACTCTTACTTCTTTGTCGGCAACAAGTAAATACTGGTGCGAGTCTCTTTGATGATCTCGGCGTCTCCAAAATTTACTGTTTCTATTTCGTCCAGGTTGGTCTTAGGCTAGTTCTCAAAATTCTCAACCTCCCCGATAATTTCCTCGGGTATTTCATCCTCTTACTCTGAATCACTATTCTCATGTTGTGTTACCTCATTACATGTACACATGTTCATTAGTAAAAGTAATAATAACACTATAGAAGGAGAAAGCATAGAAATAGTAATAAATAATGATAAAGAAAATATGCCTTTGATTAAAAACTGAGAAAATTGTTCGGACAAATCTTGTCTCGATGAATCGAGCATTTATTTTGAAACAAGTGAATCATAAAACAAATTACTGGAAAACTTAAATGCCTAGAACGGCTGTAGAAGTAAATTCTGCCAAGCTACCCAGGGACTCAGCTGGCTCGAGATGGCGTGGCGGTCCAGTTTCTGACAATGATTCCCTTCTTTATGGTCTGCATAGTGAGCCTTTATTCCTCCTCCTCAATTATGACATTGCAGCCCATGTCTTCATCTTCCAAGAATAAATTATTTCACCCTACTAGCGCTTCTTCTTTTGCGGTCCCCCATATTATATCAACCTAGTGAAAAGCTTGTTCCAAACGTGGTACTGGCTGCTCAAGAGGGTAGTATGGTCCACGCCATGCAGGTGACCAATTCATGTATTTTTTCCATGTATACTAGTATCCGAGCCCAAATGTTGTACCATGATTTTTTAGTTGTGTTGATTTAGTGATACCTTGGAGGTTCTTTCCCATCCCTTTGTAGGGTTCATATCCAAACCATTCTAGTAAGCTTTCTATATTGTTACTCCATATTTTGTCATTCTCGATGGCATTGACCTATTCAATATGATGATAAGTTTCCCCTCCCAGCCTTCTTCTACGACCAATGGCCGAGATACTTTGACTGGTGTAAATGGGGTTACTCTCATCCCCGTGAATGATCATCTCCTGATGATTCCATTCAAATTTCATGGCTTAGTGTAGTGTGGAAGGCACGACTCCAGTGGCATGGATCCATGGTCGGCCCAACAGAAGGTTATACGAGGTTGGTATATCGAGTACCTAAAATTCAACATCGAACCAAGTTGGACCCATCTGTAAGAAAAGGTTTATTTCCTCGATCATGGCCCTTTCGGACCCATCAAAAGCTTTCACATTAATGATTCCTACTTGTATTTCATGAAAACCTCTCTCTAACCTTTTTAGAGTGTCCAATGGAAAAATATTTAGGCTTGAACCTCCATCAACCAAAACCTTGGCAATGAACTTGTCTTCAAATTGCATTATCATATGTAATGCTCTATTATGAGTCAAACCGTCAGGCGGTAGCTCATCTTTGTGGAAGATAATCTTATGGCTCTTCAGCAATTACCCAACCATGTTGGCCATCTCTCCTCCAGTGATGTTATTGGGTGCATAATCCTCGCTCAACACCTTCATTAAATCGTTCTTGTGTACTTCTAAATTTTGCAATATTGATAGGATAGATATCTGAGAAGAGACTTGTTTAGATGGTCAATAACAGAATACTCCTTTGCATGTACTTTCCTCCACAGGTCATTTTTTCTGGTCTCAATCATAGGCTTCCTAGTAGTGTCTTCCTTACTTGATCCTCCAAAGTATTCTGGTGTGTAGACTCTTCTGGTTCTAGCCATTCTTTGTGCAACGTTAGATTCCCCTACCTTGGCCTTCCCTTTCCACTGAGCCTCAGCAACATAATCCTAGAGTATTGCTTTTGAGTTGAATGGGGGTGTGTTTGATACCGTCATTGTGAAGGGTGTAACCACTTTGACCTCAAATGGAGCGAGGGTGGCCGCGAGCGGAACCACCTCTACCTCGAATAGAGTTGACGCAATTACCTCAACCTTAATTGTTGACTGAGTCTGTACCACAACAAAAGTAAGTGTGACTACAACTTTATAGTCATCACCTTCTCGAAAAAGTCAAATTCATCCCTCGAGTCCCATTCTTCGTCTGTCTCTATCGCATGTACACCCTCACCTTTATGATTAGGGAGAGGATTGTTGCGGACATTAGCTATGGCTTTATTCACCTGTATCACCTTGTTTTTTATTAGTGTTGGGATATTATCCTTCAATGTTTAGCACTCGGCAGTGGTGTGCCCCTTCATACCGGAATGGTACGCAAAAGTTTTGTTTAAATTGACCCATTGGGATAGATTTTCTAATGCCACTGCAGAAACATGAATGATGTAACCTGTAGCTTTAAACCTCTCGTACAACTGGTCGATGGGCTTAGTAATGGTGGTGTATTGTCTAGGTGGTTTACAATCTAAGTTGGGTCTCGGTCTTGGCTATTTTTAGCGAGCTGGTGGCGATTAGAAGTGGGATGATTGGGATTTATAGGTGTGATAGATAGCGGCTAGTTGGGAATATCTAGGAGATGAAGGTTGATATGTGGGCGGTGATGCTTGGTATATGGGTGGAGGTGTTTGGTATGTGAGTGGAGATTTGGCCCCTGAGCCACCATTACTTCCCTAACATCTCTCTTCTTTGATATGTTGCCTGATTGTAATGCCTTGTTTATGGCTTGTAGTGCCTCAAAATTTGTTACCATCCTACTCTTAATTCCTTCTTTGATCGTTTCCCAATATGTCAGAGAATTTGTGATTTTCGATATCCATCAACCTTTCATAGTATTGAGGAACTTGTGCTCTAACGAAGCACTTGTTCATTTGTTCTTCGTCCAATGATGGCCTGACTTTGGCTGCTTCCGACCTCCAACGAATAGGATACTTACAGAAAGTCTCAATAGGTTTCTTCTTAAGATTCTAAATGTAGAAAACATCTAGTGCCTTTTTTATGTTGAACCTGAACCGGTCCATGATATCTGACACCATGCTTACCTAATTGGACCATTTCTTGGGGTTTTAGCTGATATACCAGGACAACGCATCCTCAGTAAGACTCCTTATAAAGAGATTCATCCAGATATTTTCATCTTTCTCGACCTCGACAAGCTTGTCACAATAGGTCCTTAGATGAGCCCTGAATCACCTGTGCCATCGAACATCTCAAACTTGAAGGTTTGTACCCTTCAGGAAATTCAACATCTGGTTGTATGCATAGGTCTTTGTAGCTTAAACCTTATATTCCTCTATTGCCTTCAATACCCTGAACTCGGCTTGTTAACTTCTTGAGTTCTTCAATCATGTTTTTAATGAGCATGTCCTTCTCGAAAGATTCAGATGTACAGGAGATCGGTTGGGTAGAATGGGGTACTGTTTCCATATATATAGGGTTGCTTTGATGGGAGCCAGAAGCTTGGGTATAGTGATGGTCATTGGTGGAGTTTTGGGTATCGAGAATGATTAGTGGTATGTTTTGGAGCGTTTGGTAAGTGGTGGTTGGCGGGTAATGAATTAGTTGATGGTGTTGTTGCGGCGGAGCTGGTAATGGTTGGGATTCCGTGGTGGAGTTGCCAATTAATTTGGTGCGAGAGTGTTTTGCGGGTGTTGGTTTTATGTATTTGAGGAGGTGCCGGGTTCTTACTGTTCTGTTAGTTCATGTCATGGACGTTTAGGGTGAGTGATAGGTTTGCCAAGTTGTGTAGTTCCAGTATCTTTTGTTCCAGTCTCAAAACCAGATCATTTGGGTCTGGAGTACTATGGCCATTTGAGGTTTTTGCATTCTCAATATTCTCCTTTTGGATACCACTTGAATCATCTATTTTTGCTTTTTCTCTACCTTTTTTTGTTGCTTGGAGGAGCAGGAGGTAGAGGGCTTCTAGATCTGGCATGATATACTGATGAGGCCGGTATGAGTGAAATAACCTAAGGGGATGGGAATAATCAAAAAATAAGGAAAAACAAAAGGTAACAAGTTTTTGTGGATTCTGAATGTTTGCAATATTTAAACACAAATTGCAAAAATTCATGTTTTAATTTGGGAGCCTCGTTGTGCTCGAGGTAGTCCTAGCGACAAATAAATTTAGAGAATTTTAAATGCAAGCAAATGCTTCATTTCATAACATAAAAATAGATGAATCCCAAAATAATATTAAAATAAAGAAAATAAGTCACATCTGGAACTTGACCTTATTATATTTATAGGAAAAATCAAATAAATCTAGCCTATTTGCTCCTAGAAGGACCTTCCCCAGATCAGATCTTTTGGACTCCATCATATATATCCCCAGGTCGCACAGCCTTACTAGCATGTAGGCTTTACCCATATGTCCTCATTCAGCTCCTTTAGTGTTCTAGCAATTTTCTATCCTCTTTATGACTTTGCCTTCCAGCTCCACTATTCCCCGCTCTAGATACTCTAGTTTCCTATTGGAAGTTACCAACATTTCATTCCATTTCTTGATCAACCTCACATTCCTCTCATGTATTTCCCGGTGCTCATTCGCAGAGTCGTGGACCCTCTTACGCAGCCTGTTGTATTTGATTTGAGCTTTAGCTTCTTCATCTATGATTATATTTCCTCGACTGGCCCTGTGTGTTACCATACCTTTCAGATTGTCCTTCAACAATGCTGGGTAGAGAGGCTCGCACCTTCCATGATACCTGTATGGCTCAATGGCGTTCTTCTCCACAATGATTTTATAGCATCACATGTGTTGAGCCTGGAACTTGTGAGGGACGTCATCATCTTGAAAGTTTGCCCTGAAATGAGTCATCTTAACAACCCGTGGTACAACCTGTTTCATTCCTACTTTCCTCAAAACTCAGATAGGAACATATGAGTATATCCCTATCAACCCGATCATCACCAAGTGCAGAGCATCCATAGATTTAATGATCAATTTGTTTGTTGGGAACCATTCAAACATCCATCGCACAAGTTCCTCGGTCAGATTGTTGAAGAACCCTACTCATTCTTTAGCAGTTTCCAGCTGAGCAAACTTGTCTGGGATGTAAGTCATCCGCTTAGGGTGATGAAAGGAAATATGATCGATCCAAGCCCTTTGCGGAATTTCTTGGTAATAGTGACCCTTTTGGAAATGTTCTAACAACCATAACTGCAGCAACAAGTTACAACTTTCAAAATTTTTGACCCCTCTTTGACAGTGCTCCAGAGCTCTGTAGATGTCGTCTATGATTATGTGGACTATGGTACATGTTTTTCCCTTAATCCCTTCCAAAGAAGTCTTGCCGGCCATGGCGAACCTAGTGTAGATTCTTCCTTTTTTTCATTGGGAATACTATCAGGCCTAGGAAGCACACAATGAATACAAACACTGCGGTGGATGTGACCCAGAGAAGTAAGAGAGATCTCATCATGGTAGGTGCAGAAAGACTTGCTATGACCATACCTCTTATACAGGTATTCAAAAGATATATAAGTTTCTTTTAAGCATGCTAGGTTGAAATTATTCTTCAACCCCACCATCTTTAAGAACCCCTTGTCGTTACTATTTTTAGACACCAACAGCCCGAGACTATCCCAAACTAACCACGCAAGCCCTCCAATTCTTCTAGAAGTGGTATCATTTGTATATCACCGAAACAAAACACAGCTCTTTCTCTATCACAGAATAAAGCTGCGGTCTCGATCAACTTGTTGTTTGGCTCAATATCTAGAAAGGAAGGCAAGTTACCCAAGTACTTTCTCACATGTTTCTTGTCACTTGAGGAAAGGTCCTCCCACCAATCTAGCAGCAGTGATGGGATGTTGCTAACCATATCGAATTTGGGGACCTCATGCTTCATTTTCTGCCAAACAAAAGGGTTAGGCCTTACCCCCACTAGACTTGACTATTTATACATTTATGATCAGCATATCGGCATTTAGTTCTCCAAATTAATGTACAGAAGGTGGTTGTATCCGTTGGGATTATAGAAAACCTGATGGACTTTTGGATTGACCATGATGCAGGAACAATTAGACCAGAGTAAGGTTACTATGGGTTTTTAGATCGGTACCCTCAAGCAGACGACTTGAGGAGGAATGCACGAAACCATTGACTACGCCGCCAATTGACTAGTTTTACCGCAAAATAAGCCTTGTAATAATATAAAGAGCGCAACCACTAATTAAGCGTTGCTATAGGATTTTGATACATACGAGTGGAATAAGATGTGGAGCATGTTGTATGCAGCAATTAATAACATGTAGTCAAGTATTTGCATGTAGGAAAAATAAATACAGTATTGAAGTAATTGAAAGACAGTTACGGGAAAAGGAACAAGAAGACAAGTTAGTTTCAGGGATAAAGAATCAGAAATGCTTAAAAGGAAACGGCCAGTTAAATTCAAATAAGGGAGAAGAGTATGGGATAAAGCATGTTTGGGACTAATTCATAAGAACAAGTTTGTTATGGTAAGAGCTTAAATATCCCCAGCAGAGTTGCCATGCTGTCGCGCCCCTTTTTTTCTCTCTACAAATAGAAGTCCGGGTTTCGACATTAATGGGGGAATCACTCATTTCCTTTTGGGAATTTGGGTTTTTAAAGAGTCACCACCTAACAGATTATGGTACGTTAGGGCACCCAGAGTGGTTAACTCTTGGATTGGTTTGCATTACTAGATATTTAGGGTAAAGGCTCAAAATAACCTTGAGTGGATGGCGTTAGGAATCCCCTTCACTCCATAACTGTGGGTCCCAATCGAACTTATACTTGTAAATTAGTCCTTTAAGAAATAAAAAGCTGAAATAAGTAATTGCAAATAGAGCATGTTGTACATGTATGAATCGAATAATAAGAGAAAGGGTGAGAAAGTTGTACACATAAAAGAAAGTTTTAAACATAAGGAATTTGGGAAAGGAGGGGTCCTCTACAGGATCACCCCATACAATGTCTGGTAAATACTCCTCAATGAGGTGGTACACATGACATTAGCATGTAGTTATAATATCCATATCTACATATTCCCCACCCCTTAGTGGTAACAAAAGCGAGTGTTGCGACCCTATGCGTGCTGTTACATATCCCTTCTTAATGGTCCTGAAGGGAATTAGGACCTCTATCTATAGGAAGTTCTAGACTGACCCCTAAGGTTTAAAGGAAAAATACTAAGGTGACAAGCAATAACACATAGGAATCTTAGCAAATAAGAACATGAATGAGAAAATAAGAGGCTCAGTTTACCTCCACGGGTAATGCATATAAATAGCACAACTCAAACACAGATAAGGGCAATAGTGTCCTAAGACATGATGTCTAGATGAGTATCAGAATACAGTAGATATGCAGGTTCATTTTATAACCCAAAAGCAGGGGCCCTAATTAGTTTGCCTACTTATTTTAAGCTTGTTAATCATTAAGCAGTACACACAAAGAGGCGGCCTCCGATTTTTTAAGAAATTGGACTACCTAAGGCTTTCCTAGGCGTAGGATAATGCACAATTATTTCCAGAACCATTAGAACAATGAAGGAGTTATTTTACCTAAAAGCATATTGTTCTAAGAATTATAAAATATAGGGATTATTACCAGTTTAATTAAAATAGGATAATCAAATGTGGAGTTATTTCTACATCTTCCATAATCAGTGGTTTACACTAGGTGTGACTGGGCAAGTATGAAGGAGACTGTAAAGCATGGTATCTAAGATGCATGTATAAAGTTCATAATATTTTATATGCAGAATTCCTAAAGCATAATTTCTAAATGCACAGTAGCTTATAGCATGATTTCAAAACGCATAGGTGGCAGTTTACCTTTAATGTCGTCTATCCTAGAAAAGTATTTCTAAGTGATAATAGAGATGTCAAAATGAAATGATGAAAGAAGTAGACATGGAACTTAGGAGCATGGTTTCTAATACATGATATGCTTTGCATGTATTGGTCCTAAGCATGAGTTCTAATGTAGATAAGCATGTTTTCTATCCATTTATATTGATAACATGTATAGCTGCCCTCCCATTTTCACTATCCAAGCCCCATATTCATTTACAAATTATTACAGGATAATATTGAATGAATTACATAAGTAAATAATAAAAATAAGAAGTTACTTTATAGGTAGCCTACAGATAGGCCCAATTTTCTAATGTCCAATGCCAGACAGCCTTTCACATAATCCAGGTGTGTCAGAGTTCCCTAAGGAGCTCAAGGCATCTCGGGCAGTGCTCACACCCACATTTCATGGTCATAGTTGAGTAAGTGTAGTGTGGAAGGGAAAGGTCTAATGTATTAGAATTCAAAGGGATCTCATAGGGATTCCTAATCAATCGAAGGGCAGAACTTAAAACCTAAGAGTAGATGTGAGAGTGCTTGAAAAGATTTAAGCAGGGAAATAATTTGAAAAGGGACATGTTGGAAATAATTTTGTAAAAGACAACAGAGACATTTTGAAAAGAAAGTGGAGTTGTAAGCAATAGTCCAAACACAGCACCCCAAAATAGGTTCATACATAGCCAGAGATCATAGAACCAATGCAGGTTCACAAACAGTGGTAAAGGGATTTGAGGACACATAGGTCACAACCCATAACATCATTCAAACTTTCGCCAATCCTTAAACCACCTAAAATAACATCGAAAACTCGAATTAATCAATGATTTAAGCCTAAGAACTTCAAATTCTCTCAAAACACGCTTTCGATAAAAAACCTAACCAAATCACGTCCGAATGACCTCAAATTTTACACACATCCCAAATGACATGACAGAACTATTACAACTTCCAGAATTCTATTCCGACCCTTGGATCAAAATCTCACTATCGGATCGGAAACTTTAAAATTTTAAACATCGGCATTTCAAGTCTAAATTAGCTACGAACCTCCAAAACACATTCCGACCACGCTCCCAACCCCGAAATCACCTAACGGTTCCAACAAAACCATCGTATTTCCATTCCGATACCGTCTTCACACTATTTCGACTAAGGCAACCTTCCAACACTTAAGCTCTCATTTAGGGACTAAGTGTCCCAAAACTCTCGGAAACTCAAAACTAACCATCCCAGCAATTCAATTTAGCAGAAATAGACTTGGGGACACGGTTAATAGGGGATCGGGGTGTTAATTCTTAAGATGGCCGGCCGGATCATCACAGCTGGCCTCGCCTAGATAAAGCCTGGTTAGGCCTAGCTTTAAGCTAGCCTCACCTAGATAAAGCCCGGTTAGGCCTGGGTTTAAGTTGGCCTCACCTAGATAAAGCTTGTTTGAGCCTACTTTTGCCCAGATTTTTCTTTTCATCATTCTCGAGCGACCTTTCGATATTTAAGCATCCATTTAGCTCTACTTTCATTTTCGATGCACGTACATATAAAATAACCTCCATTACGCTCAAACAAAGTATAGTTTAATATTAAAGCATGTAAAATGCAAAATATATAATATGCCAAAACTATGAAATATAGCCACACACCAGAGAGCTTTTTATTGAATAGCATTTAATCTTCAAATATATTACTTTGCGCAATTCAATTGTTGTGATACAGACATTATACCTGCTTTTGATTTCAATTATTTCTGATTCCCCTTTTTTGACCCGTTATTGATAATTATAAATAATAATTGAGTTCCGGTCCTTGTGGAATAAGCTATAATAAGTGTCACATTCAACAAATTTTATTACTAACATAATTTCATTATTTGATTACAGCTCCTTTATTTATAAAGCTGACGACTATTTCCTTTCATTAGGCCGAATGCACGACTTGACTTTGGACCTAAATTAAAATAGGCCGAAAGTCATTGGGGCAAAAGAGAGCACATTCTTAAAGAATGAGGCAAAGTTTTGGAAATGAAAAAAATAATTATAATTAAGAATTAGAAGTGCGAAAAGATTTTGTTTTTATCTCTAAGGTGAATCTTGTATGGAGGAAAATGTTTTCATACTTCTGTACATTTTTCAATGCTGTCTAGCTAGGCATAAAAGTGGTGATATAAGAACATTATATTTTGGTGATATTTTAGATATTAAGGTTGGTTAAATGTGTAAGTGCTGATAAAAACATAATAAAAGTTGAAATATTAAATGGTTTCGGCTAAAACAGAATTGGAAAACATTTTTCAGATTTCAGGGTAATCAAATATTAAAACCCATTTTCTTTTTTTAAAAAAAATTATTTTTCGGAAAAACATTTAGCTGGTATTTATAATGCACCACGAAATCCATTCGAAAAAATCTAAGATCAAATTAAATAAGGACCTGATTGCAGGTTTTCAAAAATTCTTCTACATTATTACATATGTTGAAAGCGTTTATAAAAGTGATTGCTATTAATTTTTTAATTCCCTATACAACTAATAAATTAAAAACTTCAAATAAAATTACTACCGTCACTTTTTTTAAAAGGAATTTTTACATCATGTAGCAAAGGTTGATACCTTATTTATTTTAAATAAATACCCTTTTAAAAATTTATATTTCATAGTTACCTTTTGATTCTTATAGCTAAATATATATTTATGGTCACATCCTACCCTTAAGCCATAAAATATGCTTTGTATTATTTTTCTATCTCATGCTTTGTATTATCTTATAGCCAAATATCTATTTTTTTTTATCTCATATCCCCCACACTCTCAACATCAGTCTTTCTTCGTGAATACAACCTCAATTTCCTCTTCGTAATCATCATCGTCATCGTCGTCGCGATGTTCATCTTCAGTTTCACGATCATTCGGCGACTCATCACCAAACTGTAAAACTTAGAAGCTAACTTTGAAATCACTTAAACAGCTTTGTTCGAAAAGAACAAAGAGAGTTCTAATTTTAATCTATCTCCAATTTCAACTAAGTAGTTTTTAATTCCGCTGAATTTTTCAGAAGATGAAACTTGCTCCGACAACTGAGTTTGGAGATGTCGGAGCGAGAAAAAAGCGATGTCGCGGAGGTGGTGGGAGAAAGTTTATCTTCTTTTATACTAGAGATTCGAAATATGCTAGACATTAGGGTTATTCTTGAACAATGACGACGGAGTTTGGGGCTGAGCAACTTGAAGAATCTGTTACATTTTTTTATTGTATTTCAATGTATCTCGTTGTATTTTATGCATTTCATCGTATTTATTGTCTTTTTCCCCCATTGTATTTCAGCATTTCGATGTATTTCATTGTGTTCACTGTCTCGCCATATTACATGAATGTATTCTTATGTTTTTTAATTTATGTATTCAGATGTATTTATGTATTCAGATTTATAATTAAGTTTGTTGAATTATATTAAGAGTATATTTGTGTTTATTAATTCACTTTTCGTTTAAAAACAACTGAATAGACCATGATTTACGCTATTTATGTTACTATTCATAAATACATATCGTGAATACAGTCGAATATAATAATTATCTAGTTGCACTCCCTTGTTTCACGCCGAGTTTTGCTATCGTATTCATAAAAATAACAGCTTAAATACATCAAATATACTCTAACAAAACTAAAAAGATAACTATAGAAAGTAATATAGTAAATATTAGCTACAACTAACTAATAACTACTAAACAATAGTTATTTGTGAAAGTTTCTCATACCGCCAAATAGTACTCTATAACAAAAATTCTTAAGAACTTTTGTGAGGCAAGATACCGACAAGCTTGAAGATTCATCGTTTTATTTCACAATTTTTTCAGTGGGAGATGTTGCTAAATATCTACATTGGACCAAAAACAAACAAAAAAACGAACATAAAGGAAAAAAGAAAGCCATAAAACGAGGGATTTGATTCTCATGTAATAATTGAGATTTTGTGACCTTGAGAGTAATAATGGTACCTTTCTTTCCCCTACGAGCCTATTTGTATGACAAATAAAATAGCTAGAAAAATAAACTTTAGTGAATTTGATGACAAAAATAAAAAGTTCAAACATGAATCACGCGTTTCTCTCGTAAATGTATTAGGAAATCAAGTTAATATTTGGAATTAATTATGTGTTGATATGTCAAGACACTGTGGATTAATAAAAGAGTAACAGCTAGCAAAAAGTATTCATAGAGCTGTAAGCCTTAACAAGTACGGGCAAAAGTGCCAGAAAACAAGAAGGAACGGTTACAAAAAGAATTAGCAAAAAGTACTATCTGTAATTAATGAGCATCAATCAGGGAAACGTTATATAATCTTCACGAAACAGTTATAATTATAAATTATAACGTTACACTAATACCATGAATTACTCATAATAGCTCTATTATGAGAGTAAAGAAACGTAGTACTTAGAAATAGCTATAAAAGGAGAGAAATAACATTTGTATGGGACACACTGATTATTATTGGAATATACTTATTTATAGTGCTTTAAACCTGCTTACTCTATTACTCCTCGGTCCAAATTTTCTTTTCTTGTTACACAATTATATTTTTATTTGATTATCAGTACCCCGGGTTATTCTAAAATTACGCTTTGACCGAAATTCCTATTTTCTGGTTAAATAAATTAGTTTCGTTGCCGAAAATCTGATAATCTTTTATTTTCTAAATCGACTGTTTTTGTCAAAACAATATGTCGAATGTCAACGAAAACAACCAACAAAATTTACAACACTAAGAAAATCAGCAACATAAGGAGAATCAGCAAAGCGATGGAACTCTGGTCCCCTCCCAACAAAATTCTCCTCGACAATCTCGAGAAGGAACTCCTGACATATCCGATTCAAATATGCATGATCAGTTTGAAAATGACCATGCTATTGATGAAGCTTTGAATAAGTTAATCGATCAGCAGATCAGCAATGCTCTTGAGGCTTTTGCTAACCAACTGTCGGTTGTGCCACCAACGCCAACTCCAAACAACAACACCTTAGAAAATCCTCGCTCAGGGCTCGTTAACTCGGGCAATGGAGGAGCTCCCAGCGAATCTCGTGATGGGGGGTCATGTAACTCATTTAATTCAGATTTAGAGCAGATACCTGGAGTGTTGCCTGTAATCAAGGGAATAGATATGGACAAATACTCTTAACAACCTTGGAAGCCAAGTGTCACTCATTTGCCAATTCTAAAGAAATTCAAGATGCCTGATATTCCAAAATATGATGGAACAACTAATCCTCGGGATTATGTAACTGTACTCACAATCGGCATAAAAGGCAAATATTTGGCCATGCAAGAAGTTGAATCAGTATTGGCCAAAAAATCCGGAGAAACACTCACGAAGGGAACATTAACGTGGTACTCTCTTTTACCTGAAAATTCTATTGATTCCATTGCTGAGCTTGCAGATTCATTTGTCAAAGCACACCCGGGAGCTCAAAAAGTTGAAAAACGAATGGAGGACATTTTTCAAAATAAAACAAGGAGATACAGAGCTGCTCAGAGAATTCGTAGACAGATTCCAGCGTGAAATGATGATGTTGCCATTCGTACCTGATAACTAGGCAGCTATGGCCTTTTGCCAGTAATCTAAATGAAAATCGTTCAAAAGCCACGAGGAGACTCAAAGAAATTTTATGAGAATTTAGCAATAACTTAAAACGATGTTTATGATAGATACACTACGAAGCCGAGGATAGAAGAATATACTATCATTCAGTCTCAAAAAGATGAAAGGGTGAGTTCAAGATGGGCTGAAACTGAAAAAAGGTCTGGTGAAAGCAGGTATGAGCCTTATATAGGACCAGCAGGAAGGGATTCACGTTCAAAACAGGAAAACCCAAGGTATGATTCCAGATCAAGAGAGAGAAAGTCAGGTTCATCATCAAGGTTTGGAAAATAACGAAACATGCGAGATATGCAGGATGATGACAAAAGCTCAAAAGCAAAGAACGGAGGCTACAGTTGAGTTGGTAGTTGTTTTAAGAAGCATGGGAGATAAGGTATGGTGGCCAAAAGAAGTGAGATCCAACCCAAATAGGACAAATCCCAATTTTTTGTGCGTGTTTCACAACGATCATGGACATAAAATGGTGGAATGCAGATTTTTACAAGGTGAAGTAGAACATTTATTAAAGCAAGGGAAGTAATTAAATAGTTTAGTGAAAAGAGGAAGCAAGCATATATGAAGAATAGGTAGGAAACGCCAAAACCTTCTTCGCTAAAAAGGACAGTTAATGTCATAAGTGGTGGGGAAGAGACAATGGAGTAACATATACGGCAGCGAAAATGGTGTCAAAATTACAGTTATCCGGGAAGCGAGTTCGATAGGTTTTGGAAGAAGATAGTATAACGTTGGATGATGTAAATGCAGATGGCATGCTAAACCTGCATAATGATACACTATAATATATTTACTTGTACATGACACTAATGTAAAACGAGATTTGATTGACCTGGGTAGTTCCGTGAATATCATTCTTTTGAGAGTGGTGAGATGCAAGCCGATGATAATCTGATACCCAAGGCACATACCTTGTCCGATTTTGACAACTCGAGCGTCGTAACAAAAGGCGAGATAATACTCACCACATTCGCAAAAAGAGTAGTCAAAGACACCAAATTTCAAGTAGTAGAAATTGATATGGCTTACAATATGATACTCGGTAGACCATGAATTCATGAAATAGATGTTTTCCATCTACTTTACATCAAGTTATCAAATTCCCTTTACAGTGGGGAATATGAAAAATCCGTGGTGGCCAAAAAGCATCTTGGAGCATTAGTTCCGTAGTAGATTTAAGCGCAAAAACAAAGAAAAATAGCAATCACAGAATCCAGTTGAGGATGCTACAACACAAGCCTCAACTAAGCATGGGCGAACAGGTTAGACTTGAGGCCCGATACCATCGAAGAACCAGAAGAAAATGAAAACATCAAAACAACAATCGAGGAATTGGAAGTTGTGGTACTATTTGTACCCTGGCCTGATAGAAAAGTCTACATTGGGACCAACCCCAATCGGGAAATGAAATGTAAGTTTATTGAAATTTTAAAGCTAACGTAGATTATTTTGCTTGGTACCATTCAGATATGATAGGTATACCACCGAAAGTAATGACCCACAAATTAAATGAAGATCCATCATGCTCACATGTCAAACAAAAGAAAAGAAAGCAAGGTTCCTTCAAAAATCAGGTGATTCAAGATGAGGTGAAAAAGCTTTTAAAAATTGGGTCCATCCGCAAGGTAGCTAATACTGTAATAGGACCCAAAAATAATGGCAAGTGGTGAGTTTGTGTAGATTATATTGATCTAAATAAAGCTTGTCCTAAAGATTCTTTTCTATTACCGCATATAGATCAACTAATTGATGCTACTATAGGACATGAATTATTAAGCTTTTTAGATGACTATTCAGGATATAATCAAATAAAAATGGATCCCGTAGATGAAGAAAAAACTTCATTTATAACAGATAGGGGACTTAGTATTACAATGTTATGTCATTCGGTGTCAAGAAGGTTGGGGCCACATATCAAAGGCTAGTGACCAAAATGTTTCAATAACACCTAGGAAAAACTATGGAGGTTTATATAGATGATATTCTGGTCAAATCACAACAAGCAGGGAATTATATTCAACATTTATCTGATACATTTCAGATTCTTTGAAAATTTAACATGAAGTTAAATCTTAAGAATATGCATTTGGAGTATCATCAGGTAAGTTCTTGGGATTTCTTATTTCTAACCGTGGCATTGAAGTAATCCCACACATAAAGCTATTGAGGAAATTTCGGATATACGTACGAGCAAAAAATAAGTACAGAGGCTGACATGAAGAATAGCAGCTTTGGAAAGGTTTATTCCAATTCATCAGAAAAGTACTTCCGGTTCTTTTCAGTCCTAAAAAGCCAGATAAATTTTAATGGACTAAAGAATGTCAAACCGCTTAAATTTTTGAAAGTATACTTGTCAAATCCACCATTGCTCACAAAACCAAAAGATGGGGAAAAACTACTCATCTATCTTGCTGTTTCAAAAGTAGAGTAAGTGTTGTATTAGTTCAAGAGGATCAATGTAAACAATCTCGAATTCATATGTTAGTAAGTTTTTATTAGATGTTGAGACTCGGTATCCTCATTTAGAAAAACTTGCACTAGCATAATTATGGCATCTAGGAAGTTAAGGCCTTATTTTTAATGTCATCATATCTCTGTAGTAACCGCCTACCCATTACGTAGTATATTGCATAAACAAGAGTTATCGGTAGACTAGCCAAATGGGCTATAGAGCTAAGTGAATATGACATTACAATATCAACCAAGAACTGCAATAAAATCACAAGTTTTAGTTGATTTTGTGGCAGATTTTAGTCAAGGGATACAAGTGGAGGCATAAAAAGAACTACATGTGTTTAACGGGTCTAATCTAGCTACTTGGACCTTATTTACTGATGGTTAATAAAATGTAAAAAGAGCAGGTTTAGGCATTGTTTTGGTACCACCTATGGGAGAAACCATACGACATGCCATAAAATGTCATCCTATTATGAATAATAAGGCAGAATATGAAGCTGTGATTTCAGGTTTAGAATTGGCATTTGAGGCCGGAATAGAGCAGGTTTTAATCAAAAGCGATTCACAGCTCGTAGTTAACCAAATGTTGAGGACTTATATAGCTTGAGAGGCAAGAATGCAACAATACTTAGAAAAGACACGGGATTTAGTCTGGAAATTCCAAACTTGGAAAGTCACGCAGATACCAAAAGAAGAGAATGATGAGGATGACGCTTTAGCTAATCTTGCATCCGCTGCAGAAGTAACAAATGAAGAAAATTCTTATGGGATACATTTGTTTCATTCAGTGCTTGATCAAGATAAAAATGAGGTAAATTATAATAATCTAACTTGGGATTAGAGAAATGGAATAGTCAATTTTTTGCAGTATGGAACACTACCTGAAGAAAAGAAAAAGGCTCAGTCACTTCGTCAAAAGGCAGCTCGTTAGTGTTTAAATCAAGGCAATTGATATCAAAAAATGTTCGGTGGCCCTCTAACAAGATGTCTTGGGCCTTCTCAAATGGGATATATGATGAAAGAAATACACGAGAGACATTGTGGAAATCACGCTGGAGGGAGATCTTTGGTAAAAACCATAATTAGAGCTGGCTATTACTAGCCAAAAATGGAATAAGGGCGGAAAATTTTGTGGCTAAATGTGACAAGTGCCAAAGATATGGCAACAACATGCATCGACCAGCTGAATTATTACATCCAGTTATGGCACCATGGCCTTTTGTGAAGTAGGGGATATCATAGGACCATTACCACAAGCCAATGGCAATGTAAGATTTCTGTTAGTACTGTCCGACTATTTTACTAAGTGGGTAAAATCTAGGAGCCTCAAACAAGTACGAGAAAAATAGGTCAGAGACTTCATCTAGTGTAACATCATATGCTGATTTGGGGTGCCAAAGGATATCGTGTGTGATAACGGCCCACAATTCATAGGTGCACAAATCATAGACCTAACAAATCATATAATTCTTCCAAAGTTGGAAAATTAAAAGGATTACCTATAAACCTTATCATCCAATGGGAAATGAACAAGATGAATCAACAAATAAAGTTATTATCAAAAACTTGAAGAAAATATTAGAAGAATCAAAGAGTAATTGGCCAGAGGTACTACCTGGAGTCTTTTGGAATTACCGAACAACAACAATAACAAGTACAGAAAAACACCATTTTCACTTGTATACGGAGTTGAAGCCTCAATTCCAGTTGAAATAGGGGATCCAAGTATGAGATATACTCAAGTTACTGAAGAGTTGAATGAAAAAGATGGGTGACTCTGGATTTACTTGAAGAAATGAGGTAATCTACTTTAATAAAGATGGCAACACAAAAATAAGTTATTGAGCGGTATTACAATCGGAAAGCTTATCTCATATACTTTAATATTGAGGACCACGTACTCAAAAAAGTTTGTCAATCTACGAGGGCAATCAATGCAGGAAAATTAAGTCCAAATAGAGAACGGCCTTACAAAATTCATGGTATCGGAGGAAAAGGTTCACATGAGCTTGAAACCCTGGACAGCAAGATCTTACCTTCAAATTGGAATGTTGTTCATCTGAAGAAGTACTATTTCTAAGGGAAGGAAATACCAATGGTCACGTATCCTCACTTATGATTTTATTTTTGAATTTTTAAAGTTGTAATAACTATTTTAGATGATAGGCAAAGCTAGCCCACATGAAAGACATGCGGAAGAAACATAATTCTCGGGTCTAAGGTTGCAACTATTCTGATAGAAATAGAATGGGTTAAGCAGCCTTCATCTAAAATTATACCTTTGAGTCCCGTGTGTTTTTCCTTTTCAGGAAAAAGACAGCATGGAATGAATAATCAAGTGCTCGAGATTTTATACTTCAAAGCTCAAACACTTGGGGGGCTATATAATATATAAATAATATATGTATAAGGAAGGCAAAGAAGACTGGAACAATTACATTTCAAGTCAAGCCTAAAGTCTACTTAAAATTATAAAGTTCAGAGCAAAGTCACGATCTAAAAACACAAGCCTAATTCAAAAACTTGTGAAGAATACACCCATGGATATAAATTTAGGCAGTATTTAGCCATCGATCATAAAGAAACCCTTGGATCTTCTTTTAACAAATCTGTTGTAAAGAAAATAATTACGGAAGAGTTATAGAAGATATTTAAATACATGTAAGATGTTACTTAAACTTGAAAAAGTTAGAACAAAAACTTCATCAAACTTATTCAAAGGAACATATGTGTTCCTATTTCTTCTTTTGTATGTTTACACCATTATGAAGTTGAGACATCTTCTTCATTAGTGTCATATATAAAAGGGCCCGCTTTTGTAATTCATGATTGATTAAAAAATCCATGAAGTTAACTTTCCAAAATGCAGAAAGTTAAAGGGTAAATCAAAACCCACACATTAAAATAAAAATAGAAGCAAGACCGTGAACTTATAAAGTAAAAGAGTATAACAGAAACTCAAAGTCAAAAGCTGTAAGTTAAAGCAAAAAGTTTATGATATTAAGTTAAAACTAAGTATTAACTTAGTCTTAAACTAATTGTCATCATATATCCCCGAAAAGACTTGGGGATATGTTGTAACCAAAAACATTTTCCCTAAATGGGACCAGGGGTAAAACCACCAATTCTTCCACCAAAATAAAACAAAAAAATAGAGTTAAATTTCACAAATAAACTTTCACTGTGGAGCAGGTTTTGAAGAAGAATTCAAGATGCCACCATCAGCAACAGAAGGCTTGATTTGGTCAAAAGGAGCTGGGATATCCACACCAGGATTAGCTTCAAAATTTTTGGGAGTATCAGCCATGGGTGAAGAGAAACTTTGGCTTCGCTGGAAATTTTTCTATTATTTCCTTAATCTTTGCTAACTCAGCATCCAAGTTAAAACTTTCCTGGCCTACCTCCATAAGTGTATTATGATGCATGTGTAAAATGGCCCAACTTACTTCAACAACACACCTGAAGATCCTTGTAGTCTCTTTCCCAATGATCAATTTCGCTCTTAAGATCCTCCCTCTCAGCTAATAAAACATCATAAGAAGACTGTAAAGATGCAAGTGAACACTCCAAGAACTTGATCTTATCAAAAGACACACGGAGATCTTCTTAGGTCTGGGATAGTGTTTGAATGAGCTTACCAACATAAACCTCTTTTTCATTCAGCAGGGCTTTCAGACCTCTGATCTTTTCAGTAGCCTTGGTGAGTTGTTCAATGAAAGACGACTTGAGGAGGTTTTTGTCCTTGCCCGCCTGGTTGGAATAAGCTTTGTCAAGTGCTAGCTCCAATGCCATCACTCTTAGCCGCTGCTCTAAGGTACATTTATTTTCTTCTAAAACTTCCATGTCTAGCTGAAGACTTTCAAACTGTTTTTTCCAATTATCTACCTCAATTTGGTAATCATGCATCAAATGCTCTGTATATGAAACCATTTTCATCTTCTCAGTACCGATGAGGTTGATATAAAAAGAGGGGAATAGATAAGAATCTTAGCAAAAGGAAAATGCTATAGAATATGAAAAGAAGTTTATACCTTCAATGATGATTTCATGATGTCATTCATACAAGTCAAAGAACTACGACTTTCTGTCTTGCACTTTTCAACTGGACCAGTCAAGGGTTCTAACCATATGTTAGCCTGGCCTGACTTCCTCAGAAGATTACCATCGGCAGGAACATCAATGGTAATTTGCTTCATTGCCCTACTTCCACGGGAAGAACCAACTTTAGTTTGAAAATATTAGTACCAGAGACTGTAGATGAAGTCATAATGGCTTGAGGCGGAGCAGAAATAACAGCAATAAGAACAGGCAAAGGGCGTTCCATTGAGATAGATACTGGGAAATAGGCAAGAGGCGCTTCCCCAGACATTAAATCAAAGTCTTCATTACCAAACCCACGTGAAAAAAGGTGCTCAGAAGAGTCGCGAGCTGATATTGGAGTATCTACATCAGAACTTAGTAAAGTGGTTTCAACAGGCTCGGTCACGGGAACAGAACGAGGAGGGGGAGTAACTTCGTTATCTGAAATGACATATCTTCTAGCCTGCGGATTTCTAACCAAATAACTTCCATCCCGCTCCTCTTCGTCTTCTGAATCCTAGGGTCTGTCAGCTTTTCTTTTCGATGAAGAACTCGGGATTATCCCTTGAGATCTTGCCAGGGAAAGTCTAGAAGCTGCAATAGACTCAGTACTTACCCTATGCATAGGAACCTTGATAAAAAGAAGGGTTATATACATTCTAATGAAATGATAAATAAAAATAGAAGGAAATATAATATAATTGTTACTGTAAGTTTTGACCTTCCAACCAAACCTATTTTAGGGGTACTTCCAAGATTTAACTTCCATCGAAGCACACAATTTTTCTACCCAACCACAAAAATTAAAAAAGAAATTAACAGTTCCCATGGTTGCTGAGATGCGAAACAGTCACGAGAAGTAACTAATCTTTTGAATTTTAAAAAAAAAAGAGAAAAAGTTGTAAAGAAGACTTACGTGCAAAATTCCATTTTTCAGGGAATGGAATATTTTCTTCACCTACTAACCCTACCGTAGGAGCAGCGACAAATCGGGCCTACTAACCACGATCTTTATCATCCTCAATTCTAACTAAAACCCTCTTACTCCTCGCCACCAAAGTAAGGATCCCAGGACGGAACAACTTAAGAGAGTAGAGATAGATTAGATGAAAAAAGGTGAAAGGGAGTTGAGTCAAATTAGCCAAGTATCTTAAACATGCAATAATCCTCCATACAATAGGGCCAACTTGTCCTAAACACACATTGAAAAACCAAAAAAAATTAATAATAATTGTATCAATAAGGGGTCTAAAGGCAAGTGTAAAGGAGTACGTATACACAAAAGAAAAGTCAGTCTTGAAGGACGTGATCATTTGATTTGCAATAGGAATCACAATTGGGAAATCACACCTTCAATGACAATATCTACGGATAATACAAATCAAACCTTCAGTAATCTGAGAAGGGTAAACATCAGCACGATCAAGAGAGGACATAGAAGAAATCTGGTTTCTAATTGATTCTCTATCAGTATAAAAAAGGAAGTTCATAAGGGATAATTTTGTCTACTATGGGTTCACAGACTGGTTTATTGGAGTATGTACTTCTGGCAGAAGTTCTATGTGGAGGAGAAGCCTTAGTTCTAGAAGATGAAGGAGGAGTGGAACTAGGAAGAGATGAAGAAGATCCTCGAATGGAATTTGATCCTAAAATACGTAACCTACCCACTCTCCTGCTTCGAGTAGGAGCAAGGGGAAGTTCATCTACGGTAAGAACTGTTCGAGGATCAAGATTTGAAGAAGACATAGCTATACGAAGAAGAAAAGAAGATTGAATAGTCAAAGATGGAAAGAATTTCTATGAAAGAAGAGACAAAGGATATATTTATATTCACAACCGACAAATAAAAAGGTAATGATGGGAACGTCATAATGAAACATGTCACTTCGTGATTGATGTAGCCGTAAAAAAGCCCTAAGTGACGCTGAAGGATTGCAGAACCAGTCAAAAGCTACCACGTGTCACATGCATTAAATTGAAGTGACATGTGAAGTGTCAGTTTTGGAGAATGTATAATGATATGAGGAATGGTGGCAAAAAAATTCGCTTTAATGAGATCCACTTCCCAAATATTCAATTGCTGAATAAATGGCAAGTGGGGAGACTATCTATTTTGGGGTAAATCAAGTCATTTAGAATTAACTATGTGCTGATATGTCAAGATACGTGGATTAATAAAAGAGTGACAACTGGAAAAGAAAGAGTTGTGAGCCTTAACAGGTACGGGAAAAAGTACCAGTAAACAAAAAGGAACGTTTACTCATATCTCTTGATAATTTGAAGAGACATCGGAGGAATGAACCTAGTTGGCAAAAAGTATAGATACATATTATATGTAATTAGTGAGCATCAATGAAGAAAAACGCCAGAATCTTCATGAAACAGTTACTATTGTCAATTATAACATTATATTAATGTCATTAATTGTTCATAATGGCTCAATTAAGAGAGAGAGAGAAATGTAGTACTTAGAAATAACTATAAAAAGAGAGATAACATTTGTATACAAGACACACTGATTATTATTGGAATATGCTTATTTACATTGCTTTAAACCTGCTTGCTCTGTTATTCCTCAGTCCAAATTTTCTTTTCTTGTTACATAATTATTTTTTATTTGATTGTCAGTAACCCGAATTCTTCTAAAATTACGCTTTGATCAAAATTCCTATTTTCTGGTTAAACAGTGAATTATTTACTCACATTTATTGTTTATATCAAACGAACGAATACGAAACATATGTTTTTTATGTACACTTTACCATTTAACCTTAATAATATGTGTGTGTATCTGTTCACTTAAGTTTATTACTCAACTATATTAAATTAGTGTTGTTTGATCTAATAAAAATTAAATGTTAGGAAATATTTGCTGTCCTTATATTTTATGCAGGAAATGGAGCAGCTCCTTGATTCAATGGTCATGGACTCTTGGTCTCGTGGATGACGATGAAGGGAGAACGGGAGATGGTACCGTGACCCCGAAAATCTATTTATATATGTTGACCATACAATTTTTCCGTAAATCAATCTCATTATCAAAAATGAAAAATCCCATAAGAGAAAGTAACTTTGGGAAGACTGGTCTATGAACGTTAAATATTAATCAAATAGTGTTAATTAATTTGTTTTAGAAAAGATTAGCTTAATATATTTGTTAACCCTATGAAATGAGTAACAATTAAATTTGTACGTGATTTAATGGATATATGTGTTTGCAACAAATTATTTGTGATACAAAAGTAAATTGCAACCACGATATAAATACGAAAAAACATAGTTTTATTGATAAAATGACGCGGGTACAATTCTGTTTGTTCCTCTCCTGATTATCTCCGTGATTCGAGGGCTAGAACAATGCGTTTTTTGAACGTAGGATGTTGCGGGCTTTGATGAATTTATTTGATATCCATAAAGTATGTTGTGGATCTTCTTGAAGTATTTGATTATAGAGAATTATCTAGCCACCTCCTGATCTTTTTATGAATATCCCGTGAGTTTATGAGATTTTCGAGATGATATATATTTTTGAGATATTTTTAAAGGATTGTGTAACCCTTTTTATAAGAGTGACCTAATGTTTTGGTTGAGTAACCTCCAAGCAACATTGACAGACTCCTAGAATTTCAAGAGGTTTTGCAGTATCTTAAACTTAAAATTTAGCTCGATCCATTAAGATTTTGATGTCTACAACTGCCCCCCTACTTCAAGATTTATCGGGGTGTAGGCTTGGCAAAACTGAAGACGAGACTTTAAGTACCCGATCACAACAGAACGTTTTAGAAGCTTGTAGTTTTTATTTGCAGAAGGAAGAGATGAAGGGCAGATTTGGTCTCACTAGGCATGCCAATTTGTTTGCAACAAATTATTTGTGATACAAAAATAAATTGCAACCAAAATATAAATATGAAGAAACATAATTTTATTATAAAATAATGCGGGTACAATTCTGTTTGTTCCCTTGATTCTTCTCACCAGATCATCTCTGTGATTCGAGGGATAGAACAACGTGTTTCGAACGTAGGATGTTGTGGGATTTCATGAATTTATTTGATATCCATGAAGTATATTGTGGATCTTCTTGAAGTATTTAATTATCAAGAATTATCTGGCCATCTCTTGATCTTTTTGTGAATATCATCTCCATTTTGAGATATTTTTTAAAGGATTATGTAACTTTTTTTATAAGAGTGACCTAGGGTTTGGGAGACTAGCCACCAAGCAATACTGACAGACTCCTGAAATTTCAAGAGGTCTTTAAGTATCTTAAATTTAGAATATAGCTCGATGCATTAAGATTTCGATGTCTACAATATGATTTAATTCAACACTAATTATTAAGAACAACGCGTGATTAAATTAAAGATAAAATAAATTATCAAACCAATCGCAATGTGATGATCAAGCATGGTCATAGGTTGAACAGTGACATTCGTTCTCGATCAGACTCTTGATATAAGCTCGGTCATGAATAAAGAAGAGAACAAATGAAGAACACCTTAGACAATAGCTAGAAGACAAGAATAAACTTTTAATGCTTTGGTTTGTGTGTCATAATATATTAAAATAAAAGAAACCTTCCCTTTTATATAAGAATGGGAATTTCCGTTCTATTACAAGTTTAAATAAGATAAAAATTTCATTTTCCGATAAATTTCGATTCATGGTTGATATGTGACAGGATTCGCTCCATAGAGCAAATATTTGAAGAGAAATCGTCTTTCTGTAAACACAAAAAATCATCACAATTTTAAATAAAATCAAGTTACATGTGTACTACTATTATAATCCATGAAGATGCAACACAAAAATGTTGATAATTTTTTTTAACTTTTCAAGTTTTTAAGCAGGGATGTCGAACATGACCTAGCAAAACAGTAAAAAGATGTGATTTGCCAGATAATCATAGACTAGTGCTAGCTATCCTACTAGAGACGCACATGCAAGATCATTCAAGGCTTCGTGAAGGCTTCCATTTCACTAACATGTTCTAGGTGCCTGCTATGCTTGTCACGATCCAAGTTCTCTTTCTGTGAACTATTGTAACGGCACCTAGTCTCTACGACTAGGTAAGCATAATATTGCGAAAATAAAATATAACCACAAAGATAACAACTAATGAATACAGTTAATATGTATAAACGATGTTGCTAGACATATACAATAACAACTTTTCTCAAAATCTAAAATATTGCAATGTCACAGGCATCTAAGAAGTCCTAACTATTTTATGCATTATCTCTGCGGAAAAGAAGAAAATGAATATAAGGGGTAAAAGGGGACTCCAAGGTCTGCGGACGCGGCCGGATATACCTTGAAGTCTCCTGAAGTAGCAACCACACAGCTAGATCGAGGCTGATAGCCAGTACCTGGATCTACACATGAAAAACATGTGCAGGAAAGGGCATGAGTACACCACAAAGGTACCTAGTAAGTGTCAAGCCTAACCTCGGTCCAGTAGTGATGAGATCAGGTTAGGGTCCAATATAATAAAATAAGACAGAAAGCAGCATTACAATAAAATATGTACGGAAATCTAATAGGAATGGAACTTAATGAAAGCCAACAACTCAAACACAGTAATAGCAACAGGGGATCTCCCAGGATACCATCTCGTAGTCCCAAACATAAATCTGCTGGGGAATCCCCTGGAATACCATCTCATAATACCAAAGTAAGTATATAGTGTTGGAGGATCTCGCATAATACCATTCTATAGTCCCAAAGTAAATAAGAAGTATAGGGGGAATCTCCCAGAATTTCCATTTTGTAGTCTCAAAGTAAGTATAAAGGTCAAACAATAGAATTACAATTACAACACGAAATTCTATGATTTAGACTAATTCCAAGTCAACAAAGAAGTAGGAAATTCAATAAGCATGTTGCACAAAGCTCAGGTAAGCAATTAAGACACATAGTCATGCTACTATAAACTCAACATGATAATTACATAGGCTAGTGTATCTCAGTTAAAGAAAAACGGATATTTTACTTAATGAAAATGGGGTTTTTCAATAAATAGCCCGTGCACGCTCTCGTCACCTCACATACACGGAGCTCATATATCAAACGACATTAAATCCTAAGGGGAGCTTCCCATACAAGGTTAGGCAAGCCACTTACCTCAAATCAAAGGCCACTCAAAGCTCAATCACAACTTTTCCTTTAAAATACGTCTTTAAACCAACAATATCTAGAAAATTACCCACCAAAAGTTCTAAAATAATCCTTAGGAATCACCTATGATAACAAAAGACTCAATTTAGGTTATTACTGGAAAAATAAACAGAAGTCAACACACGATCCCGCTGGGTCCAACCTCAAAATTCGGACCAAAACCAGATTACCCATTTACCCCCAAGCCCGTATATACAATTGGCTTTGGAATATGGCCTCAATTTGAGGTCTAAATCCCCAATTTATAAAATCCCTAATTTCTATCCAAAAACCTTAATTCCACTATGAAAACATTAGATTCTAGGTTGAAATCTTATAAAATGAAGTGAAAGATTGAAAGAAACTAGTTAAGAATCACTTACCTATAATTTGGGAAAGAAGAAGTCTTTGCAAAATCGCCTCTTGTGATCTAGGTATTGAAAATATGGAGAACGGGTGAAAAATCCCGTCCAAAAGTCATTTTGATCAGTTGCAGGTGTCGCATTTGCGACCTGAGCTTCTCAATTGTGAAGCTCGTAAATGCGAAGAACCTATCGCTATTGCGAAGGTCTACCAATTCCTGCTTTTATCACAATTACGAAGAAAGTCTCGCAAATGCGAGCCTGACCTTCCGCAAATGCGACCAATTGATTGTAATTGTGATCCCTGCCATTCCTATACTCATTTTGCAAATGTGAGGAAAGTTCGCAATTGTGAACACTACTAGACTAGCTTTTTCTCGCAATCACGAGAATAAGCTCGCAAATGTAGACCCCTTAGAGGTCGCAATTGCGATGCACGATCTTGCAAATGCGATATCAAAGGCCTGCAACTTGCTCAGTTATACCAGATAATTTTTCCAAGTTCAAATCACTTTGTAGCTTATCCGAAACTCACCCGAGACCTTGAGGTTCCAAACCAAACATGCACATAAGTCTTAAACATCATATAAACTTGATCATGTGATCAAATCACCAAAATAATACTTAAAACCACAAATTTCACACCAAATCAAATTAATTTCTCAAGAACACTTTGAAATTCCTATTTTCTGAACCGGACATACGAATCACGTCAAACCAATTCCTTTTTTCATCAAATTTCATCGACAAGTCTTATATATAATATATTGAATTTGTATCGGGCTCTGGAACAAAAATACGGATCCAATACCAACAAGACCAAACACTAATAATTTTCTTATAACCATTAAATTTTTAGGCTCTCAATTTTCAACAAAAATTCATAACTCGAGCTAGGGACCTCCAATTCTGGGCATACGCACAGGTACCATATTTTGATATAGACCCATCAGGACTGTCAAAATACGAATCCGGTTCCGTTTACCAAAATTTTTGATCGAAGACAACTCAAATGCAGTTTTTAATCAAAAATTCTTATTTTTATCAACTTTCAACACAAAAGCTTTCCGGAAACACGCCCGGAATGCACAGGCAGACCGGGGAGGGGTAAAAGGAGGGTTTTAAGGCCTCGAAACACAAAATTTGGTTTTAATTCGTAAGATGACCTTTCGTATCATCACATTCTCTACCTCTAAAACTACCGTTAATCCTCGAACAGACATAGAAAGGTACCTAGGATAGTTAAAGGGTGGGAATATGTACTCTTCATGTCCGACTCGGACTCCCAAGCCGCCTCCTCAACCAGTTGACACTACCACTAAACCTTTACTGATGCAATGTTATTTGATCGCAGCTTTCGAACTTGCCTGTCCAAAATAGTCATTAACTCCTCAGCATAAGATAGTTCCTTGTCCAATAAAAATCCAACACTTGAGACAGATCACCGTGATACTTTTGGAGAATAGAAACATGGAATACCGTATGAACTCCTCCTAGATTGGGAGGCAAGGCGAGCTCATAAGCTACCTCCGCAGTACGCCGCAATACCTCAAATGGACCAATGAACCCGAGGCTCAGCTTGTCTTTCTTTCCGAACCTCATGACACCCTTCGTTGGCGAAACCCAAAGCAAGACCCACTCTCCAACGATGAATGCAATATCGCAAACCTTCCGGTATGCATAACTCTTCTATCTGAACTGGGTTGTGCGAAGTCTATACTGAATCACCTTAACCCTCTCCAAGGCATCCTGAACCAAATCTATACCAAATAATCTGGCTTATCCAGCTTGGACCAACACTAGGGACCGACACCGCCTACCATACAGAGCCTCATATAGTGCCATCTAAATACTAGACTGGTAACTAATATTGTAGGAAAACTCCGTAAGTAGCAAGAAATGATCCCAAGAACCTCCAAACTCCATCACACACGCACGGAGCATATCCTCAAGAATATGAATGGTGCGCTCGAACTACCCGTCCGTCTGAGGATGAAATGTTATGCTCCACTCCATCCGAGTATCCAACTCATACTGTATGGATCTCTAGAACTATAATGTAAACTGCGTACCCCGGTTAGAGATAATAGATATCGGCATGCCTCAAGTCTGGCAATCTCTCAGATATAAACTCGAGCCAGCTGCTTGAAAGAATAGGTAGTCATCACTGGAAGGAAATTAGCTGACTTGGTCAGCCTATCCACAATCACATATACTGCATCAAGCTTCCGCTAAGTCTGTGGGAGTCCAACATCAAAATCCATCATGATCCACTCCCATTTTCACTCTAGAATTTCTAAATTCTAAAGCAATTCACCCGGTCACTAATGTTTATACTTCACCTGCTGGAAATTTAGGCACCGAGCAACATACTCCATTATGTCCTTCTTCATCCTCATCCACCAATAATTCCACCTCAAGTTCTGATACACATTTGCGCCATCCAGATGAATAGAGTATCGCAAGCTATGAGCCTCTTAAAGAATCAACTCACGCAAACCATCAATATTAGTCACACATAGCCTGCCCTGCATCCTTAATGCACCATTATCTCCAATAATGACCTCCTTAATAGTATCGTGCTAGAGTCCTTTAGGACAAGCAGATGGGGGGTCATAATATTGACGCTTCCTGATACGATCATAAAGTAAAGACTGAGATATCAGACAAGGCAATACTCAACTAGGCTCAAAAATATCTAATCTCACAAACTGGCTGGCTAGAGCCCGAACATCCAATGCTATGGGCCTCCCAACTGCTGGTAGATATGCTAAACTCCCCAAACTTTCTGACCGGTAACTCAAATCATTGACCACCATATTTGTCTTTTGGGGTGGTACAAAATAGTGATATCAAAATTCTTTGATGCAAATTAAGATCCTTATGCTTGAATACATTTTGCAAACTTCGGTGATCAGTGTAGATCTCACAAGGGACACCATACAAATAATGCTTATAAATATTCAGGGCATGAACAATAGCTACTAGCCCACGGTTGTGGACAAGATAGTTCTTTTCATACACCTTCAATTGTCTGGACACGCAGGTTATCATCCTATGGTCCTGCATCAACACCGCAACAACGCCAACTCACGACGCATCACAATAAACTGTATAAGACCCCGAACCCGTAGGCAATATCAATATTGGGGTTGTAGTCAAAGCTGTATTGAGCTTTTGAAATCTCTCTTCACACTCTTTTGTCCACTTGAACGAAATACCCTTCTAAGTCAGCCTTGTCATAGGTGCTGCAATATATGAGAATCCCTCAACAAATCGACGATAATAGCCCGCCAAACCAAGAAACCTCCGGATCTCCATAGCTGAGGACGGTCTGGGCCAACTCTGCACCGTTTCGACTTTCTTCGAATCTACCTTGATCCATTCACTTGACACTACATGACCCAAAAATGCCACGAAATCCAACCTGAACTCTCATTTTGAGAATTTTTCATATAATTTCTTCCTTCTCAAGGCCTGAAGCACAATCCTCAAATATTTCTAATGATCATCTCGGCTCCGGTAGTACCCCCAGATTGTCGTCAATAAAGATAATGACAAATACCAAGATAAGGCTAAAATAAATTGTGCATCAAATGCATAAATGTTATTGGGGAGTTGGTCATCCAAATGATATCACAAGAAACTCGTATTGACCATACCGAGTCTTGAAAGCAGACTTCGCGATATATGGCTCCCGAATCTTCAGTTGATGATAAACAGAACACAAATCGATCTTGGAAAACACTTGGGCACCATTTAACTGATCAAATAGGTCATTGGTATGAGGCAAAAGGATACTGGTTCTTCACTATAACTTTGTTCAACTAGCGATAATCAATGCACATACGCATAGAACTATCATTTTTCTACACAAATAAGACAGGAGCACCCCACGGTAACACACTGGCCGAATGAATCCCTTATCAAGCAATTCCTATAACTGCTCATTCAACTGGGGAGGAGCCATATGGTACGGAGGAATAGAGATGGGCTGAGTGCCCTACAACAAATCAATGCCAAAATCAATATCTCTGTCGGGTGGCATGCCCGGAAGATCAGCTGAAAACACATCAAAAAAATATCTCAATGTTGGGACTGACTCAACTGAAGGGGTATCAATATTGACATCTCTCACATAGGCTAGATACACGCCACACTCCTTCTCAACCATTCATTGAGATTTAAGAAATGAAATAACTCTGATGGCAGTGTAACCTAAGTTACCCATCCACTCTAATCATGATAAACCTGGAATAGATAGTGTTACGAGCTTGGTGTGACAATCAAGAAAAGTATAATGGGGCGACAACTGGTCCATGCCCAAGATAACATCAAAATCTATCATGTTTAGCAATAATAAATCGGCTCTGGTCTTAAAACCACTAAGAGCAATCAAACATGACTGATAAATGCAGCCCACAACAAGAGAATCTCCCCCAAAAGTGGACACATAATTAGGAGAACTCAAAGAATCCCAAGATACGCCCAAATGAGGGGTAAAATAATAGGACACATAGGTATAAGTGGAGCCTGAATCGAATAGAATCGATGCATCTCTATCGAAGACTGCAACAATACTTGTAATGACAGAATCAGAAGCAATGACCTGTATATGAGTAGGAAGGGAATATTATTTGGCTTGGCCTCCCCCTCTAGGGCGGCCTCTACCTCCCCTCCACCTCAAGCTGGCTGAGCAAAGTGGCAATTGGTTCTGTAATCATAGCTTGGAAACCCTGTGGGGCACGTTGTGGCTGAGAAGTATGTGGAGGTGCACCCCTACTAAGTTTGGGGAACTCCTACACTATATGGAGGGTGTCTGCATACTCAAAATAAGCTTTGGGAAGGTGTAGCGCCTTGTGTTGATCAGTCCAGGTTTGCTAGACTAACCGTTGAAAGCACCCCGTACAGGAGGCACACAAGATTCTTACGGTGCATAGTAAGGCTCCTGAGGTCTAGGGGGAGCTGGAATACCACTGGAAACACGAAGAGTTGAATGAACAGGGCGACTAACAAATCCCCTACCGTGGTGAATTGCAGCTGGGGCACAGGCTCTAGAATAATGGCCTGACTCTCGAGAACTCTTGGCCTCTTTCTCCACTCTCCTAGCAATACTCACCACCTGCTGATATGATATATCTATATCTAACTCCTAGGACATGCTAGTCCTGATGCTGGGAATGAGTCCCTTAATAAACCGACGAACCCTCTCTCGAACTGCAGAAACCAAGGTCGGTGCTAGTCTAGACAAGTCACTGAAACAGAATGCATACTCTGAAATAATACCATAGTGCAAATGGTCATACTCCGCGCGCCATGCGTCTAGTAGTAGTAGTAGTAGTAGTAGTAGTAGTAGTAGTAGTAGTAGTAGTAGTAGTAGTAGTAGTAGTAGTAGTAGTAGTAGTAGTAGTAGTAGTAGTAGTAGTAGTAGCAGTAGCAGTAGTAGCAGTAGTAGCAGTAGCAGTAGTAGCAGTAGTAGCAGTAGTAGTAGGAGTAGCAGTAGTAGTAGTAGTAGTAGTAGTAGTAGTAGTAGTAGTAGTAGTAGTAGTAGTACAATAAAAGAACTACGGAAATCCAACAGGAATGGATTTCAATTTAAAGCCAATAGCTCGCAATTGCGAATCTCTCAGAGGTCATTATAGCTCGTAATCGCGAACCTCTCAGAGGTAGCAATTGCAATGCCTGATCTCTCAAATGCGAGATCAAAGGCGTGCAACCTGCTCAGTCATGGCAACAAATTTTCCAAGTTCAAATCACCGCGTAGCCTATCCAAAACTCATCCGAACACTCGAGGCTCCGAACCAAACATGCACACAAATCTTAAAACATCAGACGAATTTGCTGGTGCGATAAAATAACTAAAATAACACTCAAAACCACGAATTTAGCACCAAATCAAATGAATTTCTCAAGAGCACTTTGAAATTCCTATTTTCTCAACCAGACGTCCGAATCACGTTAAATCAATTCCGTTTTTCATCAAATTTCACAAATAAATCTTAAATATTATATTGAACTTGTACCATGTTCCAGAACCAAAATACGGACCCAATACCAATAAGACCAAATATTAAGAATATTCTTAAAACCATTAAATTTTCAGGCTCTCAATTTTCAACTAAAATTTATAACTCGAGCTAGGGACCTCCGATTACGATTGCGGGCATACGCTCAGGTCTCATATTTTGAAACGGACCTACCGAGATTGTCAAAATACGAATTCGAGTTTGTTTATTAGAAATATTAATGGAAGTCAACTCAAATAAAGTTTTTAATCAAAAATTCTTATTTTTATCAATTTTTAGTACGAAAGCTTTTTGGAAACAAGCTCGGACTGTGCAGACAGCCCGAGGAGGGATAAAATGAGGTTTTTAGGCCTTAGAATACCAAAATTTGGTTTTATTTCGGAAGATTACCTATCAAGTCATCACAATTCTTTTAAAGCTAAATCTTGAAAGCTTATAATATATTGAAATGGTCGTTTATAAGGAAAACACTTCTTTATTTAAACACCTCGTCGTCCTTGACCACTTTAATAATATCTTGTGTTACCGCGACCTCCACTTCTATTCTATTCAATGGATCTCGTACTCAATATTTCACACTATCAAGAGGTATTCGTCAAGGTGATCCTTTTTATTCATAATGTGTATGGAAAATTTCTTAAATAGCATTTTCTTATTAGTTGACTACCTCCACTGGCAACCTATCTGTCTTTCAAAAGCAGGTCCAAATCTGTGACATCTTTTGTTCGCATATGACCTCATCCTGCTCTCAAAATCAATACTAAAAGTTGTCATGATATTGTTGATGTAATAAATCATTTCAGTAAACATTCAGGACAAAAAAATAATTTTGAAAAATCAAAACTATTTTTTTTTTTTTTTGAAAAATTGCTTGGCAAAAGATCGAATTTCTTGTTGGACAATTTTAAAACTAGACTTGTGGGATGGAAAATTAATTTTCTAACTCTAGCGGGAAGAAAAACTCTCATAAAATCAACATTAAATAATCTACCCAATCATGTCATGCAATACATTCACATCCCAACAACCATCGTCAATATATTAGAACAATACCAACACATTTTTTTATGGGAACTACTACAACAAGAAAAAAGATACATCTTCCAAATTGCAGAAATATTACTACACCGAGGGAAACTGGAGGCTTGTAGACTTCGTCAAAAGAATAACACTTTACTTGCAAGTCCAGCCTGGAGAGTCTTTCAATCACCTGAAAATATTTGGGCCAAAACACTTATTATTAAATACCTACAGATATCCACTATAACAACTCATTCACCCATTTGACGTAATATACTATAAGCATGTCAATACTTTCAACTTGGCCTAAAATGAAAGATAGGGATGGGCACGCAGATAAGTTTTTTGTATGACCCATGGGTAAAAGGTGGGGCACAATTCGTTGTTTAATATACGAGAGCTTACCATCAACACATCAAAACATCAAAATTTCTTCAATTTATAATTCTCAAGGTTGGGATTGTGCTAAGCTATCTTTTGAATTACCCGCGAGTATAAAATATCTAATCGTAACAAATTATAGCTCTTTAGAGCGCAAAAGCCCTGATCTTATTTATTGGGGTTTAACACCGACTGGAAACTTCACAGTTAACTCAATGTATACCGTTTTGGAAAATAGTTTAACAAAAACTACAATTATTCGATCAACTTCAAATGGATATGAAAATTGCCTATAAACAATAAAACTAAAACCCTTATTTGGTTACATTTATCACAATAGATTGCCCACACGATAATTTCTTACCAAACTTAATGTAATAACAGAAGCCACTTGTCCGTACTATCAAGAGGCGGATGAAATACTAAATCATTTATTTCTAACTTGTGGCAATGCCAAACAATACCTCTGGCGACATATTAATACTCTACTATATACTTGGACAATCCGCAAAAATGGCTTCATCAATTAATCATTTACAAATACATAAAGTTGCCACACAACATTAACTCACATGCCTTCTTACCTTTAAGCCTTTGGAATATTTGAATAACTCGCACCCGAAATATTTATGATAGAATTCAAGCAAGTGTTAGCGTCAACATATGACACAACAAGGTGGTTATCACTATGCTACTTTGTGAAAATATAACGTACCCTAACATGATACTTGATTGCAGGCACCTTTAACTGAAGCTACATAATACAAGAGTTCAATATGCGTACCGAAAATAAAATAAGGTTGCAGATAAATTAGCAAAAATAGGCAGCAGTTTGAGAAGCAACTTTATGATAAAGTTTTCGAGGCAACACCAATTTTTATTAAAAATGTTTTTAAAGATGATAATCAAGGGATAAAATTGCACGCTCAATATCAACAACAGCATGCGAAATAAAAGATCAAAATATTGTTTCATTCTGGAGGAGCGGCAACGCATTTCACAATGGAAACCATTTTGTACATCAACCACTATCATGTTGTTGTGTTGATAGTTCCGTTAGGAATATCACAAACAACGTAGGCATTACTAGTAACACTTTAGTTTAAAATATGGTGCAACCTGAGTACCACTCGGTCACGATTCAGATTTTTTATCCTCGGGAGTCATATAGTGTCTACTCGTAAAAGTTAGGCAAACTAAGTGTTACAGATTTTATCATCCTTTTTTGTAACCTTTTTATTAATTCAAATTAATAGGCGAACAATTGTGGAATAACAATAATAATAAAAGAAATACTTAAGACAAAAACTGATAATATAACTAAACTAGTACGAAATCCAAGACACAACTCTACCCAGAATTGGTGCCACAATGTCACGGACCATCTAAGAATACTACAAACAGTGGTCTGAATAGGAAATACAAGTTTGTCTCTAGAATAAATAAAAACGGAATGGAAAGGATAGAAGGGGACGCGAATGCCTGCGGACATCTGCAGAACTTCCTCGGGTCTCTGTTGGACTAAAGGCAGCAACCTCTCTATAGTCCAAATGTTCCAGCATCGGAATCTGCACACAATACAAAGTGTAGTATTAGTACAACCAACCCTATGTGCAGGTAAAGGTCGAGCCTAACCTCGACGAAGTACTGACGAGGCCACGACAAAACTACCAAGTAAACCTGTGCAATTAAATCATATACAACAAATAATAATAATAATAACATAAATTAGTAGTTAAAGATGGGAAGGGGAACATGCTGCAGGGATATCAAATAGTAACAGAATTTAGTAGAGAAGCACAAAGAACACCATAATTCAATTATGAACAAGAATAAGGAAAACAATAAGAAGTGCACGGCATCACCCTTCGTGATTTGACTCTCGTTCTCACCATAAGAATCAATAGATTCGGCACGGCATCACCTTTGTGCTTTTACCTCACATAATCATGGCACGACATTATCCTTCGTGCATTATCACTCATATCATGGCACGACATCATCCTTTGTGCAATATCGGCACAGCATCACCCTTCGTGCATTAACACTTACTCACAAATATCACGGACGACATCACCCTTCGTTCTTTCAACCATTCTTTACCCAAGTAACAATCACAAGCAATTCGGGCAAGGAAAACAATAAAATCACAATAGGATCCTGGTAAGGGAACAATAGTATAACAATAATATCCCGGCAAGGAAAACAATATCGTAAGCAATAACATCTCAGCAAGGAAAACAATGTCATAAATCTCTTCTTGTTTCCACAATCACTTCACAACATAAATATCAACTTGAGCCAATGCTCCGCAATGTTTAATTACCTAGACTACTTTCATAAGCCTTATTCAACATTGATAATCATCATATTAAGCATGGACATTACATAACGGAGTCACAACAACCATAGTATAAGACTCACGGTCATGCTTGACACCAACATATAGATACCCATCATCATACCTATACATCGTACTCCATAATTAGCACATTGCAAATAAGACCACAACTCATGTTCCCTCCATCTAAGGTTAGACCAAACACTTACCTCAATGATACGAACATAATTAAACCTCAATTACCGCTTTACCTCTCGATTCCACCACCAGTCTGCTTGTATATAGTCATAATATACTTAATAATATTAATAAATGCTAAATAAACCAATTCTAATGTATGAAAATAGGTTTCCCAATATTTTCCCCAAAAAGTCAAAATCTGACACCGGGTTCGCTTGGTCAAAACCAGAAGTTCGAACCAAAACCCGATCACTCATTCATAATTTGTTTGAAATCGGACTCAAATCAAGGTCCAAATCTCCAAAATTTAAAAATCCTAAGTTCTACACAAAATAACCCAATTTCCCATGAAAACCCCTTGATTTTGAAATAAATCATGTAAAAAGATGGATTAGATTAAAAGAAATGACTTACTAATGATTTGGAGAAGAATCCTTCTTTGAAAAATCGCCCAAGAGAGCTTAGGGTTTGAAAGAGTTGGAAAAATGAACAAAAATTAGTCTAAGTTATAAATTACACAGGTGCAATTATCGCATTTGCGATGTCAGATTCGCAAATGTGAAGGTAGGACCGCCTTGCTTGCTTCGCAAATGCGATCACTGCTGAAGTCGCATTTGCAGGATTGAGCTTCGCAAATGCGCAGGTCTCCCTGCCCAGCCCATCTTCGCAATTGCGATAATTCTTCACAAATGTGAGCTCGCATTTGCGAGCCAGGGTTCGCAATTGCAAAGCCTACAGACCTGCAATACACCAGCAATTTTTCTAAGTCCAATTTCACTCTATGGCCTATCCAAAACTTACCCGAGCCCTCGAGGCTCCAAACCAAACATGCACACAAGTCCAAAATATCATACGGACTTGCTCGTGTAGTCAAATCATCAAAATAACATCAACAATTATGAATTAAACCTCAAATTTATGAAATCACTTAAGAACATTGAAATTTCTATTTTCTCAACTATAGGTCCGTTTATATCGAACGAACTCCGATTCTTACCAAATTTCACAGACTTAACCAAATTATTATTTTAAACTTGTACCGGGCTCTAGAACCAAGATACGGGTCCGATACCATCAAGAAATTGCATCAATTAACTTCTAAAAACTTTTATATTTTTCATCAATATTTTCTGTAAAAATATTTTCTCGGGTTTGGGACCTCCGAATTCGATTCCGGACATAGACCCAAGTCCTACATTTTACTACGTGAGACTATCAGATCATGAGTCTAGGTCCATTCACCAATAATGTTGCCCAAAGTCAACTTTAACCAAATTTTAAAGGTCATTTTTCTTATTAAACTTAGAGTTCATATAAAAGCATTCCGAAAATGCGTACCGAACTGCGCACGCAAATTGAAACCAAACAAAAAGAAGTTTTAAAACCTCGGAACACAAAATTTACTTTCCAAACGAGTAATAATTTTTCGGGTCATTAAAAGTTCATCACACCCTCTCTTTGAATCCGAAACCAAAGTGTTGTTAATTTTTTTAAAAAGAACGTTTTTATGTTTTTTTAAAAAAATGACATATGTATATACAACGCCACTTTATGTGGCGTTGTACACTAACGGTAACGGCTCCGTTAGCGTACAACGCCACATAAAGTGGCGTTGTATAATAGAGTATATGTACAACGCCACCTATTCAGGCGTTGTACGTTGTTCATTCACTGAACAGTACAACGCCTGAATAGGTGGTATTGTATAACCACTCTGGCCTAAATTCTACAGCATTTCTCACCACCCCGAGCGAATTATAAGAACTTGTTTATATTGCCCGCTAAGTGTCATATTAAACAATAATTGCTTGAACAATTTAAGTGGTTAGAACGTAGAGTAAATAGAAGTGTGGAATAAATAATTCCTACTATATGTTTAGTTCATTTGTATGTTTGTCATTCTTATTAAGTTATGTTTGTGTTTGTGTTCTAGTAATTTAAGTTTAAGTTAAATATTATGTATTAATTGACGAAATAATTAAATACGAAATAATAAACGAAATAATAAAACATATGAAGAACTAAAAAACAAAATAATAAAACAAATGATGAACTAAAAAATTTAATAGATATATTTAATTAAATATTGTTTTTACAAAAAACATTATTTACAACATATACAAGATAAAAAGTAACTATCTTGTATGTGTCCCGCAATGTGTGTGCTTCAAAGCAGCCGTCGGCCTCAAGCGCATCCCCGCCCGTCCAGGTACGCTATCAGGATCATCATCATCAAATTTCCTCCTAATAGCTGGATGTGGCTCAGGATGACATGCAGTAGGGGTGCTGTCAGGTCCTGCAGAATACTACATAATAAAGTAAAAATTAGTTTATAAAATCACATAATAATTTATAATTTACAGTTTTATTATCTTACCGTCATAGTGTCTGGATCCTGTATGTAGTCATTTGTCGCATCGTCAACTGAAGCCTGAACAAGGAGATTATTATAGTGTAATAAATAAAATAAGTTACAGTTAAAAGAAATTTCATATTCAGAAGTAATAAACTCATACCTGAGCATGTGAAGAGCTCCCAAAACTCAGCCGACGGCCACTGGATATATCCCTGGTCGGTGCACCCTGAGATGTGGTAGATAGGCCAGGGTAGTATGCACCCCAATCCGCTGCTTGAAAATCGGAGCCCGTGATCAATAATGGACCATGTGGGGTCATATGTGAAGGGCCTGCAGTGTCGTATATACCAAGGCTGTAAGACGGAATGTCCGTCTCATGCATGCCTCCTGGCATAGAAGCAGCAACATCATCATCGGGAGCATCACCGGCCTCATCGGGAGCATCCTGCTGGACACCACGTCCTCGGACAGCACGAGGTCGCCGGGCAGCAGGTCGTCTGGCACCAGCAGGTCGTGAAATACCACGACCTCGCTGGTATGTGGCGGGATCAACATAATCAGCATCCTGTTCCAAGCGCTGATCCGATCTGGCGCGCTCTAGTGTCTCGGCAGCCACTGTCATGAATCGACGACCATAATCTATAATGGCCACTAGATCGTGCGCATAATCCTGCATCTCCCGCCCCATACGGTGAACGGTATGCAATCCAATGGCCTGCACAAAAGTAAATAATGTAAACTAGGTTTAACTCACAACATTATATGTACATTATTAAATATAACATATAACTTAGCAGAGCCTCGTGTCTCCCGGCGTATGGGACGTACCGCCCATCTACCTGATGCACTGGGTTGCCGACAAATAGACGGGACACTCTACGATACCATGCCAGATACCCTGCAATAGGTATGTGTTCGATAATTTTTAATAACTTAATTTTAAGGCCCAGCAGCACCAAACTATTATTAATAGTTATGTGTATGCATTTAATTATAAAATATATTTAGAATAATTGAATTGTCTAAATTAAATATTTTTGAGCTCCCGGGCTCGTTGTTTTTGAGGTCCCGGGTTCGATAATTTTTAATAACTTAATTTTGGGGCCCAAGGGGACCAAACTATTATTAATAGCTAGTGTATGCATATAATTATAAAATATATTAAGAATAATTGAATTGTCTAAATTAAATATTTTTGAGCTCTCGGGCTCGATGTTTTTTAGCTCCCGGTTTCGATAATTTTTATTAACTTAATTTTAAGTCCCAGCGGCACCAAACTATTATTAATAGCTATATGTTTGCATATAATTATAAAATATATTTAGAATAATTGAATTGTCTAAATTAAATATTTTTGAGCTCCCGGGCTCGATGTTTTTGAGCTCCCGGGTTCGATAATTTTTAATAACTTAATTTTGGGGCCTAACGGCACCAAACTATTATTAATGGCTATGTATCCCGGACTCGATAATTTTTTAGCTCCCGGGTTCGATAATTTTTTAGCTCCCGGGTTCAATAATTTTTGAGCTCCCGGGTTCAATAATTTTTAATAACTTAATTTTGAGTATCAAGATTACAAGCTAAATACTACACATTACTACGCTACAATGCTCTAAAATTTCCTAGCCTAAAAAGAGTCTATGTTTTACTACGCTAAAAAGGTCTCTATTTTACAACTAACAACTAATATAAATTACACAAATATAAATAAACAACTAACATTTCTAACAAGTAATCTAAAATACAAACTAGTTCGGAAAATAACATAAAATAACTAAAACTAACTAAAACTAAAACTAACAAGTAATCTAACAAGTTCGGAAACTAACAAGTAATCTAACAAGTTCGAAAACTAACAAGTAATCTAAAATACAAACTAGTTCGGAAACTAAAAAAATAGTAGTATAAATATACCTTTTTACGGATGAAATATATCAATATAAAGCTTCCAAATTCGTCTACCCACGAAGCCAATAGCGTAAAACTATAGCGGGACTAATACGTATAACCCGGGGGGACTAGAAAATTTTTTTTTTTTTATTTTGGTCGGCTGGTCGTGTGGGGAGGGGGGGACCGAGATGTTTTTTTAATTTTGGAGAAGAAGAAGAAGTGTGAGGAAGAAGACGGGAGTATGGTTTAAATAATGGGTTCAACGCCACTTACTATGGCGTTGAACCTGACAAATTCTTAAATGCTCGTTCAACACCATAGTAGATGGCGTTGTATATAACTGACGTTATGTACAACGCCACCTACTATAGCGTTATATATAGTTATATTTTTTTTTTTAACCTATTTATGATACAAATTTTAAATTTATCAACACTTTGGTTCCGGATTCCCCTCTCTTTATAGGCATAGCGGCATAGGCTTTAATTAATGAAACTTATCGTTTGCACTAAAAGAAAATGATAAATTTTTTAACCTTTCTGAGTCCCACTAACTTGAGCATGTCTACCAAAAAATAATTTGCAACTCCTTTTCATCTTTTGGCTTTCTTTTCCAAGTGAGGGTTGGTAAGTTTCTGTATCAAAGCTTACTTTTTGCCCTAAACAAACAAAAATAAAGGGGGGGCAATTAAACAAAGAGGACTTTTACATTACCAGTGATTCAATAGGTTATATCTAATTAATTATTCACTATATTTACTATGTTAAATTATACTTATTAGACGTTACCTATCATTGCAGATTATATTTCCTCATAGTGTATAAATAGTGCACACTGCTTGTGGTAAGAATTCAAATTCAACCAGGAACAGTACTTAAATTTTACTGCACCAGTAATATTTTTGTGTGGAGAAAAGAAAATATAAGACTAATTAAGTTGGTGAACACGTATATGTCTCCCAAAGACCGGCAACTCAAGTTCTCCAACGTGAAACCTCAATAATATCTAATTAGACCCTTTTTTATTATTAGTAAATAAATGTCCTACTTTATTTTTATAAAATTAAACAAGTAGTACGTTTGAATTAATTACCACGCAATAGCACTTCCTACTTTCGACAATAGAAATATGCTGCTTAAATAAGTAAAATATTTCTTTTTGTACTTTGCTCCTTAAGGTGGCATCCAATGATCCAAAGCTCCTTTACTTTATGTAATTAATTGGAAAAAAGAACATCTAATTAATTGAAATTACTGAAAGTTGTATTATTCTAAACTTTGTTCTGTCAACTTTGTAGATTCTCACATTATAGAAGCTGACACAAGTGCACCGTACACGTGTATTATAAGGTACAAGAAAAAACCAATTAATTACTTGTAATGAAATCAAGCCTAAGGTTCTTTTTCTGATTTCATTGATTTTATTTTAGAGTATTTTATTGCAGTTTTGATTTCGAAGGTAGAGAAAGTGAGACATTGCATGTGCTGCCTTTCTCTTATGTTCTATATACCTTTTTATTTCTTTTCTTTTCTTCTTCTAATATGTTCTAGAAACCAATCTAGTCAATTTGCTTATTTTGACGAATTTATCTTTTGCATATTAATAGTGTAAAAAATTTAATGGGCTTTAAAATATCAGTGGACTATAAGAAATTGCAATAACATGTGTTTTCTATAATTAGTCAACTTTGATAATTTAAAAACTATATTAAATAACATCTAATCAATTATATACTGTTGAGATTCACATAGTATACGAGAATGTAATTATTATTTTATTAAAAAATTATAAGAACTGTATCCTCGGATAAATCTTTTACAAGTGAGGATTCATACTGTGAATCTATTAGAGATTGAGCCATAATAATTATTGTTATTAATGTATAAATATATAAGTATTTCATGGATTGTAGTTGAGAAGTTTTATTCTGTATCTCATACAACTGATACTAGTTATATATGATGTTTATTTTTGTCTTATAAACTTGTCGACCCTAATCTTATTCTGGGCCCATAAAAATCTGGATCACAAAATTATTAGACAAAAAGTTTGCCTCATACAACTAGAGTCAGTTGTGTGAGATACAAAATAAAATTGGAAAACTTACACAAATGTCACAAATAAATCTCAACTTACCAACCATTTGTCATTAGTCATAGACTTACTAAAACTAACCAACAAAAATTGAAAAAGCAAATAATAGGATTCTTTCTATCAAAGAATCACGTGCAAAAAAACCCTTCCCTATTTTCAAACATGATTAACAACATTAGATACAAGATGGAAAGGAAATTTCATGGACGGGGTAGCAAATAAGATGATGAAATACAAAAATCTATACAATATTTCAAATATCTAAACAAAAAGGAATTTTTTCAATGGGTATAGTTGAAATTCATTGAAAATATACAGTAAGTCAATGTGATTTGGACTGGTTTTGTATCAAAAATTGTAATTAAATCGAGTTCGAAAAAGTCTTCTACAAACACATGTATCTAACATGTATCACGCATGTATCTCACACACATGTATACATGGATATACATTTGATACAAAAATTGATAAAAATATGATACATATGTGATACACAAATGATGCACAGTATAATACACATATCATTTTTTATTTTTTTCAGTTTTTACTTCGAATTTTTCTATTCAACTCACCTCAAAACTTCATCAAATCATCCGAAAATTGAGATTCATGCTTCTTAAATTGTATCAAATCTATTCTAATAACACACATTCAAAACAAAGCAAAAATTTTCTTTTTTTTGCTACAAATACCTAGGCTAATTTTGTTAATATTAATAATATTTTATTAATTAATCAGTTTTTATAATGAACTACTTATAAATCGACATAGCTGATAATTTATAAATAAAATATTCCATTATAGTTCTTACGTATTTGTGTGGCTTAATAGTCTAATCCAAATGCGTTAATTATTTCGAAAAGAATTTTTTAACTGCTATATGGGGTGAGCAAAAATTGTCCAATCAATATTTTTAACGCAATGGTGTGACTTTGGGTTTGCCGTAGAAACGTGGCAGGAAAATACTCATGGGCGGCGGTTAGGTCAGAGAATCGAAAGATTTCCTTGCTATCTTACCTCATGCTGCCTTCTCCTCTCTGTATTCTCTTGGGCATCTGTGCCTATTTCGTTTTCTCTTTGCCGAAGAAGTATGTACTCTCAACAGCCAAATCGTAATTACAATTTCTTACCAGTTTAAAAGATAAAAGGAAAAATACTTTAAATTACTTTTAAATTTTATTTAAATTCTTAACATCTTTCTCGAAATATATATGCCTTTAATTACTTTTTCAACTTGATTTTTTAAGAGTCATTACCTTTTTAGACGCTGATATAACAAAAAATATGAGTGTATTAACCCTGCCACATCAATTTTTCTTTATATATGGTATTTTTTTGAAAAATAAATATATTTTTACCTTTTTAAACATATTACTTTTTTACATAATTTTAATTAATATAATTTATAATAAAACTTACATAAAACTATATTATTTAGGTTATATATTTTTATTTCGTCAAAAACAATAAAGTTTTAGTTAAATTTTTTTATTTGATATGACAATCCTAATTTATACAATTAAAATAAATAGTCAAGTCATCTAAAAAGTTATAAAAAAATGTATAGTTTGAAATTAATTATTTTGCCTATAATTTTTTATATAGCCCTAAATTACGGTGCTCTAAAATATATATATTTTATAGATTTTACCTAAAAAAGATACACAGTTAAAATAAATAGTCAATGCATTAAAAGAAGAAATAAAAAGAGTTACAATTGCAGTATTATGCAAGTGATTTGTTTTATTTCTTCCAATTGTAAACTCTTTTTTTTCTTTTGATGCAATGACTATTTATTGCAACTGTATGTTTTTACTTTTTTAGGTACAATATGTAAAAAATAATAATAATTATTATTATTATTATTTAGAGCATCGTAATTAAGATCCATATCAAAATAATTAATTTCAAACCATGTATTTTTTATAACTATTTAGATTTCTTGACTATTTATTTTAATTGTATAAAGCTTTATTTTTATGTCAAATTCAAAAAAAGATTAACTAAAATTTTATTATTTTTGGCCAAATAAAAACATTTAGCCTAAATAATGTAGTTCTATCCAAGTTTTATTATAAATTGTATTCGAAAAAATTTATCGAAAAAAGTAATTTTCTTAAAAAGGTAAAAATATATTTTATTTTTCAAAAGAATACACATATATAGAAAAACTCAAGTGGCAGGCGAGTGCACCCATTTTTTGTTATATCAGCATCTAGGGGGTAATGATTCTCAAAAGGCCAAGTTGAGGGTTGTAATTAAGACCAGGCATAGTTCTGGATACTAATAATCTGAACCAAATATTGGGTGGTTTAAGGTATTTTTCGAAAGATAAAAGCTGTAAAACTATTATAGGACAACAAAATGAAACATGACCGATAAAAATGGACGTCGAAAGAGTTGAAAGTTTAAATATTAACACTTGTACATACGGCTTTTTAGTTTGATAAACAGGGGCGGATATAGAGTTTGGATATCGACTATATCTGGACCCGTTACTTTTAATGATGTATAGGTCGAAATCTGAATAGAAGAACCTTACTTAAGGGGGAGGGCGACCAAGAGCCATTAAACTAACGAGTGATTTAGCTATGGTCGAGGTCGAGCACTCCATTCGTCCTGAACGGCTAGTTCAACCCTTATATATCTATAAAGGAATATTTCATATGATATCTCAAGAACTTAGGTACTCCCGCTGAAGATCGTTGGGTAAAGAAAGTTTTTTGGTATAAATATCATTTGAGAGAGTAACTGAAGGGGGACAGATAAAAATTCACACAGAGATATAGACACATCTTTAAAGATGAAGATGGATCTTCATTCAAGCCCTCGCCGAGAAGAAAGGAGAAAAGGTGCTTAAATCCTCGGTAATTGAATTATATCAAATGTATGGAGGCCGGACTTGTTCAAGAACGGTGAACCTTTTATCTATGTATTCATCGCTATCATTTAATATTATCGAAATTATCACCATTTTCTTACAATATAGGATTCAACCATTATTATAATCGAATGTTGTGTTCAGTTATGCTTGTGTATTTTTATCTTCGATCTTAGATTTAGGATAATTTACCTTTGGCTAGGATTTGCCTCAAATCTTTCTATTCGATTAGTTAATAAAAAGGTTTCATACTTTTTAGCCAAACAATTTGGCGTCGTGTGTGAGAATTTTCTAGCTGGCCCTCTCATTACAAACGTCAACTTGAGAAATTTGTAGGCAAGCTCTAGAAATAGTCAACCAAGGTCAATCTTTGCACGAAATCGAAATTATATTTTGATATCTACACGAAAGCCACGGCTTGTTGTCGGGGCGTGTTCGGTATGTCGTGAGCATGCGTTGTCAAAATAGGATTATGGCCACTACACACTAAGCATGTCCATCATCTAATTGCTATATTAATGTCGGATATTAATATACTTTATGCACACTGTCATCTCTCTTAGGAAAGAATGATAGCTAATTGTGCAATTCTTTGAAATAACAAGGCTTACTCTGCCCCCGTGTGTTTGCGGTATGGCTTATGTTCCCCTTATTTCTGTACACCTAGGACTGGATCAGACCGGGACTCGAACTCAATATTTCAACGGGCAAAATAATTTTGGCAGTCCATAAGATGTATGGATTTGACTAACGGCGAAGCTTAGCATGAGGTCAAGATCAGACCTGAACCTAGTATTTGAATACAAGTCATAACGAGTCGTCCTACAATGCCCCTCTCACCTCACCAGTCAATCAGGTCGAGGTAAACAATGATGTCGATTAAATTTAACTTGTTATCTTTCTTTTAGATAGGGATAAGAATATGAGCATTCTCCCATATACCTAAACAAGAAACAAAAGCTATCGAAAGGGCACACCAAGAAAATGTTTCACGCCATATCATCCTACGGGCAATGGTCGAGAGAAACCCTTTTCGTACTTAACACTATAAAGTGAAAAGTCTGTATAGACTGGGACTAGGTCGCCGGCACAGAAAAACATACGAATCTCTCCAACAAGTCGGTACATAATGCCTGAAGGGAAGAGCCTGTATAGACTAGGATTGTGTCACCATCCCGGCAAACGTACGAATCTCTCCAACTTGCAGACAGAACACGCGTGATAAGCTCACCCACAGGCTCGCCAAAGAACCTATGCAACAATATAACTAGCTAAACTTTAATCTCGTCCACACATTAAGACACCCTGAAGCTTGAGCAAGACATCCATCGTACCACCTATCGACTTCCTCTCTAGGCCGGGCAATGAAGGGACTGGGAAAACTGGGACTTCTCAAGTGTACATGCGGGCCAAATGAAAACATGTAATATTTTCCAATGAATAAAAAAGCAGTATAAAGTTCTAACACAACGCCAAATGTATACAATCATACTAACGCAAAGGAAATATGCATACGATCTCACTTGAATTATTTTCTAAGTTTAAATTCGACCTCGCTCGAATCAGTATACATTCGACCTCGTTCGAATTCACAAATTAAATTCGACCTCGCTTAAATCACTAGGTAAAATTTGACCTGGATCGAACTTACAAATCAAATTTGACTTTGCTCGAATTTACAAGTCAAAATTCAACCTCGCTCGAGTCTACAATTCAAAATCCGACCTCAATCGAATCGGTAAGTTAAAATCCGAATTCGCTCGAATTAACAAGTCAAAATTTGAGTTCGCTCGAATTGGCGAGTCAAAATTTGACCTCGCATTAATCAAATACCTAAAGTTAGGGACTTACTGTGAGAGATTCCAAGAAATTCAAAAAAAGGAAAAGCCACGGACAAATAATAAAAATGAACTGCTTATTTCATTCAAAAGAAAAAAGAAAAAAGAAAAAGAAAACGCCTAGCAACGGTCTAAAAGGGGTTCCCCACCCAATCAACCAAGTACAAAAATAAAACTAAGTACAAAAGGGAAAATTAAAAGTACAAAAGCTTCACTTGGTATCATCTACGCCATCATCTATCCCTCCGTTTGGTTTTGTGACTTCACCTCAACCATCACCCTCTCCATCAGAACGTTCATCATAAAAAGGCAAGCTCATCCTCAACCTCGTCTTCTCCATCAACCTCTATTTTGTGGAGTCATAGCCACAAGCAAGGCGGGCTTCACGTGCTATAACATGGACTTCTTTAAAAGTGGCTTTCGAAATGCTCCCTACTGCTAACAGGCTCTTATATATATCCCGGTGAGCCTTAACATGGATCCATATCTCATACAAATGGCAAGGGACGGATGTGGGAAGAGTTGATTCAACAATCGAGCCTTCTCAATCTCGAGAGCAGCAATTTGATCACCAAGGGTCGAGACTTCTCCCTCAATCTCGCCAATTCTCTCGTCAAGTAGTACCTTCTTCAAAGTAGTCGTTCCTATCTTAGTTGCACGCTCAGACCCGATGTGAGCACGTGATTTTTGCCCTACATGAGAATTACTCCCAAAAATTCAAAATAAAAGAGTTTTGCATTGTTCGCGATATTTGTGAATTTTTATATTTTCTCTTATTATTTGCATATTTGTGTGTCCGTGTTTACTTGTTTAATTAATGAAAAAGTACAAAATATGTCACATTTGCATTTAAGACCCATTACAGTAATCAATTTTATTTTTACAAAAAATAGAAAAATCACAAAAAATATGTACTTTCGTATTTTTATTTAATGTCCAAATTGGGCAATTTTATTTTTTACTGTTAGTTGATTATATGTGATAATTATTATTAGAAGTTAACTAGTACTTTTATAAGTTAATTTAATTCTATAAGTTCATTTAGAATTTTAGGATTTTAGTTTTATTTTAAGAAAGCAAAAGAAAAGAAGCAAAATAGAAAGAAATTGAAGCAAAAAATCGGATTGGGCCATGTGAGAAATTAAAATCGAGCCCAACACAAAAATGCCCAAATTCCAAGTCCCGACCCGGTATGCCCCTAAACCAAACGACCCCCTCTCATTTTTCATTTTTCATTTGCCTAAACCCTAAGAGACCCTCCCGGCCGCCACAGTGCAAAAGACCCCTTTTCCCTTCAAATCTTCATCTTCCTCATGTGAACCAACACCCAAAAACCCTAGGCCACCATTAGAGACCAGCCGCTCGACCTTCAACCACCGCCGTCGCTCTTCTTTTTCACGACAATAGCCGCCGACGAAAACCATCAACGGACTAGCGACCAGCATCTCAGCCATCTGAACGCGTCATTCAAGCCAGCAAGAAATCGTCTCACCACAGACCCCCTCTAAAACCTTCTACCAAAACTAATAGCCCTAACGTCACAAACTCGCCGGAAATCTAGCAGTGACCTTCATCAGAAACACACACACACAGCGGATTTCATGGCTACTCTCAATTTCTGGTCTTAGCTTCACAGCTCCTAAGAATTTGAAGCGATTGAATCGCTGTTTGCTGCTGCCGAATCGAGCTCGCTTGGTCGCTGTTGCCGTTCGAGTTCGAGTTCCGTCAAGGTCTTGGCCGTTCATCCCTTCGCGCACAACCGTTCTCCTACTAAATAATTTCTAGCCGCTGGATAACACACAAACGTATTTGGAATCATTTTTTGAGTCCCGATTCTGATATGAAGCATGGAGTTCAGTTGAGGTCACGTCTGGATTGTTTTTGAGTTGCCGATGCCCATTCGAGGTTCCATTTGAGGCTTTGTTTGTTGCTGTTGTTTCTCGTCGGATCTTCGGAATCAAGATTAGTGCATTTTTTGGCTCAGCAGGTTCATTTCCGTATCACTCTTCCTTATTTGAACTTGTTTGGATAATTTGAACTTTAGAATATTTGTTTTGCTTAATTTTCTCTCGAGTAAGTTCATATTCTGTGTCGATTGAATGCATCGAGCTTCTCCTGTTGAAATCTTCATGTGAGTTTAAGGTGGTTGAAGATTCGGATTATCATTGTGTTTAGTGCCTCCATATTATTGTTAGTCGTCTGTTTCTAGTTGTTAATGAAAATCAATTAGGATGTTTGGTTTGGATAGTCATGGGAATATACAGTTTTGAAGAATTCAAGTAATCCGAGTCTCGAGTTCAACTTTGACGAATATGTTTTGTTCCTTTCGAGTTTGTTTTAAGGAGATTAGATGGGATTCTTTCAGTATTTGCTTGCTGTTAATTTTGTTTCAAATCGTCTTCAGTTCTTACCTCCCCATTGTCTACCATTTTTTCACACATGAATTCAGTTGTTCGAATATATTACAAAATGCATACATTTGGTTAGGACAGAATCATGTTGTTTTGTCTCTTGAACTGAACTTTCATCTCTGTTTGGTTGTTATCTAATTCGATTCGAATTTCAAAATCGAATGATAATGTGTCCTGTTTACGGTCTGATATGTATCTGATATTGGTTTAAATCCAGTTTTGGTGTGATAATGTTTAGGAGTTAGTTTCTATTGGTTAAATACTAATTTGTTAGGGAAGTAGTTATAGCTGATGGGTAATAATCACAAAGCATCATGGGTATCTGTGGAATTGAAAGTTTGAAGAATTAGTTTAATTGAATGCTCTGTCAATAAGCACTAATGTGACATTAAACTAATAATTTTGTTTAAAAGGGGAACAAGATATAGTGGTGTGGAAAGACTTTAAAAGAGTTGATTAAAATATGTTGCCCATAACTTTTGAATTAATTAAGGAAAAGACAAGTGTTAGTGGGGAACCAAAGAATAGGCATGGGAGTTAATATTAATACTATAATACACCCATGACTTTTGATTGAAACAAGAAGGGACAAGCATGTAAGCATGGGGAACCATTTAACTTGAATCAAGAAGTCATTCAGGGGGGGGGGCTTAAAAATAAAAACTATAAGTATAGGGATATACACAGAGGCTTAGGACGGGGGATTTTTGGGAGAGATAATTCCAAAAGATATAGACATTGATACTTAACTTAAATTTGAAAGGAAAAACAGTGATAAAGGACTTTTGGGAGAGCATTCCGAAAGATACAAATAGATACACACATCCACAACATAGACACCCACGTACACTCATAAAAATAGCCACAAGCATTCACTGTTTGCTCGGCTCTTCTGTTGCCTCTGTTGGTTGTGGTTGCTGTGTGGTTGTGGTGTTTGTGGTTGTTGCTGTTGGTTGTCCAGATTGTTGTTTGCTGTTGGTCTGTTGTTGTGGTGTTTGTTCTGTCCGGCTCCTGCGTGTTTGCTGTGGTATTTTGCTGTTGCTGCTGTGTTTGTTGCGGCTGCTGCACACTGTTGCTGCCATCGTTGTTGTGCTGTTGCTGCTGTCGTTGTTGTGCTTGTTTTTGCTGTGATTGTTGCTGCCTCTGTGTTGTTGTAGCTGCTGTTTGTTGCCGCTATATACTGCTTCCTCACTTCTCTTTTCTTTAAATTCCAGGTAATCTTCAACCTCAAGATATATGTGAAGAACTAAATCGTTGATTGTATTCAAAATATTGAAGGAATGATACCTTTCCGAAGCTGTTTTGTGCTTAGTGTTAAATGTTAAGTTATGTCTAAGCAATTTAAACTCTATGATATTGTAAGGACCAGACATGTTTAAACTGGATTCGATTTGTTTCGTTGCATTTTATGTTGTTAGCTTCGTTCTAGTATGGTTTGGTTCCTTACGATTAATAGACAATTCTGAAATTGTATTACTAGTATTACACTCTATATTAAAGTAGAAGGTACGAATGTTGTCGAAAAACTTAGATTTAATGGATGAACTCATGGTTTAACAAATTTGAAAAAAAAATGGAAAGCAGGGTGTTATCTGTTATTTGTGAACTTCAATATAGAATTCAAGTGCCATACAACATGCTAAATCACTGAAGGTATCAGAATTAGTTAATACGTTACATTCTAGTTAAATTCTTTCATTTTTTATGTTGGGTGGTTACATAACATATTTGGCTTAAACAAGCATGCTAAATAAAAAGGAATTCATGCCGGTGTAATTAGTATAAAATCATAGACCATAACTTGAATTTGTTAGCCAGAAAATTAGGCGTGGATTTAATCACAATCAAAATAATCTGGGACTTTACAATGAACCTTAAAAAATAGTAAGAATTAATATCCATAGTTTGTTTTAGTTAAGTGAAACCCTTTTTTTTTAAAAAAAAAAAATTATAGTAGGTATATGATAATTAATTTGCAATATGAAATTTAGGCTTTTGAATTAGATAGTTGGTTGAAGCTAAAAGGGCCTTCCCTTTTGTTTGAATTTGGACTTGAATTTGACGTCCAGATTTATAGATACAAATTAATTAGCCACTTTTGAGATAAATATTGAATAGAAAAATCGTAGTCTCTTTAGGTCGGCCTTTAAATAAAATGAGATGAGCCTACGCCAAATAAAGCGTATAAACTGCGTGGCCCTCATGAATGTATATATTAAAATACATAAATTTCGGGATTGGCCGCTTAGCGAATTGCAAGGTCTTCCCCAAATAATAATGCGTTAAACTCTTTAAGCGCGCGTTAATAATTCTACCTTCTTAAATACGGGTGCGCATTTATGTGACCCAAATCTCACTCTCAGCAAAACTGAAATATATTAAAGTCGCAGGCGTACTGGTTGCGGTGTGACTCGAAATGTATTTTCGTGACGTTGCAATTCCTCCCAAAAACTAAAAAGCGGAATATAAGAGCACATAAAAATAAAAATATATAAAGAAATCAGATAGAAACAAAAATTGCAATTGAGCGACCATGCTAAAACCACGGAATCCGGGAATGCCTAATACCTTCTCCCGGGTTAACAGAATTCCTTATCCAGGTTTCTAGTTTCGCAGACTACATTACAGGGTCATAAATTTCCTCGGTTCGGGATCAAACCGGTGACTTGGGACACCATTATTTTTCCAAGTGGCGACTCTAAATTAATTAAATAAATCCCGTTTCGATTGTCCTTTAAGTGGAAAAACTCCTTCACTGATTATTATTATATCTCTTCTCGGGGTGTAGTATTAAACAGTGTCACATTATGTTTTTTTACGTTATGTACGGTGAAAAAGGAGGTGTGACAGCTCCGGCGACTCTGCTGGGGATGATTAACCCAGAACTTCGGTTCAGGGTTTAAGAATTCGAGCTCAGTTAAATTGTTGTTTTGTCTATATCTGATTTTTTACATGTTTAATTAATGTGCTACATGTCTACCGCTTTGATACTAGTTGCACTGTATATACAAACTGTTATATGTTTACCGCTTTGATATTGCGTGAATTGTATATAAAACTGTGCCGAAAACCCTTCACTTCTCACCCCCGGGGATGTGCTCACTGGTTGAGACTCCTTATTCTGTTAGTGTCATACCCCAAAATAATGAAGAGGCTCGGAAAGTTTCTAAGCCGGTTGGCCTTTTGGTTCCCGGAAAGGAGCTCCTTCCTCAGCCCGAGTTGTCCGCTTGGGTACACAGTCTAGATCACGCACCGAGGTTTTTGAACTTAGAATAACATAACTGCATACCGGATCCCTAGTAGGAAACGCTTATTTGCATCACGTTGCATTTGACTTAGGGGACTCAACACAGGGGTTGGGTCCGTCTAGGACAGGCAACCTGAAATGAAAAGACCATCCTGCTATGCCATGTTTGTTTCAAGCATTTATTCAAACTTGCATGCTGACCGGCTTTTAAATACTGAGGAGAAACAAAAAATAAAAGGAAACAGTGTGGGCAAATAGATATTTCCAGAAAAACAAAAACGTGTTTAACCAACAAAATCAATAGTTTGCTAATAAAAGACAACGGAAGGTTGACTTTGCCGACAATGGGTTTCTTAACAAAATGTGTTTTCTTTGTCGGTCAATAAAAGAAAATGTGCTTCTTAACAAAATGTGTTTTCTTTGTCGGTCAATAAAAGACAATAGTTTGTCTTGACGGACCAAACTACGCGAGTTTGATTCTCACCGGATGTGAGATACGTAGGCAACCCCCGTCGGGTCCAACTTGCCATTTTTCAAAAAAAAATATACCAAAATCTGTAAATTTTGAAAAATCATTGCCAGCCAAAATGATCGTTTTCTTTAAATAAATGTGCAGGATGAGCACGATTCAAAATGAACCCTTTTCACTCATGACTAAAATCCCGGTACAAATACGGCTATGGTGGGATGATCTAGGCCAAGAAGGGCAAGATGAGGTTAAAAAGTATTTGAAAGGTCTCACAGGTCTGCTTGAAATAAAACCTCGTGGGGACATCATAAGAGCCTTAGTCACATATTGGGACTCCGCGCACAATGTCTTTCACTTCTCGGACTTCGAGCTCACCCCAACTGTGGAGGAGATGACCGGATACATTGGAAACACTGATATACCATTGGGGCATCAATATCTAATCGCCCCCAGGGTTGTCGCCATACACCGGTTTTTAGACTCACTGAAGACGGCCAGAACGGTACGTAACCCGGATCTAGCACAAGGGTTTTGTACTTTAAACTTCATCTATCAAAGGTACGGTCATGCGGGAGGTTTCAACAAGCCAGAAAACAAATTATGCAGCAAGGGTAATCGCCAGAAATGGGAGGAGCACGGACGAGTTGCTTTCATGATAGCCTTTTTAGGACTCGTGGTATTCCCAAGGAAAGACGGGAACATTGATATAAAGATAGCCGGAGTCGTCAGTACTTTGCTTGACCAAAGCGAAAGTTCTCTTGCTCCTATTGTAACGACCCGACCGGTCGTTTTAGAAAATTACGCCCCAATCCCTAATTTAACTGTTCCCCTAAGTTCATTTCTGCTATGGTCGTGCCAAGATAAGTCAATAGTATTTCACAGGTCTATAACCCAATAAGCAGAGTGCCCTCCGGGCATAAGTTCTCAAATGGATGATATCACCAAACTCCTCATACTTGGTTTAAATTTCTAACCAATGAAGTGACTACAAGTCACACCTATACAATCTTCTTGTGGGTCAAGCTCCCACCATCTTCCGAATAATTAAACGGACCTGCACATTCGACCCACCGGCTGCACTAACACTGAAAAGCGATCAGGAGTCCCTAACCGGGATGCAAAGCCTTTCTCACAGAACACCGACCTCAAATGATACCGATGCTAATACCCATCTTACTCATTTTAGGAGAACTATAGCAACACACAGTAAGTTCTCATAACCGTTGAATATGCCAATCTCTAAGTAGTGGTCCAAGCCACCATAACCCTTTCCGAGATCTGCCTACTCATAACAGGCCCTTAACAGAAGAATACTTCAGAATAACATCAATCACTGCGGCCGACAAGTCTCAAATGCACCGCCACAAATCACATGCATAATTCGATCACGTTGCATGAATCGATCATTGACACCAATACGCCAACTCAACTATGGCTGATCAATCTACTTCCTTCCAGGTTATCCTTGATTGCCTTAGAAAGGTTAATATCTTCTTTCAATACCTAACTTATTCCAACCGCACTTACCCCGAGTGACCTTAAATCAGGAGGCCATGCTATCTCAAGAACGACGACCATTTCATGTCTCTCAAATACTACACCACAAGTCAATATACTTGAGATGAAGTTGCTCATGGCCTCAAACTGCTGAATGACGCGCCGTATCTCAAAACGACCGGTTGGGTCGTTACACCTATGATACTGTCAGACATATATCGAGCCCTCACAATCTGCAAAGCCGGGGAAGATTTTTTCGAAGGCTGTAATTTACTGCTGCAAATGTGGATGATCGAGCACCTGTGTCGTCGCACTCAATTCTTGAGATATGGTCTAGTTGAGAAAACTTGCATAAGCGAATTCTATGCAAGGATTGATAGGGCCGTCCTGCCTGAAGGAACATTGGCATGGAGGGCATACTTTCAAGCTCTCAACGCAAGTCAAATACAATGGACGTTGGGTTGGTTGCAGATAGACAGAATCGTGTACATGCCAGCGGCTAGGTCCCCATTTCTCTTAATGGGACTTAAAAGCATTCAACCTTATGCGCCCCATCGGGTGTTGAGACAGCTCGGGAGGTGCCAGATAGTACCCAAAGAAGAAGACCTGAGTACCCAGGTTATTGAAATTGGTCCCGACGGTCAATTCCCAGAAGCAAGGGTCCGCCGGATCTGGAGCAAATGCCAATATCTGGAGGCAAACACTCGTGTGCAGGATCGAGCTAGAGGAGAGGTTGTACCCAGATATCTTACTTGGTACAAAGGAGAAACGTCGGGGGAAAGACCAACCAAAAGACCTCACCTCGGGGAATTTGCTGAAGCGTCACAAGAACAATGGGACCGGTTAGCTAAGGAAGAGGTTTACAGAACAAGGATTGGCAAGATAGAGCAACGGGTCCAAGATCTCCAATTTGAAAAAGATATGCAAGCTGCCGCCGACGAAGGAGATAAAAAGAAGTTGGCACAGGAAAATGACTTTTTGAGGGCTCAAATTCAGCAAATGAAAAAGGATGTTGACAGACAATTGAGGAGTCGAGCAGACGAAAAATTGATAAAGGGTTTGAGAAGCCAAGTTGCCGATGTCCAAAGGGAATTGGAAGAGTCGAAGGCCCAAACAATGAGGGTCCGAGCTAGCTGGAGAAAGGAGGCACATCAACATGCACTTCACCTGCAACGGATAGAAGAAGATTACACTGAGATCATCACTAGTCTAAGGGAAGCAAATGTTATCCTCGGGGAGCGGGTTTTCAAGCAAGCCCGAGATGCCAGGACAGACCTCGACCGTTGCCACGATCTGATAGCCCGACTACAAGAACAAGTAGATAGGCTCCTAGACCAAGTCACCAACAATGCTCGAAGATTGGGGGCGAAAAACCAGCAGATAGAGCAGCTACTCGGAGAAAGGGACATGATCAAGGACAGAATTGGAGAAATAGGGCACTATGTCACTATGAAGTGTTTAGCTTGCGAACGGATGCCCCGCCCTGCCCTTTTTGCTTCGATTATGGGCTATGTTCATCAGATCATGAGGGATTTAAGGGGACTGCACAAGGACCTCACACCAAGGCCCGCGACAAGGCCGAATGATGCCTCGCGAGCTCCCAGGAATTTTAGAGCATTAGACTTCTGATTTAAAAATGTATTTCGAAATGTCGAGTCAAGTTGGTTGGCATGTTATCTTTTATTTTTCGAGTCAAGCATTCCTCTATTTTGTCGATTATTGTAAGCCATGTTTTGTAACTCTAAGGTTTTATTTGATATAAAAGTTGCTGAATTTTGCCACAATCTTGTCACCAGAACTACGCTCGGTCTGATTCATGCGGGGACGTGATACGTAGGCAATCCACATAAGATTCGACCACCACTAAAAAAGAAAGAAAAGGATACGAAGGTTAATATAACAATAAGGCTTTCAAGGATAATTGAAAAAAGAGAAAAAGAAAAAAAAAAGAGAAAAAAAAAAGAAAAAAGGACTGGAATGACGCATGTTAAGAGTACATGTAGAAAGGGTTATTTGGTTAGGTGCATTGCATCCAACGTGCTATAACATATCTGTCAAACTCGGTAAACTAACAAGTTTGTTGCATTTCCGGAAAAGTTTAGCAGTTGGTTTGACAGAATATACTGGCCAGCCATCATTACCGTACTAGATCCAAAGGACCGATTACAGTAAGCATGTCTAGTTCTGGTAAGAGCCTCGAGGAAGAAAAATCAGAGTTACAAATCATGAAAGAAGAGGTAGACCGGTTGAAACAGCAGATAACAGAGATGCACCTGGCCTGGGCCAGGGAACAGTCTTCACCAAACCGCCCTACTCTCGCCTCAGCTCCGGAACATCCGCCCATTGATCCCTCGACAAGCGCCCCGATCTATCCATACTTTCAGGGGGAAAACCCATATGCCACCCACATTCCACCGACCAAACCAAATCCTCCTCCAGCCACCCCCGTTTTTGTGGCACCTCCACCTGCTCCTCTGCAAAGGCCGGCCAGCGAGCCGTATGTTCAGATCCATGACAACTCTTACTATCGTCCAGAGCCTACTTTCAGGGCTCCTGAACCACAATCACATACACCTCACTTGGGATAATCCGGCAGAACCGGAAAAGTACTTCCAAAGTTCAGAACATGAGGAAGTTATCAGAAAAGTTAAAAGCCTGGAGCAGTCCTTCAGGAACATGCACGGTTTGGGTAATCAGGTCAGCGTCGCTTACAAGGATCTATGCCCGTTCCCCGACGTCCAATTGCCGGCCGGGTTCAAGATGCCCAAGTTTGACCTATACGAGGGGCACGGTGATCCTGTAGCCCACCTCCGAGGGTTTTGTAGTAAAATGCGAGGAGCCGGAGGACGGGATGAGATTCCGATAGCTTACTTCGGTCAGAGTCTGGGAGGATCTGCGCTGGAGTGGTACACTAGACAGGACCCCAGCAGATGGTTTATGTGGAATGACTTGGCTCAAGCTTTTATCGGCCAGTTCCAGTACAATCTTGAAATAATCCCCGACCGCCTATCATTGCTAAAATTAGAGAAGAAGCCCGCTGAAAGTTTCAGGGAATTTGGTTTCCGCTGGAGGGAACAGGCAGCCAGGGTAGATCCGCCGATGAGAGAGAGCGAGATGGTGGATTACTTCTTGCAGACACTAGAGCCAACCTATTTCGGACATCTGGTGACGTCCGTAGGCAAATCATTCACCGAGGTGATAAAAATGGGGGCTATGATCGAGGAAGGCTTGAAAGCCAACAAGATCATGAGCTACTCAGCATTGAAAGCCACCACTCAGGCTATCCAAAGTGGCACTGGAGGAGTACTCGGGAAGAAGAGGAAAGAGGAAGTCGCGGCAGTCGAGTCCGGGGCATGGTTCAGAAATAGAGGCCCCGCACCCCAATATAGCCCGCCCCGGCCTCACCACCAAAATTACTCCCACAATCCATACAACCACCCGCAACATTACTATCCCGCACCCGACCCCCATTTTACTGTCCACCACGCACAGTCCTATCCCGCACCTCCCGTCCATGCACCGTGGCGTGCACCAAACCCGCAGAACAATTATCCACCCCCAAGAGCTTACAGGAACCCCTCGGGCGCAAGTTTTCGTCCGAACCAGGCATTCAGGGGCGACAGGGCGCCGAGGCCAAAGACTTTCACTCCCTTGGGAGAGTCTTACACCAATATGTTCCACCGGTTGAAGCAAGTAGGGTTGCTAAATCCGGTTGAAGCTAAGCTACCAAACCCTCTTCCAAAGAACCTGGACCATTCAGTAAATTGTGCATACTGCTCAGGATGCCCAGGACACGACACGGAAAAATGTTGGAGGTTGAAAACGGCCATCCAGGAGCTCATCGACACTCGCAGGATTGAGGTCCAGACTCCAACAGAGCCCAACATCAACCAGAACCCACTTCCAACTCATCATGAGACCAACATGATCGAGTTGGTTCGGGTGGAAGAAGGAAAGGAGAAAGCCTCTCAGATGGTAATGATGATCAAATCTGGCGGGGTAGGAATGAGAAAGGGGCCGAGCTTTGATGAGCCATCCATTTGCAAGAAGAACGTACCAGGAGGGTCAGAAGCGGAAAAAGGAAGTGTGAACGAAGTACCGGTGAGGTCGGGGGAAGCAAAAATAGTTGTACCAGGGGCAGCAACCAAGCCCGTCTTGACGGTAGCAGGCGTTCGAATGGATCCTTTCATCATCAAGCCAGCAATACAGTTGCCAATAACCGATAGCCGGGCTATTCCATGGAATTATGCTCGGATTACAACAACCTACAAAGGAAAGGAAGTGAAAGAGGAAGTTTGCGAAGCGCAAGGTTTGACCCGCTCGGGGAGATGTTTTGCCCCTGCGGAATTGAGGAAGATCACTCCGGCAACATTGAAAAAGCCGATAACCGATGAAGAGGCGGAAGAATTCTTGAAAAAGATGAAGCTGCATGACTATTCTGTCGTAGAGCAGTTGAAGAAGACTCCCGCGCAAATATCATTGCTGTCCTTGCTGATACATTCTGAAGAACACCGGCAAGCTTTGATGAAAGTTCTGAATGAGGCCCACGTACCTGATAAAATATCGGTGAGTCATTTGGAGAAGATCACCAATAGGATCTTCGAAGCGAATCGGATCACCTTCACCGATGATGAATTGCCCGAGGAAGGCACCGAGCACAACAAGGCTTTATATCTTACGGTAAAGTGTGAGGAGTCGGTGGTTACCAAAGTCCTTGTCGATAATGGGTCCAGTGCTAACATTTGTCCTCTCTCTACACTGGACAAGTTGAAAGTGGACATCGGCAGGATACGCAAGAACAGCATATGTGTTCGAGGGTTTGATGGAGGAGGCAAGGCATCGGTTGGGGACATAGTGTTAATCTTGACGATTGGGCCGGTGGAGTTCACCATGGAATTCCAGGTGCTGGACATGGTGGTGTCATATAACCTCCTGATAGGGCGACCATGGATCCATGCCGCAAGAGCAGGTTCCATCCAGCTTACACCAACTCGTCAAGTTTGAGTGGGACCAACAGGAGATCGTCGTCTATGGAGAGAATGATCTACAACCTGGCACCATCGTCCCCTTCGTTGAGACAGAAGAAGATGTTGGGCCGTGGGTGTACCAGATCTGCGATGTGGTATCCGCCAACCGAGTTCCAGAAGGGGAATGCATTCCCAATGACAGAATAATTACTGCAGACGTCATGGTGGCGCATGAAATGTTGAGACATGGTTTCATACCCGGCAAAGGTATAGGTGCATCTCTGCAAGGAATCATACAACCGGTATCTGTGGTCGAAAACATGGGAACCTTCGGCTTGGGATTCAAGCCAACATCAGAGGACATCCAGCGAGCCAAAAGGAATAAGCAGAAGACATGGGTGCTCCCGAAGCCGATTCCATGCCTTTCCCAATCTTTTGTCAGGTCCGGAATGAGAGGACATCCGACGGCAAGGGTTCCCAGGCCTATGGTTAGGCCAGACGAAAAGTTCTTAAAAAAGTTCGAGGACCTATTTACAGGATGTATGTATGCTCGAGGATGGTGAAGGGTCCAGCCATGCCGAGATACAGTTTGTGGGACCAAAAGCAAAACTGAATAATTGGAAGGCTACTCCTCTCCCTGTCCGGAAGGAGTCTTGGTAGTTTGCCTTGGATTGTTTTTCTTTCGAAATTTTGTGTTGGGGATTGTCCCCGGAGTAAAATCCAGTTGTTTTAGTTCATTTTGATTTAAGTTTGCAAGTTTGTTTTTCCTTGTACTGTTCCCATTAATGAAATTTGGTTCCCTTCGTGTCTAATTTTGTTTATTTTTCTTCTTTTAACTTTTCTGAACAACCTTCTTTCAACTGATCTTAATGATATGGCGTGCTTAAAGATTAATCAACCCAGTCTAGAAAGTCAATCGGGTTTGGAAATAATAACGCATGAAATAAGAAGGGACGAGAGTGAGTCAGAATACGGCGATGATGAAGCCGTAGAAGAAATCGGCGAAGAATTAAGTCACTTCGAGGAAAAACCCAAACCAAATCTAAATGATACTGAGGCCGTTAATCTGGGGAATGCGGATGACGTCAAAGAAACCCGAATAAGTGTCCATATTGAACCCAACCTGAGAGAAGAGTTGATCAAAACACTCATGGAGTTTAAAGACATTTTCGCATGGTCGTACGACGACATGCCAGGACTCAGCACTGATCTAGTGGTTCATAAATTACCCACTAATCCGACATATCCTCCCGTCAAGCAGAAACTGCAGAAATTCAAGACGGAGATGAGTGTGAAGATTAAGGAGGAAGTAACCAAGCAGTTGCAGGCGAAAGTCATTCGTGTCACTCGATACCCTGAATGGTTGGCTAACGTAGTACCGGTGCCAAAGAAAGACGGAAAGATCAGAGTATGCGTGGACTATCGCAATCTCAACAAGGCGAGTCCTAAGGATAATTTCCCACTTCCCAATATCCATATCCTAATTGATAATTGCGCCGGACGCGAAATCGGATCCTTTATGGACTGTTATGCGGGATATCATCAGATTTTGATGGATGAAGAGGACGCAGAAAAGACGGCTTTTATCACACCGTGGGGAACTTATTGCTACCGAGTGATGCCGTTCGGTTTGAAGAATGCAGGGGCAACATATATGAGGGCGATGACTACGGTATTCCATGACATGATACACAAGGAAATTGAGGTGTACGTGGATGATGTGATCATAAAATCTAGGCGTCAAGAAGACCATGTTGCCGACCTCGGGAAGTTCTTTCAAAGACTTCGAAGGTACGACATCAAGCTCAATCCGGCCAAATGCGCATTCGGAGTTCCATCAGGAAAGTTGCTAGGATTCATCGTCAGCCGACGGGGCATTGAGTTGGACCCATCCAAAATCAAGTCCATTCAGGAGTTACCCCCGCCAAAGAATAAAACAGAGGTAATGAGTTTGTTGGGAAGGTTGAATTACATCAGTAGGTTTATTGCCCAGCTTACGGCAACATGTGAACCCATATTCCGTCCGTTGAAGAAAGACGCCGCGATAGAATGGACGACAGAATGTCAGGAAGCGTTCGACCAAATCAAAGGGTATTTGTCAAACCCACCCGTGCTAGTTCCGCTTGAACCTGGTAGACCCCTGATTCTTTATCTAACGGTTTTGGAGAATTCGTTCTGCTGCGTACTGGGGCAGCATGATCTTACTGGCAGGAAGGAACGGGCCATTTACTACCTCGGTAAGAAATTTACAGTCCACGAGGTCAAGTACACTCATCTAGAAAAGACATGTTGCGCCCTGACTTGGGTAGCCCAAAAGCTGAAACACTATTTGTCTTCTTACACCACTTACCGCATTTCGCATTTGGATCCGTTGAAGTATATTTTCCAGAAACCTATGCCTACGGGGAGGTTAGCAAAGTGGCAAATCTTACTTACAGAGTTCGACATCATATACGTGACAAGGACGGCTATGAAAGCTCAAGCCTTAGCCGATCATTTAGCTGAGAATCCTGTCGATGACGGATACGAGCCTTTGAGGACGTATTTTCCAGACGAAGAAGTACTGTAGATTAATGGGTTGGAACTAACCGCGGAGCCGGGTTGGAAGCTTTTCTTCGATGGAGCGGCGAACGCAAAAGGAGTCGGAGAGGGGCTGTACTCATCTCTGAAACAGGACATCATTATCCTGTTACCGCTCAACTGCGTTTTCATTGTACCAATAATATGGCTGAGTACGAGGCATGTATCTTGGGGTTGCGATTAGCGGTGGACATGGATGTACAGGACGTCTTGGTCTTGGGGGACTCGGACCTTCTGGTACATCAGATTCAGGGAGAATGGGAAACCAGAGATCTAAAGCTTATCCCATATCGTCAGTGTTTGCATGATCTGACCAAGCGCTTTCGATCAGTGGAATTCAGGCACATCCCAAGGATGCATAATGAGGTTGCCGACGCTCTAGCTACTTTAGCGTCGATGCTACATCACCCGGACAAGGTTCGTGTTGATCCGTTACATATCCAGGTCCGGAATCAACATGCTTATTGTAATGTGATAGAGGAAGAGGTGGATGGTGAGCCGTGGTTTCATGATGTCAAGGAATACCTCAGGTTAGGAGTATACCCAGAGCAAGCAACCGGAGATCAAAAGCGAGCTATTCGGCGGTTAGCGAACGGATTTTTCCTTAGTGGAGGGGTGCTGTACAAAAGAACCCCAGATTTGGGATTGTTGAGATGTATAGATGCAAGTCAAGCCACAACAGTGATGACAGATATACACTCCGGAGTTTGTGGACCACACATGAGCGGGTACGTATTGGCAAAGAAGATTCTTCGAGCGGGATATTATTGGCTCACTATGGAGCGTGATTGTATAAGTTTCGTGCGAAGATGCCATCAGTGTCAGATACACGGAGATTTGATTCATTCTCCGCCGACTGAATTGCATACAATGTCAGCACCATGGCCGTTTGTCGCATGGGGTATGGATGTCATCGGACCTATAGAACCTGCAGCTTCCAATGGTCATAGGTTCATTCTCGTGACGATCGATTACTTTACCAAGTGGGTGGAGGCCAAAACCTTCAAATCCGTGACCAAGAAGGCAGTGGTGGATTTCGTACATTCCCACATCATCTGCAGGTTTGGAATTCCAAAGATAATCATTACGGATAACGGTGCAAATCTTAACAGTGGATTGATGAAAGAGGTATGTCAACAGTTCAAGATTACACACCGAAATTCCACACCGTATCGCCCAAAAGCAAATGGTGCGGTCGAAGCAGCAAACAAGAACATAAAGAAGATATTGAGGAAGATGGTAGAAGGGTCCAGGCAATGGCATGAAAAGTTACCATTCGCGCTGTTAGGCTATCGCACTACCGTCCGGACTTCGGTAGGCGCGACTCCTTACTTGTTGGTGTATGGGACCGAAGCAGTAATACCAGCAGAAGTTGAAATCCCATCCCTCCGAATTGTCGCTGAAGCTGAGATTGATGATGACGAGTGGGTCAAAACCCGATTGGAGCAATTGAGCTTGATCGATGAAAAGAGATTGACAGTAGTATGTCACGGCCAATTGTATCAAAAGAGAATGGTGAGAGCATATAACAAGAAGGTACGTCCCAGGAAATTTGAAGTAGGACAGCATGTGCTGAGGAGAGTTCTATCACATCAGGCCGAAGCGAAAGGCAAGTTCGCTCCAAATTGGCAGGGACCATTTGTGGTGACTAGAGTATTATCCAACGGCGCTCTATGCCTAACCGATGTTGAGGGAAGATGCACCGATACGGCTATCAATTCTGATGCAGTCAAGAGATATTACGTGTAATTCTTTAATGCATTTGTCAACGTTTGGTTTCGTTTGTGTGTGTTTGGCATTTTTCGGAGAATGAAATGACAGAGGCAGTTTTTTCTACTACCCAAACACTTTAACCTTTGTTTTCCCCTTTGAGCCTTAATTATTCTTTCATATACCCTCTTTCGGAATCATCAAGGAAGATGTGTAGCAAAATAGAAAAAGAAACAAAGAAAAAAAACACAAGAAAAAGTGAACTACGTTCGACCTGATTCCTCAAGAAGGATACATAGGCGCCACACGGCTCGGTCATAATAAAATAAAACTCAAAAGTTCCCCAAGCAACAAAACTGGGGCACAAGTCATTGTTTCGTTTGAAAGATAGTGCGGATTCCAAAAGTTGTAATAAGCTAACCGTTGAGGTTGAACCCCTTTTCTTTAGCCTCACGCGCAGAAACCACATTAAGAACCAAAAGACCTCTCGATCAGTATTTGAGAAATGCCAAGTCGTGCGAATGAAAGCCAAAAGTGACACTCCGACCCTCGATTGAATCCAGGACGCACAAGCCGAAAAGGGATAATGCTTTAAAGGGAATCTCGTGGGTGACTCCCCAGCCTGGAAAGAAAGCTAAGAGAAATAAAATGAGAGAGTCTTAACGGTGAAAACCCTCGTGGGCACTTTAAGGCGAAGAAAGTTGAGGGAAATAAAATGAGAGAGTCTTGGGGTGAAAACCTTTACGGGCACCTTAAGGCGATGAGAGATAGAGAGAAATGAGAGAATCTCATTAGTGAAAACCCTCTGAAGGGCACTGTGAGGTGACAGGGCGAGATGGTTACAAGATGTCTGCATGAAACAAGGTTTGGACATCCGTTTACCTCTAGCAGAACGCGGCATCAGAAAGTGATTGACATGAATAGACCGGGTAGTTTAATCTCAAAGGCGCGGCATAACCATTGGATCAGGCACACATTCAGATAAGTTTTCCTATTTTTGAGTTCAGAAAAGTTTTTCTCTTCTTTTGTCATTTGCGGTCAGTATTCTTTTCTTTTCTTTCATTTTCGAAAATTGATTTTTCAAAGCTTACTACCAAGTCTCCCAAAGAAGTATAATGAAAATGAATAGGTGTGGAACGAGGCAATAAGGCAGAAGTCGTTACGATAGTAAGATTGGGACGACAGGCTGATTGGAAGGTTCGCAGGAATTATGGAGTATGATGGACACATGTGGCACGTCCGAAAGATGATTTCACGCAACAGATCACCGGCTAAAAAGAGTCGGATCAAACCAAAGATTGGAATAAAAGGAAAGATGAGAGGTCGTTCGTGGAAAGAGCATCGTCCCCAGCAAGCGTCAACGTCGCCCTCAAAGTTCGAGAGAGGCCGAGCAGCTGAAAGAGAAAAGAAAATGGCCCCAACAAGAGTGGCACGACCACTCACCGCGTTTTGAAACTAACAATTTTTCTTTGATTTTAAAGCAGGAAAAGAGGGTTCGTTGGCAGAAAAGCATACCATCCAGAAGTTTATCAAACTGGGGCAGAAAATTTTCTCTTGTTGCGAAAATTTTCTTGAAAGCAAAGACTCGGTGGATAAGGGTAGAAAGCAACACAAGATTTCGGGAAATACCAGCTCCGAGCAGAATAGTTTTGAGGAAGGCCAGACGACATGATGGGGTAATCTTTGAGCTTGGTATCATCCCCAGCAGTTGTTGGAAAAATAAAACAATGGCTTCGAGATTCCCCCAGCAGTATTACATTCCATAATTTGCTCGAGGAGGCAAAAGCGTGAGTCCCAGAGGAGGTATGGGAAGAAGGAAGAGAATGAGGGGTGAAGGAAACAAAGAATACTTCCTCAGCAGCATCATCCCCAGCAGGCGAGTAAACATTTCCAAAAATATCCCCAGCAGCCAGAAGACAAAGTAATACGGCCCAGGGGAAGGCAATTCCAAGACAAGACAATTCAGAAGAGAAGGTGGCCCGAGAGGCAATGCAGGAAGAAGAAAATGGTACAAAAGGCAAAGGAAGGTAATCAAGATAGGATGAAATCGGTGAGTAGTAGTTGAAGTCAGGGGAGCCCGCCCGGAGAATGGAGTGGCGATTTTATTTTGAAGTAGTAGTTGAAGTCGGGGAGCCCGCTTGGAGAATGGAGTGGCGATTTTATTTGAAAGTAGTAGTTGAAGTCGGGGAGCCCGCCCGGAGAATGGAGTGGCGATTTTATTTGAAAGTAGTAGTTGAAGTCGGGGAGCCCGCTTGGAGAATGGAGTGGCGATTTTATTTGAAAGTAGTAGTTGAAGTCGGGGAGCCCGCCCGGAGAATGGAGTGGCGATTTTATTTGAAAGTAGTAGTTGAAGTCGGGGAGCCCGCCTGGAAAATGGAGTGGAGATTTTATTTGAAAGTAGTAGTTGAAGTCAGGGGAGCCCGCCCGGAGAATGGAGTGGCGATTTTATTTGAAAGTAGTAGTTGAAGTCGGGGAGCCCGCCCGGAGAATGGAGTGGCGATTTTATTTGAAAGTAGTAGTTGAAGTCGGGGAGCCCGCCCGGAGAATGGAGTGACGATTTTATTTGAAGTAGTAGTTGAAGTCAGGGAGCCCGCCCGGAGAATGGAGTGGCGATTTTATTTGAAAGTAGTAGTTGAAGTCGGGGAGCCCGCCCGGAGAATGGAGTGGCGATTTTATTTTGAAGTAGTAGTTGAAGTCGGGGAGCCCGCCCGGAGAATGGAGTGGCGATTTTATTTTAAAGTAGTAGTTGAAGTCGGGGAGCCCGCCAGGAGAATGGAGTGGCGATTTTATTTGAAAGTAGTAGTTGAAGTCGGGGAGCCCGCCCGGAGAATGGAGTGGCGATTTTATTTTGAAGTAGTAGTTGAAGTCGGGGAGCCCGCTTGGAGAATGGAGTGGCGATTTTATTTTGAAGTAGTAGTTGAAGTCGGGGAGCCCGCCTGGAGAATGGAGTGGCGATTTTATTTTGAAGTAGTGGTTGAAGTCGGGGAGCCCGCCTGGAGAATGGAGTGGCGATCTATTTTAATTTGGTTGAGGAAAGCGGTTGAATGTAACGGAAATCTCCGGCCTGAATCCAAGTTCGTAAGCAGAGGGAGGCAACAAGGATCAGAAAAGATAGATTCAGATGGCAAAGGAGAATAGTTCAAAGATCATAAAGAAGGAAACAATGGTCGGGGTTCGGCAATCAAGATAGACCGAAATAACAATTGGCAGAAGAGAAGAAGCATCAGAAGGAACACCAAGTCAGACAGGATGGCAAGGAGCGCGACAAGATCAAGTTAAAAAGGATAGATAAGAACTTGTAATACTGTAACTTAGTCTAGCTCCTTGTTTTTGTTGCTTAGTACGGGGTAACAAGGAGATCAGTTAAGCATTGGCAACAGCAGTAACAGCGGTAACAGCAATAACGGCAAGATCGCAACAGTCATGGTAGTCCCAGCTACTAAAACTTCCCGAACTACATTGACCTGATTCCCTTTTAGCCAGGGATATGTAGGAGACCTTTTGAAGCAAGGTTCGGTCAAACTTTTCCAAGAAAATGCTTCATACGGAGTGCTCAAACGGGCAAAAATCGCTCGTATCCGCTCACTTATCTTTGCACGAAAACTCTTCGTGTTTACGCGCAAAGAGGGGCAGCTGTGAGCACGTGATTTTTGCCCTACATGAGAATTACTCCCAAAAATTTAAAATAAAAGAGTTTTGCATTGTTCGCGATATTTGTGAATTTTATATTTTCTCTTATTGTTTGCATATTTGTGTGTCCGTGTTTACTTGTTTAATTAATGAAAAAGTACAAAATATGTCACATTTGCATTTAAGACCCATTACAGTAATCAATTTTATTTTTACAAAAAATAGAAAAATCACAAAAAAATATGTACTTTCGTATTTTTATTTAATGTCCAAATTGGGCAATTTTATTTTTTACTGTTAGTTGATTATATGTGATAATTATTATTAGAAGTTAACTAGTACTTTTATAAGTTAATTTAATTCTATAAGTTCATTTAGAATTTTAGGATTTTAGTTTTATTTTAAGAAAGCAAAAGAAAAGAAGCAAAATAGAAAGAAATTGAAGCGAAAAATCGGATTGGGCCATGTGAGAAATTAAAATCGAGCCCAACACAAAAATGCCCAAATTCCAAGTCCCGACCCGGTATGCCCCTAAACCAAACGACCCCCTCTCATTTTTCATTTTTCATTTGCCTAAACCCTAAGAGACCCTCCCGGCCGCCACAGTGCAAAAGACCCATTTTCCCTTCAAATCTTCATCTTCCTCATGTGAACCAACACCCACAAACCCTAGGCCACCATTAGAGACCAGCCGCTCGACCTTCAACCACCGCCGTCGCTCTTCTTTTTCACGACAATAGCCGCCGACGAAAACCATCAACGACTAGCGACCAGCATCTCAGCCATCTGAACGCGTCATTCAAGCCAGCAAGAAATCGTCTCACCACAGACCCCCTCTAAAACCTTCTACCAGAACTAATAGCCCTAACGTCACAAACTCGCCGGAAATCTAGCAGTGACCTTCATCAGAAACACACACACACAGCGGATTTCATGGCTACTCTCAATTTCTGGTCTTAGCTTCACAGCTCCTAAGAATTTGAAGCGATTGAATCGCTGTTTGCTGCTGCCGAGTCGAGCTCGCTTGGTCGCTGTTGTCGTTCGAGTTCGAGTTCCGTCAAGGTCTTGGCCGTTCATCCCTTCGCGCACAACCGTTCTCCTACTAAATAATTTCTAGCCGCTGGATAACACACAAACGTATTTGGAATCATTTTTCGAGTCCCAATTCTGATATGAAGCATGGAGTTCAGTTGAGGTCACGTCTGGATTGTTTTTGAGTTGTTGATGCCCATTCGAGGTTCCATTTGAGGCTTTGTTTGTTGCTGTTGTTTCTCGTCGGATCTTCGGAATCAAGATTAGTGCATTTTTTGGCTCAGCAGGTTCATTTCCGTATCACTCTTCCTTATTTGAACTTGTTTGGATAATTTGAACTTTAGAATATTTGTTTTGCTTAATTTTCTCTCGAGTAAGTTCATATTCTGTGTCGATTGAATGCATCGAGCTTCTCCTGTTGAAATCTTCATGTGAGTTTAAGGTGGTTGAAGATTCAGATTATCATTGTGTTTAGTACCTCCATATTATTGTTAGTCGTCTGTTTCTAGTTGTTAATGAAAATCAATTAGGATGTTTGGTTTGGATAGTCATGGGAATATACAGTTTTGAAGAATTCAAGTAATCCGAGTCTCGAGTTCAACTTTGACGAATATGTTTTGTTCCTTTCGAGTTTGTTTTAAGGAGATTAGATGGGATTCCTTCAGTATTTGCTTGCTGTTAATTTTGTTTCAAATCATCTTCAGTTCTTACCTCCCCATTGTCTACCATTTTTTCACACATGAATTCAGTTGTTCAAATATATTACAAAATGCATACACTTGGTTAGGACAGAATCATGTTGTTTTGTCTCTTGAACTGAAGTTTCATCTCTGTTTGGTTGTTATCTAATTCGATTCGAATTTCAAAATCGAATGATAATGTGTCCTGTTTACGGTCTGATATGTATCTGATATTGGTTTAAATCCAGTTTTGGTGTGATAATGTTTAGGAGTTAGTTTCTATTGGTTAAATACTAATTTGTTAGGGAAGTAGTTATAGCTGATGGGTAATAATCACAAAGCATCATGGGTATCTGTGGAATTGAAAGTTTGAAGAATTAGTTTAATTGAATGCTCTGTCAATAAGCACTAATGTGACATTAAACTAATAATTTTGTTTAAAAGGGGAACAAGATATAGTGGTGTGGAAAGACTTTAAAAGAGTTGATTAAAATATGTTGCCCATAACTTTTGAATTAATTAAGAAAAAGACAAGTGTTAGTGGGGAACCAAAGAATAGGCATGGGAGTTAATATTAATACTATAATACACCCATGACTTTTGATTGAAACAAGAAGGGACAAGCATGTAAGCATGGGGAACCATTTAACTTGAATCAAGAAGTCATTCAGGGGGGGGCTTAAAAATAAAAACTATAAGTATAGGGATATACATAGAGGCTTAGGACGGGGGATTTTTGGGAGAGATAATTCCAAAAGATATAGACATTGATACTTAACTTAAATTTGAAAGGAAAAACAGTGATAAAGGACTTTTGGGAGAGCATTCCGAAAGATACAAATAGATACACACATCCACAACATAGACACCCACGTACACTCATAAAAATAGCCACAAGCATTCACTGTTTGCTCGGCTCTTATGTTGCCTCTGTTGGTTGTGGTTGCTGTGTGGTTGTGGTGTTTGTGGTTGCTGCTGTTGGTTGTCCAGATTGTTGTTTGCTGTTGGTCTGTTGTTGTGGTGTTTGTTCTGTCCGGCTCCTGCTTGTTTGCTATGGTATTTTGCTGTTGCTGCTGTGTTTGTTGCGGCTGCTGCACACTGTTGCTGCCATCGTTGTTGTGCTGTTGCTGCTGTCGTTGTTGTGCTTGTTTTTGCTGTGATTGTTGCTGCCTCTGTGTTGTTGTAGCTGCTGTTTGTTGCCGCTATATACTGCTTCCTCACTTCTCTTTTCTTTAAATTCCAGGTAATCTTCAACCTCAAGATATATGTGAAGAACTAAATCGTTGATTGTATTCAAAATATTGAAGGAATGATACCTTTCCGAAGCTGTTTTGTGCTTAGTGTTAAATGTTAAGTTATGTCTAAGCAATTTAAACTCTATGATATTGTAAGGACCAGACATGTTTAAACTGGATTCGATTTGTTTCGTTGCATTTTATGTTGTTAGCTTCGTTCTAGTATGGTTTGGTTCCTTACGATTAATAGACAATTCTGAAATTGTATTACTAGTATTACACTCTATATTAAAGTAGAAGGTACGAATGTTGTCGAAAAACTTAGATTTAATGGATGAACTCATGGTTTAACAAATTTGAAAAAAAAATGGAAAGCAGGGTGTTATCTGTTATTTGTGAACTTCAATATAGAATTCAAGTGCCATACAACATGCTAAATCACTGAAGGTATCAGAATTAGTTAATACGTTACATTCTAGTTAAATTCTTTCATTTTTTATGTTGGGTGGTTACATAACATATTTGGCTTAAACAAGCATGCTAAATAAAAAGGAATTCATGCCGGTGTAATTAGTATAAAATCATAGACCATAACTTGAATTTGTTAGCCAGAAAATTAGGCGTGGATTTAATCACAATCAAAATAATCTGGGACTTTACAATGAACCTTAAAAAATAGTAAGAATTAATATCCATAGTTTGTTTTAGTTAAGTGAAACCCTTTTTTTAAAAAAAAAAAATTATAGTAGGTATATGATAATTAATTTGCAATATGAAATTTAGGCTTTTGAATTAGATAGTTGGTTGAAGCTAAAAGGGCCTTCCCTTTTGTTTGAATTTGGACTTGAATTTGACGTCCAGATTTATAGATACAAATTAATTAGCCACTTTTGAGATAAATATTGAATAGAAAAATCATAGTCTCTTTAGGTCGGCCTTTAAATAAAATGAGATGAGCCTACGCCAAATAAAGCGTATAAACTGCGTGGCCCTCATGAATGTATATATTAAAATACATAGATTTCGGGATTGGCCGCTTAGCGAATTGCAAGGTCTTCCCCAAATAATAATGCGTTAAACTCTTTAAGCGCACGTTAATAATTCTACCTTCTTAAATACGGGTGCGCATTTATGTGACCCAAATCTCACTCTCAGCAAAACTGAAATATATTAAAGTCGCAGGCGTACTGGTTGCGGTGTGACTCGAAATGTATTTTCGTGACGTTGCAATTCCTCCCAAAAACTAAAAAGCGGAATATAAGAGCACATAAAAATAAAAATATATAAAGAAATCAGATAGAAACAAAAATTGCAATTGAGCGACCATGCTAAAACCACGGAATCCGGGAATGCCTAATACTTTCTCCCAGGTTAACAGAATTCCTTATCCAGGTTTCTAGTTTCGCAGACTACATTACAGGGTCATAAATTTCCTCGGTTCGGGATCAAACCGGTGACTTGGGACACCATTATTTTTCCAAGTGGCGACTCTAAATTAATTAAATAAATCCCGTTTCGATTGTCCTTTAAGTGGAAAAACTCCTTCACTGATTATTATTATATCTCTTCTCGGGGTGTAGTATTAAACAGTGTCACATTATGTTTTTTTACGTTATGTACGGTGAAAAAGGAGGTGTGACACCCGAGAACACTGATAGAATCCTCCTATGTTGCAGCCCTCGCTAAGGATGCTACTCGGGATCCTTCGACTCTTTCCAACTTGGCCACCTTCAATTCACTTCGAGCGCCTTCTCCGCCAGCTAAACACTTAGACCGGTGAACCTAGAATCACTCTATTCAAGATCCGCCCACAGGGCGACCACCTTCGCCTGAAGATCAACACACTCAGCCAAAATGCTCTTGTCCACCTCAAGCTCTTCTTCTTTATCCCTAGGTATCCCGTCAAGTTTATTTCATATGCCCATGGACCATATCGGGTCATCGTCCTTTCGCTCCAACTCCTCCCTAAGGGAATAAGGATCACTACCCTCCCTAAGTCATGCATGCATCTCACGGCATTTGTCACGGTATCGACAGTACTTTGAAACCACCTTCTAAAAAATGGTAGCCCACCTCTCCTCGCGACGGAGACTCTCAATCTCCAAAATGAAAGTCTGAAGAAAGAATAGAGGAAAAAGTAAAAGCTATCAATAGTAGAATACGTGAAACAAAGAAAGAAATAAAGAACTCACCCTCAAAGCCATTTCGGCTATGCCGTGATAGGCTAGCATCGCTAATCTCCTGAAGTGCCCTATTTTCAGTAGCAGAACAAAGAAAGGTTGTTGCGCCCCCATTTTCTTGCGAAGTCGGGTTTATGACATTTGGAGGGACAACTCCTTCCTTTTGGGAACTGGGTTTGTATTTGAAGAATCGTCACCTAATGATTAGGGTGCATTAGGACACCAGGAGATTTTGATTTGGATAACCAGAGACAGGGTAAGGGCTCAAAATTATTCTAAGAGAAAGGTGTTAGGCATCCCTAAGTATCAACTAGTGTGGTTCCAGACTAGACAATTATAGTGAATTGAGGTGCAATTAACATATAGGCAGATAAGGCTCAAATAAGAAGGGATTTCAACATATTATGTTTTGAAAAAAGAATTAAAATGGATTTTTTAATGCTGAAAGAAATGAAGAATAAAAGAAGGGGGGGTCCTAGGTTTATTTAAAATATGGATCACCCCACACAATGTCCGATAATCACTCCTCAATAAGGGGCTACACGTGACATTATCTTGTGGTCGTCATATTCAAATCTACCCATCCCATCCTATTAAGGTATTAAAGCACGGATTGGTATCGATTACTTATTGCATGCTATTACCCATCCCACTCCTATCAGTCCCGGAGGCACTTAAGACTACTAATCCTATAATGGAAAGGATATAGTCTTATTTGGAGTTTCAAAGGTAAAAACTCTAAGGTAACATACAAAAACACATATCGCATATTTTGGGGAAACACATAGAAACAAATAAAGAGTCATATATACCTCCTTAAACAAAGAAAACATATAATTATCATGACTTGCACATACTATTTAGGTCTGGTTAAATACCAAAGGCGAGGGAGTTTAAATGTTGAGGCATATTGGTTTATTACATAACTCGGATGAGAAGCTTGAATCAGTCCTGTATGATGGTTGTAATGATAAATAGAAACGGATTCAGTTTACTCTAAGGCTTGCCTAGGTGTTAAGACGGGGTCCTATAGACATGATATCTACTGAATTTAGAAGGTGATAAGATAGTAAATCTCGAAATGAATTATTTTAAGTCCTACATGCAAACTTATTAAACTTGTTAAGTGAGGGACTTAGATTATTAAAAGAGATGCAGAATATACAAAATTAAATAAGTTGATTACATGTTCTGTAGGTTATAGCATCTATTTTATATCTAACATTGATTGTGAATGAAAACAAATCAGAATTGCTCGAGGATCCCTATAGGCATGACTTCAATGCATTACTGATTTTAGACATAGTATCTAATTGCAGCAATCTTATATACATAGTGTCTAAATCTTGGAACTTGTTTTAAACCTTATAGACATGATATCTAAATGCATAAACTTGTTTTAAACCTTATAGGCATGGTATCTAAATGTAAAAACTTAATTTAACCTAATGGACATGGTATCTAAATAAAGAAACTCATTTAAATCTTATAGCCACGGTATCTAAATGCAGTTTGAATTATGCAGAATTAAGATATTCTTATAGGCATGAAGTTTGAATATGCAGAAGTTGAAACACCGTACATATATGGTTTCTAGCTGAAATTTGAATATGCAGAAGTTAAAACACCCTATAGGCATGATTTCTAGGTGAAGTTTGAATATGCATAAATTAAAACACCCTATAGGCATGGTTTCTAGTTGAAATTTGAATTTGTAGAAGTTAAAACACCATATAGGCATGATTTTTACCCTTGCATGCATAGTTACCCACCTTTTCCCACTAGCCAGTCCCAAATGTTTATTACAACTTATTACAAGCTAGAATAATAAATTACATCAGAGAAGTACAAAGAAAAGTACAACCACAGGAAGCCTGATTCTTGACTTTCTCTCTGAGTTATGAGATAGACCAACTCAATGACCATTGATCCAAAGTTTTTCTCCAAGTTGAGTGTGTCGGAGTTCCCTAAGAGCCTCAATGGGACTCCGGGCAGTGCCCAAACCCAAATTGTATCACTAGAATAGGGACAAGTGCAGTGTGCAAGTGCCAGCCTTCAAGTGTCCAAGTTTAGAGGAAGCTCAATGAGTCCCAAAGAAAGGCTGACAAGAAGGGGGCAAAACTTAAGTCTAAGAGATAATGCAAGTGAAAAAATAGAGCTTTAAGACCTAAGTAGAGGGAAAGATGTGTTGGAAAAAATCATAAACAAGTTGATAATTTCATACAAAGGGGTTTAGGGGTTGGAAAATTGCCAAAGAGCCTATGTACTTAGGCATTAGTTAATTATGGGCATGCACAGCAATAGGTAGTGCTGTTATGCTTACAAAATCAAACAGAATATACAACATATAATGGTAACATAGAGGTTATGATCCAAGAGGAATCAAATTTGAGTCATAGACAGTAATACCTAATATTGGCATGCCTCAAACAAGCCATCGGTATCAAACACATTTGGGTAGGGATTTAGGGTTCATAATAGATTCAGAACAGGCATAATGGAATTACAGCCTGCTTAGAATAAAGTACTGAATTAAACCCAAGCAGTAAGCAGACAGGAAAATAAAGTATTAAGTAAACATATTGTTGGGATGATGAAATCTTAATCAGGACATACTAGTTCAAAGAAGCAAAAATACAGTAAAAGTAGGTAGCATGACTTTGAAGACAAGCCACAATGGGAGTAGCAAGAGAGAATATTTTGAGAATGAGTATGAGTGCAAAAACTAAGAGTATTCGTGTTTGTGTTAATGAAAGATCAAGGTATTTATAGTTTGAAAAGCAGGTAGAAAATAAGGCAAGAATCATAGTTCAACAGCAATTATGGAACTATGTACTAATTAAAATCAAATCGGTATTAAGGATTTCCTTTAATTAAGGAGTTAAAATTAAATGGTAATGGGAAGAAAATATTTAAGGAAGAAATCAAGTAGAGCATCATGTGTATAATAGAAAATTAGGGGTAAGTACATAAAGGTTTAATTAACAGAAGAATCTTTGAAATATTGGGTTAACCAAATAAGGTAAGAAACACAATAAATTTGCAGAATATTGAGACAATCAGCACATAGTAAATCAAGAAGTCAGCGATTCGAAATTACTGATTTTGAGAGAATGACATGGGCTCCCATGAATAAACAAATAAACCAAGTTAAAGACAAGATAATCGAAAGTCCAAAGCGAAGTTTTAAAATCAATCGAAGAAACAGGGAAATCAGTAAAACAAGGAAATAATCAATTACTTAACACACGAATGCAATCAAAATTACACATGGAGTGGTTTGAAATTAGTCCACAATCGAAGGTCCTTTTAGAGGGAATTTTAGCATATAAAATAGTGCATAAACATTAGGCATGTAAGGTTAAACTATGGCAAAAAGAAATAACATAACTATAAAGTCAGTACACATTTAAACATGATAGTCACATAGGTTAGCTTGGTAATAGGGAAAAATGGGTATCAGAAGCATGCAAAAGGGTCAAGCAAAAGATCTTTCTGAAAAATATAGTCTAGTTTCAATGATTGTAAGAAATCAAATCACATAGAGAAACAAAAATTGAACGAAAATGTTTCATCCAGTCGTGCAACTTCAAAAAGGTGAAACAACTTCAGAAGCTTGAATAACCCCAAATAAATTAGGGTTTTGAAACCAATCAAATTCAAGGATGATGAATAAGTAAATCTCACAGCAAATATTCTCAAAACTCGAATGAACCCAAAACTTTAGGGTTTTCACCATCTATCGAGTCTAGAGACGAAAAAGAAACAATTGAACAAATACTAACATGAAAATATACTTAGAAACCTCAAAAAACTAAGACTCTTGACATGCAAACTCCAGTAGAAGAACGACATGCAGAAACAAAGTAGAATATGTCAAAATATTAGAGAAAGCTTAGAAATAACTTAACAACACCTAAATCGGAAAAGATAAAGGGGTTTTGAAGGCAACATTTAGAAAAACACTTTGAGAAAAATATTTATAAGTTGAGAGTGAACACAAATCTAAAATACATATAAAAAAAATCTGAATAACCTCAAAGGTTAGGGTTTAAAAAGAAACCCAGATGGTGAGAAAGGCTTGGACAATCATCGATCTAAGCAGGAGAAGTCAAGAATCAGGCTTGAATAGCCATGGCTGGTCGGAGCAAAGTCAAAGATGACCGGAGACAGCCATAGAACTGAAATCAACCAAGGTCTGGACCAAAATTTTCCAGGATTCAGCCTTAAAACCATGATAATTGGGTATATATAAGCCAAATGAGGTAGATAGAGGCCTCCAATGGCTTTGGAAGCCATTGATTTTGACAATTTTAGGTGGTGGTTGAGGGTGGAGGCTAAGTTTTGAGAGAGAGTTTGAGAGAGAATTGGGATTCAGAGGTGGCTGGGGGTGTGAAATGGGGTTAGGGTTAGGGGTTGTTTGAATTAAAAAGGGAAAGGGGGCCTGGTGGCCGTTGATCATTTTGATCAATGACCTGGATTAATAGGGTACGTGGACACTGTTTAACGAGGTTGGGTTTGGGTCAGTTCAGATGGGAATTGGGCCAGGGTAACTGGGTTATAAATTGGGACTTAATTCAGGCCACAATTGACACACATTTGGGCTATATTTTAAATAGCCACATTTCACTTATTTATTTTATAAAAAAATAGTAAAGTAATTTCTGGAAATAAATTAAAGGTACTAAATGATCTATAATACATAATTATCAAATTAAAAATATTGGACCTAATTTTATAGACATAAACGTGATTAAATCTAAAAAAAAGTTAATATTGCAATTATATGCAATTTAGCTTTTAAAAATACTAAATAAATTTATAAAAATATGCAAAAATTATCTTACCTATATTTTAGTATAAATATGAGGGTCCAATAAGTAAATCACTAAAATAACAATTTTGGGAGTAATTATTGGGCTTTTCTTGAAAAAATAGGGCAATAAATTAATTTAAAAATCTTTTAAAAATTAACGAAAGATAATAAAATGTTTGAAAATACTTATATATGCATACATATGCTATTTTAAAAGTATTTTTCATATTAAAAATATATAAGAAAAAATTGGGTATCAACAATGGAAAATTGGGGCATCGGGCTTATTGTGTCCTCCAACAAATTTAAGTTTGGGGAAATCTCAATCAACACCCAAACTAGTACCCCCGTCCGATTCAGATACCGCTAACATGAGTTCATCCCTCGAAGGCCCCTCAATTTTAGACACTATCCTCCGCCTCTTAAAAGGGTCCTCATCGTCTGCATCCTTCAAAAACTCATCAGCAAGACAGCAGCGGCCTGAGCAGGCTCATTTGCATCCACGAAGAGTACGAGCTCGGCTGAGATGACCAACTGACAGAAGGCAGGTGTAGGAGCCCTTTTCCTCTTTGCTTCCTTCTGACCTATAAATAAAGAAGAGAGATAAAAGAATAGAAATGACAATACAAGAACCAACAATTGAAGCCAAAGGTGACTCAGTGGGCGCAAGTCTACACCCGAACCTCTGATCGAAGCGAAACCACTCACGAATCACCATAGTATGTGGAAAAACTTGACTCACACAGTCATCAATGTCAACAACTGGTGAGGGAGGTTCCCGTTGGGCTGCAAAAGAAGAAGAAAAATTATCAGATTACCCCAAAATAAACAACGGTCATTTTAGAACGGAAACACTTACGAGAAAAGTTCCACTCCTCAGGGAATCTGCTGGGGTTCGATACCACGTGCGCCGTCTTCGATAGAAGAATTATTTCCAAAAACGACGACTAAGTTTATCATCCATATTCACTACCAACCCCTTGGCCCTTAATGTCGCATATGAATCATCGTGCCCCTGTGAAAACTTGGGATGAAAATGTGAAGCACATGGCGTAGAGAAATACCACGGCTGGATAACTCCACGTAATTGATAAGCATGAGGAAAAACTTGTATATGTATGGAGAGAGCTCAAAAAAATTCTCTACCAAGGAAGGATAAGGAAGCGTATAGTCGATGACAAATTGGTATGCATAAAATGTGCAGTACCACGGGCAATGCGCTTAGACTACATTACTACCATCGGAATGATTTCAACATGGGACGTGATTCGCCACTTATTTCTAAATGTGGTGATTGTCGCCGCATCCATCATGGAAATGACATGTTCAGGTTCATCCTCATGCATGTTTTTAAAGTCTAACCTAACCTTCCCGAAGCGTGGGATTATCTCATCCACGGTGGGAAATTTTTCATCTTCCACCACGGCTACACCTTCCTAAGAAGATGCAATTGTAGTCAATGTCACTGGGTCAGAGGAAGCATTGGCCATTTTTTGGGTTGTGTCCTGAAGAAGAAGTACAAAGAAGAAAGAGATGACAGTAGTAAAAGACAGTAAGAAGGGGAAGAAAACATAGAAGCTGGAAACTCAAAGAAGAAAAGAACTCGGCTTCAAAGGCTCTAAAAACACAACAATTCAAATGATGAGCTCATATCCCTATTTATAAGAAAAGAGGCACCCCAATCAAGAAAGACCAAATGCCGTCTCATTAATTTTAAAACGGGAGAAGCGAGGGAAACGATATAATGTATGGGGAACGTGTGCCATAATGATGCATGAAGAAAGTGTCATTTCAAACTCATATAATGGTCAGGTGCAATTTTTTAAGCTACACCTCCCTAACTCACTAACAAAGGGGAATCACTATTCGGCCAATGTTCTTAGATTTCTCAAAAAATGCAATTGTGTAGTCAGCCCGTTGAACTCGCCCAAAGGCAACCTCGATGGGGGGGAGGACTACTGTATAGGTCGAAATCTGAACAAAAGAAACTTACTTCGGATGGGGGGCGACCATGAGCCACCAAACCGAGGTCACGTATGGGAAGTAATACACTAACGAATGATTTAGCTACGATCAAGATCGAGCACTCCATTAGGCCTGAACAACTAGTTCAACCCTTGGATATCTATAAAGTAATATTTCACATGATATTCCAAGAATATAGGTACTACGGTTAAGGACCGTTGGGTAAAAAAAGTATTTTGGTATAAATATCATAGGAGAGTGTAACTGAAGGGGGACAAACAAAAGTTCACACAGAGATATAGACACATCTTGAAAGATGAAGAGGGATTTTCACCTCAATCCCTCACCAAGAAGAAAGGATAAAAGGAGCTTAGATCTTCAATATTCATCGGTAATTGAATTATATGAAATGTATGGAGGTAAGCCTTGTTCAAGAATGGTGACCTTTTGTTTATGTATTCATCGCTATCATTTAATATTATTGAAACTATCACCCTTTTCTTACAATATGGGATTCAACCATTATTATAATTGAATGTTGTGTTCGACTATGCTTGTGTATTTTTATCTCAGATCTAGGATAAATTACCTTTGGCTAGGATTTGCCTCAAATCTTCCTATTTGATTAGTTGAATAAAAAGGTTTAACACTTTTTAGTCAACAAATGCGTAGCATAAATTCATGTATAAAAAGCTATTAAAATTATAAAAATGATAGGTTTGAACCCATAAATTTAAAAATATAATAGGTTCAATGCTAAAAACCTTAAAAGTTGAATCCGTAAAAATCTAAATCTTGAATCCACCTCTATTTTAAAGTATTTGGTTTGGAGATATTGTTGTGTAAAATAAAAATGGTCTACTCGCTTATTCTTCGTGTTTTGTTAGTGAGGACTCGTTTGGTATGATCGATAAGGGATAATTAATCCATGAGATCAAATTTGAGATGATTTATTCCATGTTTAGTTGGAATAAATTATGGTATAACTAATTTCGAGATTAGTTATCTCGGAATTATAGTATTTTTTATCCCTATGAGAGGATGGGATAACTTATCACAGGATAACTAATCTCGCTATAATTAATCATGGCATAACTTTTTTCCCAATAAAACGACTCCTTAGTAGTTTAATAAATCTTTTTGATAGAAACAAATAGTCCTCCAAATACTATAGAGAATGAGGGTCTCAATATATTCCCAGAGTAAATAAGAAGAAAGTAAAACTAAACATAATAGGGAATCAGGTTCTATCTATTCCCATAGTAAATAAAGAATATACGATATTTAAGTAGAAAACTCCTTTCTCAAATGATTAAAAACAACGACCTACCCTAGGAGGATTTCAACTCTACTAAACCAAGCAAAACTTCAGATAAAAACCTATTGCAATCTAGGAATTAAACTCTTAATCCCCACCCATTACAATAACTCTATTATATGCCCTTTGCAATAACTCTAATACAAAGCAACAAAACTTGACTAACTCTAGTCAGGAAACCAAACCAAATAATGGTTGAAATCATTTCTACAAAGACACTTCTTGAAAGTAGTGTTGGATTAATAAAAAACAAAATGACAAACAAACAACAAACTTAAGGACTTAAGTTATCTTCAAGTTCTAGATCTGGTCCTTGAGGTTGTAGCAGTTTTGTCTTGAGAGAGGTAATGACTAGTACTTGAAAGAACTGTATTGGGAAAATATCTAATCATACGGCCACTACTGAATCTGCCCCGTCCTAATCGGCTCAGAGCAAATGGTCAACGAACTTGACTCTACCTTGTTACAACAGATTCTAAGACAAGCAATGGGCTACCGTACCTCCGCAAAAAAAAAAAGAATATCTCCTCAACTTAGCTACGACGACTCATGACAAGCTCATGAAGCTTGTAACTATAAATATCAAGGAAGAGAGCCTTGAAAAGGGACTTTTTTGGACACTGTTTGAGATCCACAAAAAAGAATAGATATGCTCCATGAGAAAAGCCATAAAGAACATTGATTGTAATTCCCTGAACCTCTTCAAGAAGAGGCAAGTCAAGCTATTGTGATTAATACAATCCCAAATGTATCTTTCCTCGATGCTATCTTCTCATATTTCGATTCTGTCTTATAATCTAATGATTAATTATGTTTGGCTATGATTTACCCTTGATTTATTTTGATTGATTTACTCGGAAAGTGTTCGATAACTTTTAGGTCAAATAATTTGGCGCCGTCTGTAGGGATTTCCTAGTGAAAATACCTAGTTCTTCCTAGATTGAAGCCAAAGAAACACCAGAAAGAAAATCCAACTCGAATCAGAGTCAAGGACCGCGCATCGGGAAAAGAAGAATCCGATGGGTCAGCCCGAGCTAAAGATTTCCACCTACCGATCTCGAACGGCCCAAAAAAAGAAAGAAGCGATGCAAAGCATCTCCCCTCCGGGCAGAACTATGAAGCATTACTCTCCCTTATCCCCCATACGGCGTCAGGTCAGAAACCGATGTGGAGGTGTTCCAAATGGGAAATCGAAAGCCACCATGAAGCAACTCGAACGCAATGGTATGGAAAACAACTGTAGCACGTGCACAATGGAAGACCATTGGTCAAAACGAAGACCTTAGGATAAGTGCCTTCGCCATCAAAATCGATAGTCCGACCTCGTTCGAACAATCAGGATAAGTACCTTCACCATCAAAATTGACAGTTCGACTTCATTCGAACTATCAGGCTAAGTGCCTTCTCCATCAAAGTATATAGTTCAACCTCAATCTAACTAGGACTCATCCTAAGTGCCTTCGCCATCAAAATCGATAGTCTGACCTCGTTTGAACTATCAGGCTAAGTGCCTTAGCCATCAAAATCGACAGTTCGACCTCGTTCGAACTATAAGGCTAAGAGCCTTATCCATCAAAGAATGTAGTTCGACCTCGATCCAACTGGGACTCAGAATAACTTTACCATCAAAATTGATAGTCTGACCTCATTTGAACTATCATGCTAAGTGCCTTCGCCATAAAAATCGACAGTTCGACCTCGTTCGAACTATAAGGCAAAGAGCCTTCTCCATCAAAGTATGTAGTTCGACCTCGATTGAATTGGGGCTTAGGCTAAGTGCCTTCATCATCAAAGTAGATAGTTCGACCTCGTTCGAACTATCAAGCTAAGTGACTTCAACATCAAAATCGAGAGTTCAGCCTCGTTCGAACTATCAGGCTAAGTGTCTTCATCATCAAAGTATACAGTTCAACCTCAGCCGAACTAGAACTCGGGCTAAATGCCTTCGCCATCTAAGTATATAGTTCGACCTCAGTCGAACTGGGGCTTAGGCTAAGTGACTTCGCTGTCAAAGTAGATAGTTCGACCTCATTCGAACTATCAGGCTAAGTGCCTTCGCCATCAAAATCGACAGTTCGACCTTGTTCAAACTATAAGTCTAAGAGCCATATACATCAAAGTATGTCGTTCGACCTTCATCGAACTAGGGCTTAGGCTAAGTGCCTTCGCCATCGAAGTAGATAGTTCTACTTCATTCGACTTGTAGGGCTAAGTGCCTTCTCCATCAGGGACCGATGTGTTCGACCTCATTAAAACTATGAGGTTAAGAGCCTTCGACAACATAACATCAACACGATCAACCACAATCGAACTCGAAACGGGCTTCCGCTTCAAGTACATTCAAGAAAAGGAACAACACAAAATAAACGTAAGACAAGTAGCGAAAAAGAGATTTTATTACCCACGAAAGTTAAGAATGTGGGTCATCTCCGCTTACACCTGGCCATGGCCGATCAGCACAATAAAAACAAAGAAAATGGAAAACAATAGGAAACCAACAAACTCCAACCGGCAAACGGAACAAAGAAAAATAAAGAACAACTTCTTTTTTCTCCTTTCACTCGATGCCACCATCACCGCTACCATTACCATCCTCGTAGAGCTCTTCACCATCATCGCATGCATCTTCACCTGCCTCAGGCGTCGCCACGTCATAACCACAGTCGACACAAGCCTCACGAGTCTTCTGGTGTGCCACCTCAAAGGCTACTTCAGTCATGATGCCCGCTTCTCACAACTCCTTAAAAATTTCATGCTGAGTTTTGGCATAGACCCAAAACTGAGGAGCCTGGTTGGGAATAGCAATGCGTGATGGCCCAGCTTGGTCCTTCAGCCGCTGGTTCTCCTCCTCTAAGGTTGTAATCCGCTCTGTCAAAACTTGGGCCTCCTGATCAAGGGCATTAATGCGCTCCTCAAGCCTCCCCTCCCTAAGAACCGCAGTGGTCCTCTCCGATGCTCGCTGAGACTTATGTACGCGGATCACCTCTTTCAACGTTGTTGCCTTCATGGAAGCATCCCACTCCATACGCCTTAAACCAGAGACCTTGCCATGTTCGACAGCCAGTTTACCACCCCAGTTGACAGTCATCTCCTCCGCTCTGGCCCGGCTCTGCTTCATCTCCAACTGTATATCTCTCAACTTGCACCACAGGTGCTCGCATTCCGCAGCCACCCCCTTTCCAACCTTAAGCTCTGCATCCTTTAAGTGGATTTGTCCTTCGAGCTCGCTTTTATCGCTAAGCGCATGCATTAACTGTCGGTCCCGCTTCTCCAACTCCTCACCTAAAGCCTTGTTACGAGGATCAGTCATCGAACGCCCGTGTAATTCGCTGCACCTCTCGTGATAGCGATGATACTTTCCCAACATTTGCAAAAATATCCTCGAACAAATGTTAACCCTGCGAATGCTCTGCAACTCCAGCAAGTAAGTCTGCAATAACAAAAAAGTAGTTAAACTGAAGCTCGTGTTGAGACAAGAGACAAGTTAGCTAAAGTCAAGGTAACTTACCCGTAAACCCATCAAGGCCACTCCGTTTATCACTTCAACATCAGAAACGCTCCTCAGAGACGCATTTTCGGCCTCCAAACATAGAAACTCAAATTGTGACACCAAGCTGCTTCCTTGGGTCATCGGGTTCAAATCTGAAGAAATCTCAATATAACAAGCCGACCCCTCTGCGCGAACCATAGAGTGGGTAATGCCCTTCTCAAACATGCGGACATCATCAGGGTCCAAATCAGACTCAGACTCATACTCATCCTCCACCACATTCTTTCCCCTCTCTACCATCGATGGTATAGAGCAACCCGCCATGGGCGACAAAGGTGTGCTCGAGGTTATGACGACAGCCTCTAAGGATCGACCCTCTGCCTCAGCAACGAGAACTTCCGACCAGGTCGCCAGAACAGTAGCATTCTCCTAGCTTGAACTAGCAGGGGAAACTCTGACCAATTGCTCCCCCTCAATGATAGATGCCGCGACAGCACTTCCCTATGACTCCGCCGGGGGAGAATCCAAATTGATCACCGTCGGGGGAGCTACCGCGAATGTTACCCTTTGCCTCTTCGACGACTCTTCTTCTTTCTAAGTCGACGGCGAGTCTGTTCGAAGACGGTTGGTCCTAGATGACTCATCATCCTAAATAAGCCAGGTCGGAGAGGCTACAATTGATGATTCCGTGGACGTCGCCCTCGATGAAGGACGAGCTCTAGGCGCTGCACTAAGGCGAGCGACAACAGTCGGGCGGCGGAAGGCTAGCTGTGGAGCTTTGACTCGTCGAACTCTCCCTGGTCACGATAAACAAACATTTCGTAAGTAAGAGTGAAACAAGGGCGAAAGGGGGATAAAGTCGTAGTGTCTACGTCCATATTTCTCCCAAAATGACGACCACGTGCGAACCCCCACAATAAGGGGAAGTACATCCTCGACTCATTCTCGGATCCCCTCCAAAGGAGGCGGAGGCAGCTTCTCGGCTGCAAAGCATTGGGGCAGATCAATGATTACAAACCTAAGATGAAAGGAATATCAAAGCAGAACATTTTACTAGTGAAAGGCGAGGACTTACGTGCAAAGTTCCACACTTCCAGGAACTCGATCGAGTCGGACACAAGATGTTCGAATGTAGAAAAAATTATTGAAGAAACGACAGATGGTCCGGTCATCCATCTTGACCACTAACCCCCTCGAACCACAGGGGCGCGCATGGATCATGGTGTTGCCAATCTTCTGAGGATCAAAGAGGCTAAGCACGTGCCTCAGAGTGACCTCCCTACCGGCCAGCTCCGCATACTTGATGAACATAAGAAATAGCTTGTAAAGATAAAGGGAAAGTTGAGTAGCGCACACCTCGTAGTAGTGATAGAAATCGACCGCCAGCATAGGGGGTGGGAACGTGTATCCCGCAAGGAAGTAACAGGCGTAGAACGAACAAAATCCATGAATGGAGGGATAGTCAAGTAACAATATGTCCATTTTTTAAAAAATTTAGAAAACAATAATAGTATTCGATTCTACATTTAGTATGTAGTAGTATGTTTGATTACGACAGTTTAATACTTTAGAGATATTTTTCTAATTTGCTAGAGCAAACCGCCTCTAAAAGTTCCCTTCTTTTTTAACCACGAAAGAAACAAGAGGATTTTGAAGGCATAAATGAACTTTTACGGATCGTTCGGTAAGATTGTATTAGAAAAAAATATGCATTAACATTTCGTATTATTAATTTTTTATTTAGTACACATTTTCAATATATGTATTACTAATGTAAATATTAGTTATGCAACCTATTTAGTACATTTTTAGGTCAATAAGTGATCAATTTGTTTTGAACACATTCGTTAACTAAATACAAAATTTTAGACAAAAGTAGTTAGTATGACTAAAATATTCTTTATTAATTATTGCAGCATAGTTAATATGAATAGTAAATGACTTTTTAGGGATAAGTAAATGAGGGTAATTCTAGAAAATAAATTGATATTTTTCTTGATTACATAAATGGACAGTTATTATAGACCAAAATAAAAAAATAGAATTGGTACTTATTGAGGATCAAAAGGGAGTATTATTCTATGTATAACTAATACATAACAAAGCTATTAGTGCGTGCATTAGCATGATTATAGATAATATTATCGATCCTTAAAGTCATTTAAAATTAAAGAATATGGAAGTTATTTTTTTTAATAATTAATTTTCTTAAAATAATGTAATGTACTATAATAATAATACAACACATTAAAAAAGTGGATAAAAATAATATCTTATAACTAATACTTGAATTAATAATCCATATTTTACTAATTCCTACATCAAGAGCGAATCGAAAGTGTAATATATAGGTTTTTGGAACACAATAACTTTTGTAAACTTTGTATTTTGTTAATTTTTTTATTAAATATCTATTTGTGAACCCAATTATTATTATATATTAATTTAAATTGTGACAAGAGCTCATAAATTTTTCGCACTATTTTAATACACCCCCAACCAAACGACCCCTTAAACTTGTTTTGGCGGTTTGTGAAAGTAGAGGCACTAGTTTAAAAATCTCATTTATTTCTCATGTCTCCACAATGATGATGATCGATGGGTTTTGACAGGAAGAGTTAGGTCCCACAGCTAGTAAAATGGGCCCCACAGCTGATGTTTTCAATGGTCGATCCCGGGGCCCACACAACTTGGAGTCTTTGAGCGAAATAGCTGTGAAATGGAAGAAAACGACAAAAGAATCTGGCGAAAAGTGTTAAAGCTACGGTGACGTTATCGAAAGGGGTTCGTTTTGAGTGACGCGTAAGTTAGTGGGCATTTTTTCTTTTTTTTAAACAGAGGTCGTGGTGTGGTGTGGTGTGGGTGCATGACTTCCACGTACGGATTCGTTTCCTCTTGTTTTTCCATATTCTCATTTAATGCACGTGCAAAACACGCTCCTTTTTTTTCTGTAAAAAATTATTTGCATTTTCTTCTTTATTTATGTCGAGGCGTGAATTTAATAATGGAGGAGTATTTTTCTGGGACACTGTGGAATTGACTTGTGTACTAAGTAAAGAGTAAAGACCAATGCGGTGGGCAGGAAATGTCATGTCTTTAAGGCTAGAGCTAGACTAGAAGTTGTTGATCATTTATTAGGCATTTATTTATGCAAAAAAAAAAATTAATGTTTTTAGAAAAGAATTTAAGTTACAAGCATCACAATGTAAGTATTTACATGATGGTCACAAAATGTGTGGAATAAGGATTCGAAAAATGATACGATAGTAAGGGTTGACAGAGTTAGTTGTATCGAAATGACTCAAGCTAATTATTGCGCCATATTTTTTGACTTATGTTATAAATTGTAATATTTTTTGATCGGATATTCTTGAAGTCTAATTAATTTTAATTTGCATTGAAAAATCATTTCTAATAGTCGCAGATTATTTCGGAGGAGTTAGTTGATCCTCACAGTAAGCTCGGAGTTACCAAATTATAGGCGAGAAATACCCAGAAAATATCTATCCTTCATAATAGGTTGACGAGTGTAATGTAATAGACCTGACAATGAATATTAAGAGGGTGACGGTGTTTAAAATTGACGCGCAAATAGTGGGAAGTGGAGTTGGTGCTTGGCCTTTTGTGGAATTAATTTTAATTTTAACGTTATAACTTTTTGAGCATTAGAAAGCCCAAGCATATCATGTGCAGTTAGGTTTGGAGGATGCCACTACCCGGGTCTAACAGGACCCTACTTAAGTCCACTTTCAATTAGGGGTATCAATGGTTATGTTCCATGATTATTTTATAAAATTTATGTTATATTAATTTTTTCATTTATTTTATTATATATAATTAAAATTAAATTTTTTGAATCTATCTTAATTATTTCGGTTTTTCTTTGGTATCGATACAATTCAGTTAATTTTCGATATTTTCTTAAATATCATATAAAGTTTACCAGTAGAAATTAGGTGCAATAATATATATTTTATTATAGAATTTAGATAAACTCTCTAAATATTTTTACTGTTAAAGGATGATAAATTAAAAATAAATAATAAAATATGGCTAGAGTATAGATCCATCAACTGTTCTACAACAACATAAAAGAAATCAAATTAAGGTAAAAAAAAAATATAAATCATACGAGTGGAAAGATATTAATCAAGTTGGGCTCAAGAATAAATAAAATATTCAAAAAGATAAATCTAAATTATATGAAAAGAAACATGTTCAATACATGTAGTTTGCTACTCATAATCGCTAGAATAGTTGTGCATTACTAATAATGATATTTCAAATAACTTAGTTTAGGTAGAAGTAGCATAATAGATTTTAGGAATTAGTATTTTGAGTTTAATTACTTGTTGGCTTGTAATAGTTTTCATAATTCCAATGCCCAAAGAAAAATCTAATGTATTATTATTTTTTTACTTACTAGATGAATATATTTTCTACATATAAAATTTATTCGGTACGGTTCGGTATTTATTCTATTTATTTTTATAAATAAAAAACCTACCCTAATTATTAATACGATTATAAATTTATAAAAAAACCTACATTACAATTCGATGGATTTACTTAGTTTTCGAATATCCATTGCACCCCTACTTTCAGTCACTTCATCTCTTATTTGAGTTTATTGTCTTAACTTATAGGAAATATTTATATAATTAGATTATTTTTGAAGGATTAGAGAAAATATAAAAATTAATTTACTGTGACAAATTAAACTCTACTATTACTTCAACTCTCTTTTTACGGACCTCTACTTCCTATTTAACCTAGCTAATAAAAGTGGGGAATATTTCACGCTAGAACAACTAGGTTTCATAATTTTTAATTTCATAGCTTACATTTCAATTTATATCCAACTAGCTCATTAATAATAGGCTAAGATTTAACATTCAAATCTAATAGCAAAATTACTATTTAATTTATAAAAAAATTCTCAAACTTTTAAATTAATTTCCGAATTAATAATTGTTAGAGCTGTTAATATGGGCCAGACCGGGCTAGCCCAGCCAACCCACGTGGGCTTTAGTAATTGACGAGCTAGCCCGCCATTTTGATGGGCGTTATAATGATGAACTCACCCCAGCTCTATGTGGGACACGGGCCCCCATGGGCCGGCCCATCATTTTTTAAAATATAATTTTATATTTTTTCTTAAGTTCTGGCCTGAAAAAGATAATTATTTAAAAATTAAAAAAATTATAAAACTTAATAACTTTTTATATTGTTCAATATATCACAACAAATACTAAAAAAGTAAAAGACGAGATTATATTTCATTCACTGAAAGTCAAAAATTAAAACAAACTATTCAAGAGAACGTTCGTGATGCTTATGAGATATCTAACACATCATCTTCATCAAACACATTTGAATCCGCTTGTGACAAGGTTGTGTTAACATCTTCACTTTCATTTACCATTCATATGCAATATTAATTAGCTAAATATTAAATTTAAATTTTAAAAATTAATAATATTTAAATTCACATAAAAATACTACCAGTTTGAGTTCCGAAAAACCTGTGCAGCCGATTTTTGGTAGTAACAAATGTTTGGACATTTTCATAATAAATGCAACTTGTGTACTTTGTAACAATACTCTACCAATGCTATGTATTGATTCCAATGGTATAATGGTAATAAGAATGCTAAGTACATCACGCACCATCATTGAATTAAAATATCTGGATATTTTCTAGAATGGTTATTCCAATACATGACAACATCATCTCCTGAAACTTCACAAGATCAAGTTTTGGATCCTCCTAGTAAAGATCCAATTCTGACGTTCCATCTCTAAAGGCAGTATACTTTTTATTTTTATATATTTTAAGTAAATATTTTATTAGACCTACGGGCCGGGCCGGCCCAGCCTCAGTCAAGCCTCACTGGCCACGGGCTTACTCGGGCCGGACTTAAAAGCCTCATTTTTAAACGGGCTTCAAAAATTATAGCCCCGCCCTACTAAATCACGGGCTGGGCTAGGCTGGCCCAACGGGCTAAACCCATATTGACGGCTCTAATAATTGTGACTCAAATATTAATTCAACAAATCAATGTGGGTGGTGAAAATTAGATTTTTAACAAACTTAAATACGTGGGTTTAAATTCCGTATTTGATTTTGTGAGAAATTTGGAGTGAGTGTTATTAAGACTTGTTAGTAATAGTATAAGGAGGTTGTATAATTTGAAGTTATTTAATGGAGATTTGGACTGGTTTTGAATAAGAATTACAACTAAAAATTATGGAAAAGTTTGTCTAGAGACGCTTGTATAAACGTGTATAAAAGTGTATAAAGTATTTTTCTACACTCATATATAATATTTTACAAGATTATACAGATACAAAAAATTGACTTCGTCCTCTTCCTTGCGTCTTTTTTGAAATTTAACTCAAATCTTACTCAAATCTACTCCAAATCACTTCAAATTTTAATTTTGAACTCTTAATATTTTCAATCAATTGGAACAATTTCCAACCCAAACAACTAACAAATTAAAAAAAAAACTCATTTTCAAAAGCAAAGCTTTGAATGATATTCAACGGTGGGCTTCTACTCTTCAATTTTCTTTCATTGCACGCAAGTGACATAAGAGGAAAAGCAGAAAATACACGGCCCTTTGAAGCATATGTAAAAGAGTGAGAAAAAGAGATAGTGAAAGCAATAATTGTGAGAACAAAAAATTAATTTCATAGCTTTTAGAAGCAATAATTGTAAAAACACATATTACGAATTTGTAAGTGCTTTTAAAATATATACAATATAAGATAAATATGATAAAACTTAAAAATATAGGTCAACTTTTTTATTACAGTATAAAATCACATATATTTTCTTGTAATTCTTTCTAAAAGTAAACAACGTAGGTAATTGAATGCCACAGTCTTTCATCTTGTCCTGTGTTTTTTTTTTTTTGGAAAAAAATTGATACTAAACCTCCTATTAAAAATAATGATTCATCGTGAATTTGCAAATACTTACTATAAGTTCTTACAAAAGTCTTTTTAAAAATAGTAAGATGTGTTTTATTCAAACTCTAAAACAAAAGTCACTTTTTCTTTTCACTAAAATTTGACTTTTTATACACGCCATCAATGGTAAAGAATTAATGGTTTGTTTGGTTGAGAAATAAGTTAGGCTTTTTTATTTTAACCTGCGTCAGAAACTATTTACATTTGGTAAATGAAAAGTGTATAAAATATGTATGTAACATACAAAATGTATATATATATACAAAAATATATATTATTTCGGCTATTATTTTAGGAGTGGTTGTATAGTGTCATTTTTTCAATAAGTTTGTTTACCCTAGAATTCGAGTAACAATCAAACTTGTAATGAGGTTTTAATGATATATGATTTCACTTAATACCAATCGATTAATATAGGGATAAGCGATGAAATTGACAAGAATATAAAACAAACTAATGTCTGGACAATATTCACAAGCTGGTGAACCCTCGAGAGTAGTAAAGCAAGAACAGTTAAAGAACAATAATTAAAGAGCAATGAATTGATGAGCAAAAGAAAGAAATATTATATTGCCTTGATCTTTATAAATGTAAGGTGCCTACAAATCATGGGGAACCCTCTTATTACTATAGGAATCCTAATTGAGATACAATTCTAATTACGAAAGTAAATCCCATAATTGATTCAAATAACCGCCCTTGATTTGATATGTTCCAAAATTTCTATCGTGAACTGCGACCGACTATGAATATTTCGCCTTCTTGTTATTGTGTTTCGCTCGAAGCTGATCATATCTGATCTTGATCGTCGGGGGGCTCGATTTCGATGGGTGCCTCGAGCCCTGAACTCGACACCTTGTCTTTGTGTTCAGGTCTGACCCTCGAAGTAGTTCTCGGAATAATGAGGAAATAGGGCAAGCCCATTTTACCTGTATATTAATAGTCCCTTCGTTTCTTAGAGTGTAATGAAAAGAAACGAATTGAGTCTTGGATTCCATGCATCGACCAATTGTGACATCACCATCGTGATTTAAGTGACGGAGGCGACCGAACCGTCGCGTCTGCACAATTCTCAAAGTCATTAATTAGTGTTAGATGATGGTCGGCCACTGATGCCTTTGAACCATCATTACAATATTATAAATAGACCCTCTTTATAATCTTCTCAAACTTTACTTTCAAAACCTTTCTTAACCTTCAAAGCTTTGCTACATTCTTCAAGTTTCTCAATTCTGCAAATTCTCGAAATTCGTTCACCAATCATTTTGCAAAACAAGCCTCATCTTCTTCTTTCTCTGAACTCATATAAAAATGGAGAAAACATCTAAAATCGTTCCTAAAAAGGAACAAGCCTTCATATCGCGGTCGTCCGGTGATAAAATGCAGGTGGAGCCACGAATCGAGGAGTGCATTCCTGGGTCATGCGACCTTACTTCCAATTTTAATAAGAAAACCTCATCGGTCCTCGGCCAATGTGAGCCCATTTCGAGGTATATATGCTCGATAACAGAGGGCAATCTCGAGCAGGTGAAAGAGGAATGCATTGGAAAAAAGAAGAGGTGGTGATTCCCACACCCGAGGAGGATAATACTACTCACATGAAGGTTTTTCTTTAAGTGTTTACACTTACCCTTTCACGCTAGGTCTCGTCGATCCTGTAGTCATTGACTTCTGCCGCCAATAACAAATAACCCTAGGCCAATCCACCCTTCTTTTTGGCGCATAGTGATTATGTTCCATTTTTTTGTGAGAAAGGTCGATGGGATGTCTCACCCTTGACCATCTCATTAGATTGTATAGCCCCCATATCTATCGAGGCATCTTAATAAGGTTTCAGCGTCGGGCCACTAAGGTGTTGTTCTTGAGTGCAAACAAGCCCAAGGACAGGGGATGGATGAGCCAGTTTGTCCCAATGAGGATCTCCGACATAATCCTGGCCAAGAAGATATCATTCCCCAAAGAATGAACATGAAGCGTAAGTAAAACTTACTCATAGTTTTTATTTGTTATTTTGTTTCTTTTGCTCTTTCTTCATCCACATCTCTTCTTATGGTGTAGCGGTTCCCTGGGTTCCTGGTGAAATTTTGGACCATGAAGGATGGGTTCAGAAGCTGGCCTCAACCTCCTCATACTCTAAGCGTTGTTGGCATGATTTGGCAAGGTGCCGATGGAAGGCCAAGAACCACAATAAGCTTATCTTATATGTTGTTGGTGCCCTTCTTCAAAGCGTCTCTTTTCACTTGTGCATAATCTCCTTTTATGCAGGTCTCGGAGATGTTTCTGAAATGAGGCTGGCCTCGCCTAGGGAAGAGGAGTCCTCAAAATTGTCTAAGGATAAGAAGAGAAAAAGGGTTTTGATCTCCGAGACTTCAAAACCAAAGAAGAGTAAGACTCGCAAGCCGAAGAACGACAATGTTGTCCTGTCCGAGGATGTAGTTATATGGCTACATGACAAAGAGGAAGAAGAAGAGGAACATGAAGATTGCGACTTCATGTTGGTGGCTCGAAAGAAGAGCACCGAAGTCCCAAAGGTCGTTTAACCGGCTATGATCGAAGAAGTTCAGCCTCGACCTGAGGAGGGTTTGGAAGATGCCTCGAGTTGAATCCCTAGTCAATAGAGGCTGAAAATGCCTCCACTGAGATACGGAATCGGTGGACGTATTTGAAGGGGCTAGTTCTGAGGTCCTTCAACATGAAGAAAATGCCCCAAGTGACTTGCTTGGGGAAATAGACATAGCTGATTTGACGCCCCTCCCCTCATTCTTCGACGGGAAGATTGAGGAAGCTCGGGCCATGGGGACCCTCGATGCGGGAATGGCCCACAGAGGGGAGGACTTTATTCGTGGATGCTTTACGAGGGTAGAAGATGTTCCTGATCTGGATGCATCGAGCATCTTTGAGGAGGATCACCAACTTCTGAGTCAGGTAAGTCTTAGCTCTCTTTCCAATATCATTTTTGTATTATTGTTTTCTCTTATTTGACTGTCCTTTCTTTTTTCATATGCCTTGATGCTTCAATGGGAGACATTTTACAAATCCTAAGCCGAGTTGGACCTGCGAGGCCGATCTCAAGAAGCTCACAGAGGAAAGGCACTCCCTAAAAAGCCTCTATGCTCAGAAAGAATAGGAGATTAAGGATCTCTGAGCTGAATTGGCAACAACCCATAAGAAACATACCGATCTCATCGAGCAGGTAATGTAAATTTTCAAGAGTTTGGCATATCATTGATATTGGTGACTAACACTTAGATCCTGCAGGTTCAGCAGAACGCCAAAAAAATCAAGAAACTTCTTGAAAAGGCAGAGATAAAAGAGGCAAAGACTTTGGGGGTAGAAGAAGAACATGGACTGCCCACCTCGGAGAAGAATGCGGCTCGAGCCGAACTATCTTCGATTGAGCGTCAACTCCAAAATGTGAAGGAGGAGATCTTTGCCCGATCTAGGAAAATTGAGGAGCTTAAGGCTCAGTTTGCCGCTGAACTTGCCAAGGCCACATCTGAGGTGAAAAAGTAAAGGCCAAAGCAGAGGCGGTCGTGGCACTCACTAAGCCAATGCTGATGCTGCTAACGCTCGAGCAAAAGAAATTTTTTACATTGCTGAGGTTCGATTATATTGCGTTGCCGATCACGCTAAGTTCCAGTCTTGGAGAGAGACTCTCTAAGATATTCATACTCATGACTTTGACCTCATATCTGATATCGAGAATCTAAATGTGTTAGAGGTTGAAGCCGAAGCCTTTCTCTCTGATGATGATGACTTCGGGAGCGCAAGTGGATCCGAGAGTGGAGAAGAAAGAGATAAAGCTCCCGGGGGAGATTAGGCACTTAGAACTTTTTCCTTCTTTTTGGATTTTTGTATAAGACCTTGAGTGGTCTTTGTAAATACTCTATTATATATAAAAGATCTTTCCTTTTTCTAATTTGTCTTGATCTTTGTTTTGTGAAAACTTTGTTTTTCTCTCGCCTTATGATAATTCTGATATACTTTATATTTTGTGAGAAGTTTGACTCACTTTACTGCCTTGGGAAGTTTTTCACTTTTATTTGTTTGTGAATCTGAAACTTAGGCGATTTGATCAGCGTTTGACTAATGTAGTCTCTATTATTGAATGAGTATCTACTAGAAATCAGATTAAAAACCCTAGTTTCGTTTGAACGAGGGAGGATCCTCAAACCTAAAAAATATAATGGCCCTTAGGGTATTTGAATTGGGCCGATATGGCCTCAAAAGAGTGTTTTCTTCCCTTTTCGTCTTAAAAAGATTGATCATATAAGCATTTATTATATTTTAGCATGAGGTAACTCTGTACCCATTAGGATTCTAAGGCTTAGAGTTATCAAAAACTTTGTTATGCCTTAGCATAAATTTATTCGAGAGTTCAAGCAATTTAGTACCTCTTAAGGTTCTCTATGGTTGATGTTATTGAAACCCTTTGTAATTTTGTGGAGGGTAGCCTTGTTTAACTGATTTTGTGAAAATATTTGAAGACCTTTTTTATTACAAAATTATGACGTCTCCGAACCGTGTTAGCTTGGTCGTATCCTTTAACTTGAGATTTTCCCTTTGGACTTTATTCTCAGCAGTACTTCGAACTTGTTTAAAGTACCAATCCCCGAGTGAGATGACCGTTGACTTTAAAATCAAAGATTGTCTCTTTAAGGTCTTAAGATTTCAAAGTTTAACAATTTGAGCCTGTCGAATTTTCGGACGGACAATCCCCGAGTATGGGGTTAATTGCTGGAGCTATAATCGCAATTGGATCTTGAGTCGATTTTCGTAAAATATTGTAAACACAAAATTATAAAGTAGAAATTCCGCTAAGGAAAAAGTACTTGTTTCAATAAATCATATATGCGTACATGTGATCCTAGATGAAGCCTATACTTCTTTCTCTCCGATTTAATTGAAATCATGTGCCTCGGCCATTTAGAAAATAGCAAGTTATAAATAAAATGAACTTAGTTTTACCAGGAGACGATGGCAGAGGGCCGATGATATCCATCTCCTATTATATTAATGGCCCCGGGGATAGGACCGAATGAAGTTTTTCTTTGGGCTGATAGATCATTGGTGCATACCTTTGATATTTATCACATTTTCGAACAAATAGTATCATGCTCTTGATAATTTTGTAAACTAGTGATCCGACATCGGAGTGGTTCCCACAAGTACCTTCATGGAATTCTCGTAGAACATAATCGGTATCCTCCGGTCCTAAATATATAACTAATGGTCCGCCGAACGACTCTTTTGTACTATGTTCCATTTTCAGCCAATTTGAATCGAGCAACTTTTGTTCGTAAAGCCCTCGACTCTTTAGGGTCTGATGGGAGCCTTTCGTTTTTCAAGTACGTGATATATTTATTCCTCTAATCCTAAGTTAGGCTCTTGGAGTTTATTCCGGTGTGCCCTTCTTTGACCACTGATTTTGAAAGCTACACAACAGTCCTCGAGCTAATTTCATCATCTTCAACTGATGACCCTAAGTTTGCAAGGGCACCGGCCTCACCATTCTGTTCTTGAGGTACATGTTGTAGGGTCCATTCTTGGAGGTTGTGTAAGGTTACATGCAATTTATCCAAGTACCTTTGCATTCGATCTTCTCGAACCTCAAAGGTTTTGTTGACCTAGTTAACATTGAGTTGGGAAATACATTTAGCCTCAATGACCTCAACTCCAAAACTTTTAGCCAACTCTTGAACTACAATCATGGATTCATATTCGGCCTTATTGTTAATCAACTTAGGGGTTTTGATAGATTATCTAATTGTATTGCCAGTAGGAGGCTTCATAATGATGCTTATCCCAAATCCCTTCACATTCTGAGCACCGTTTGTGAAAAGGGTCCACACCCCCAAGGATGTGCTCGATTTTAATAATAGCTCATTTTCGACCTCGGGCACCAGGGCTGGTGTAAAGTCTGCTAAAATTTGAGACTTGATGGCCGTCCGGGGTTGATATTCGATATTGTACCCACTAAGTTCGACAACCCATATAGCCTATTGTTCTGACAGTTTGGGCTTATGCAAAACATCTCGAAGCGGTTAAGTGGTTACTACACATATGGGGTGACACTGAAAATATGGTTTTAGCTTTCCAGAGGCGCTTATCAGCGCAAGTGCCAATTTCTCTAGGTGTGGGCATCTAGTTTCCACTTCTCCTAGAGTTTGACTTACATAATAAATAGGGAATTGCGTACCTCGGACCAAGACACCACTTATTGAGATCTCTGAGACTGCCAAGTACAAGTAGATTTTTTCATCTGCCTTTGGAGTATGAAATAATGGTACACTCAAGAGGTATCGCTTCAATTCCTATAACGCCAATTGGCATTCCAGGGTCCATATGAAATCGTTCTTCCTTTTTAGTGGAGAGAAGAATCTATGAGTTAGATTCGACGATCTCAAGATGAATCATGCTAAGGCAGCTATCCGCCCTGGCAGCCTTTCCATGACTTTCATGATGTCTACGATGGTGATGTCTTCGATAGCCTCAATTTCATTGCGGTTGATCTTGTTCCCCCGATTAGACACCATAAAGCCAAGGAACTTGCATGAATCGACCCCAAAAGTGCATTTCTCCAGGTTGAGCTCATGTTGTAATTTCTCAATATCTCGAATGTTCCTGTAAATATGTCAAATGGTCCTCTTTGTGCAGGGATTTAACTAGCATGTCATCAATATATTATTCCATTGTCTTACATATCTGTTCATTGAACATTCTATTTAGTAGGCGTTGGTAGGTAGCTCGTGCATTTTTTTAGCCCGAAAGGCATTATATTATAATAATATGTTCCATACTCGGTAATAAATCAAGTATTTTTTTGGTCTTCCTGGTTCTTTCGAAATTGGTCGTACCCGGAATAGGCATCGAGAAAATTAAGGGTCTTGTGGCCGACCGTGGCATCGATCATACGATCGATGTTTGGCACTGGAAAAGAATCTTTGAGACATGCCTTATTTAAATCCTTATAATCTACACACATCTTAAGTTTGTTCCTTTTCTTAGGAACTACGCTACATTGGATAGCCAGTTGGGATATTTCACTTCCCGAATGGACCCTATTTTGGGAAGCTTAATTACCTCATCCTTTATGAATGCACATTTTACCTCGGACTATGGTCTTTTCTTTTTCTTTACCAGTCTGAACTTCGGGTCCAAACTAAGTCAATGAGTGGTGATCTCTGACGGGATCCCTGTCATATCAAGGTACAACCAAGCAAAATAGTCCATTTTTTAATAAGGAATTTAATGAATGTTTCTTTGAGCTCGAGAGTTAACCTTGTGCCCATGTATATCTTTCGATCAGGTGGGTGTTCGATCGGTATGACTTGTTCCATCTCTTCGACCTGTTGACTTCGTGGCATCGAAATCATCTGGGATTATGAAGGTTCTAGGTATCATACAATCATCATCCTCGATAATTTCCTACTATTCCAATCTGGTCGAAGCCGGTGACTGTTGTTGCTGTTTGACATTATGTTTTTCCTTTGATTATGGCCCATTTGTTGATGTTAGAGTTGACACGGGTATCACCTCATCGATTGCAAAATCTCTTTGGTTGCTGGTTGCTTTCCATACACTATTTTGACTCCTTCCGGTCTTGGAAATTTCAAGACTTGATGAAGCGTTGAAGGTACTGCTCTCATATTATGGATCCAAGGTCTTCTGAGCAGTTTATTATACATCATATATCCTTCGATCACGTGGAACTTCATTTCTTGGATAGTTCCGATCACGTTTATAGCAACACGATTTCCTCTTTGTAGTTCCACTCGCCATGTTGAAACCATTGAGCACCTGAGCTGTAGGCACAATTTGATCCTAAAGTCCGAGTTGCTCCACGTCACTTGATTGGATAATATTCGCTGAGCTACCTGGATCAACCAACACACGTTTAACTTGAATCTTATTCATAAGGATAGAAATTACCAGTGCGTCGTTGTGAGGTTGTTCGATCTCTTCTCCATCCTCGTCGTTGAAGGATAAAGTATCGTCTGGTAAGTTATCCGGGTATGGTTCTCCCTTGTGATCATGAATTTGGTGCGTTTAAATGTCGGACCTTGAGAGATATCAGCCCCACCGACGATTATATGAATCATGTCTTGCGTTTCCTCCTATGCGTTCTTCTTATTCGCATCCATGTCTCTGAAGTGATTTTTTGCTTGTTCACTCAACAATTCTCGAAGATGTCCCTCATTGAATAAGCAAGCTACCTCATCCTCTAACTGTCTAAAGTCTTCGGTTTTTTGTAACTATGGGTTCCATGGTACTTGTGAGCACGTGATTTTTGCCCTATATGAGAATTACTCCCAAATATTCAAAATAAAAGAGTTTTGTGTTGTTTGCAATATTTGTGAATTTTGAGTTATTTTTCTTGAATTGTTTGCATTTATCTGTGCATATTTATTTGTTTAAATAAATAAAAAATATAAAAATATATTGTATTTATATAAAATTCAAGTTTATAATTAGTAATAATTAAGTTTATTTTATAAAATCACAAAAATATGTATTTTTGCATTTTTAGCCTATAATATCCAATTTGTGCGATTTTATTTTAATTAACGTCTAATTTTTTGTAATAATAATTATTATGAGTTAATTGGTGTTTTTAAGATAATTTTTGGTTTTATAATTTAATCTTAACATTTTTTTTAATTTATTTCATAATAAATAAATTTTTTTTATAGAGAAGACAAATTTGGAATTGGGCCTCTTCTTAAATTTTAAACTTGAGCCCAAACATATTCTACCCAACCCAAAACACCATAACCCAAACCTATGACCCACGACACATTTATTATACTACTATACACTATTCAAAACACACCCTAAACCAAAAAATTCTAACACACACACACAAAAGCCCCCACAAAAATGTTTGACCGTATTTAAATTTTTCACTCTATATATTTTAGCTTTTGTTTAATTATATATATATATAATTATATATATATATATATATATATATATATATATATATATGATTTAATTTTTTTTAAAGTAAATTATTACTATTCATATTATTGCTATTATTATTAATTTTTTTTATTAATTTTCTTCAATTTAAAAAAAACTGATAATATTAATATTTTTTTTAAATTTTCGGTTGGTTTTAAATAATTGAAAATGAAAGTTGGAATAAAAGTCAAAAGTGGCTGAAAATTAAAAAAATCAAAAGTAAAAGAAAGTTGTTTTTTTTAAAGAAAAGAAAAGAAAGTGGCATTTTCTTTTAAATAAATAAAAGAAAGTGGACAATTAAAAATATAAAAATCATTAAAGTTGTGTTTTAAAAAATAAAAGATAAGCAAGGTGGGATTTCTTTTTATAAAATAATAAAAGCATTTAGTAAGTGGGATTTCTTTTAATTAAAAAAAGATAAAAAAAATAAAAAAATAATAAAAATAAAATATGAAAATTTCGAAATTTTTTGCTATAAATAGAAGAAAAATTTGAGGGAGAAGGGAGGAAGAGAAGAAAAATTTTAGAGAGAAGAATCTGAAAAACAAAAATCTTAAAGAGTGTTAGCAAATAGTAAAAACAAAAAAAAAACAAAAAAAACAAAAAACGAAAAAAAAATCTAAAAATTAGTCTTCCATTTTTACAAATCTTATTCTGAAGTTCAATTCGGGTTATTAATTCTTATTGTTGAAATTCGGATACTGGGTATTTTTGAGGTTGTTGTTGCTGTGATATTGCTGTGTTGTTATTTGGTGTGTTGATCACCAGTGTTCTTTTATTTCCAATATCAGGTACATACCTAATTATGTTTAAATGATAAGATGAATACATGGAAAGTATGCAAATTCTCAAATTTTAAATAGTTTCTATTTCTATCTTCTTTTACAGATTATGTTTAAATAAATTCAATATTAATATTCTGTAAGTTTTTGTTATAAATTTAAATAATTAAATCTTGTTGTAGCAATAATAATTTACTTCAAAAATGGTTATTAAATAATATAATTATAAATATGTTTCTTAATGTTCAAATGGTTTAGTAATTGAAGTAAGAATTAGTTATTTTTCTTTATTAATTGGATTAATTAAAACTTGTTAGTTCATTAGCTTCAAATATTTTAACATCATTTTTTTAAGATAATTTGTAAATATGTAGTTAATTTTAACAAAAAAAATGTGAATTGTAATTATTTTTGCGTAATTTAGGCATTTAGGTACGGTTTAAGTTTTAAATGATAAAAGAATTGTTTTCTTCAAATTTATCAAATCTCCAAATATAGGTTTAAATAATTAAGGTTGATTATGGTTTTGAAAAAATAGTTGTAAATAGTTAATATCAAGGGTTTAAGTCAAAAATAGTAAAAACTAAAAAAAAAATGAGTTTAAATTAGTTGTAAGATAATTGGTTTAGTTTGTATATATATTAATTGTCGATTTTGCACTTATATTTTCAGTTTTATTTAAGTAATGTCTATTTTTATTAAACATTTATCTAAATATAACAAATAATATATTTTTCTTTAAGCTAATATAAAAAAAACGAATTTAAATAAAATTATAGCCAATTTATAATTGTTGTTTTTTTCTAAAAATAAGCTTAGTTTTGAACAATTTGGAATAAAAAATAATTTTTACCATATAAGCTTTAATATGGCTATAATTTTCAATAGTTTTGAATAAATGATTTTATTAGTTTTTCTTTTTATATATTCAAGTTTTAATATTATTCTGAATTAGCTTCTTTTATTATTAAGTTATGAAATTTCGTATTTAATAAAATAATAATAAAATAATTTCGAAAAAAAAATATTTTCTGTTTAAACATATATTAAAATCTGTTTCATTAAGTTTTTGTCATAAATTAGATAAGTGTTGCATTTTTAATTTCTAGATTAATTAAGATATTTCTTTATTTATAAAAAACTAAAAAAAAAAATAGGAAATGTAGTCAATTTAGGATTACTTTGTTAATAAATGAGACGAGACTCGCCAAATAAATCGCAAAAACCGTGAAGCCCTCATAAGTGTATATATTTAGAAATCCGAGATTGGCCGTTTAGTAAATTTTCACGGCATTCTCAAAATAATAACGCGTTAATAGTTTTAAGCGCGTATTTAATAATTGTACCTCCCTAAACTCGGGTACGCATTTATGTGACCCCAATCCAAATCCCAATGAAGTCGGAATATGTCAAAAATTGCGGACACATTTATGTGACGAAATTCGAGATATATTCTCACGACATTATAATTTTCTTCTAACAATTAAAACGGTTTAGAGTGGTAGTTTGCACATTAGTTCATATTTTTTAATAAATCAGATAATCAAGCCAAATATAACAGTTGAGCGACCGTGCTAGAACCACGGAACTCGGGAATGCCTAACACCTTCTCCCGGGTTAACAGAATTCCTTATCCAGATTTCTGGTACGCATACTGTTAAATAGAGTCAAACCTTTCCTCAATTCGAGATTCAAACCGGTGACTTGGGACACCATAAATCTCCCAAGTGGCGACTCCGAATATCTCAATAAATAAATCCCGTTTTGGTTGTCCTTTAATTGGAAAAACTCCTTTTTATACCTCGCGCCCTCGCGGGCCTTGCGCCAAAAGGAGGTGTGACAGTACTTGTCCATTTGATTTGGATTCCTTTGAGCTGGATCAGTTTGTAGGGGTCGAGGCCACCTAATGTCTTTGATTCGTCTAATGGCTGACACAATTCCTGAAGCATCGATACTGAAGTTGTGCTCGGATAGCCGTGGTGCCTCCTTAGACTCGGCGTGTTTATTGAAGCCACTCTTTCTCATGAGCCCTCGAGAATTTCGACCTCGATCATTCCTTCAATCATTTCGAGAGGGATTACCTCCCCTCCCGTTGTTTATTCGATCTGCACTATATTGATGGTCTGAGATTTCCGCTATGATTTTCGATCGATTATGGGTATTCGCCTTTCCGTTATTGTGTTTCGCTCGAAGCTAGTCATATTTGATCTAGATCGTGGGGGGCCTCGATCTCGACGGATGCCTCGATCCCTGAACTCAGCACCTTATCTCCGTGTTCAGATCTGACGTTCGAAGCAGTTATCGGAATAATGACAAAATACCCATATACAAAGTTATTTCAGAATTAATTATCATGAGATTAATTATTCTGATATTATTATCCTGCCCTCCCACGGAGATAAAAATAATATTATAATCTCAAATTTTTTTAATATTTTAATTTTATTTTTATCAAATACTCATTTCAAATTTAGTCTCGTATCAACTACGGTAAAAAGGACTTATCTAAGGTTAAATATATGAAACTATTAAAAATAAGTATCAATAAAACCAAATTATGCAAGGGGCCAGGAAGTGTCTAGATACAAGAAATTCTCAAGCCAATAGATTCACTTGCACAGAATCCTGAATCCCTGCAGTGGTTTACACTTCTAGACCCCTCCCTCTCCTAAATCTCCCCCTACCGTCCCAACCCTCTACCCGCACTCAACCTTAGACCCCAACAACTTCTTTTATAACCTTACCGATTCTCTACCTCAATTACTCCAAATCCCACTTCTCCCTAGTTTCTCTTCTCTCTTCTCAGAAACCCTCTAAAAAATGGAGTCGCCATCAACAAGAAGAAGACCATGTTTCATTGAAGAAGATGTTGGTCTAGTCTCTTTAGCTGAAACTGAAGCTGGATTTTCAGGAAACAACAATAATCAGATCAATCCTAATAATAATAACTATAACCAATACCCTGTGATTTCTAGGCCACTTTATTATAGAGTTTCACCTAGAAGAAGGAACAGCTTAAGGAATCTCTCTTCTTTTTCTTCTTCATCTTCTTCATCATCTTCTTCTTCTTTTAATTCCATGTCTTCTCCAAGATCTGTTGTTACTGCTGCTGGAAAGTTCTATGGTGGAAGATTTGATGAACCCCAACAACAATATTTCTTGGATGCTTGTTTCCTTTGTAAGAAACGCCTTGCTGATAACTGTGACATCTTCATGTACAGGTTTGTTTTCTTTTTTATTTTCTTCAAACTTTTAATGCATAATTTTGTTTATTCTTTATATTGGGAAATGGGGTTCCTTTAAATTCATGTTTTCTTTTATTTTTGCGTTGAAGTTCCCATTTTACTCAAGAAATGTTAGTTATATATGCTAAGAATCTCTTTACTGGAATATGGGCTTCCTTTAAAGTCATGTTTTGTTTTATTTTTGCTTTAAAGATCCGATTTTTTCTCAAGAAATTACAGTAATATGTGCTAAATTTTTGTTTTCTCTTTATATTGGTATATAAGGCTCCTTTAAATTCGTTTTATTATATGTTAGCTTGAAAGGTCTCATTTTAACTTGAATATTTATAACAATATATGCTACTTCTAAAACTAATATAGTTACACTTTAGTCTCTAACAAGTTGAATCAAGCTATATGAATCCTAAATGATTGTACCAAAAAGAAAATTGTTTTTTTGGTTCTGTTTATTCTTTTTCCACTTTCAAGACTAAATCTTTGATCCTTTTTATAATTATTTGGGTAAAAGGCGGCTGCTTTAAATATAGTAATAGTTATTTTCTTCATATTCTGTTATGCAAGATCTAATTTTTATAATCCAGGAAAATTAGCATATTGAATGGCTTACAAGATTGTTATATACTACTGTATGTATTATTACCTTAGAGCAGAGTATTGGTTGTTGGAATTTGATTGCTATATGGAGTATACTAGTATTAGGTGATCATGGTGTCAGAGTTTTGACTTTTGATTGTGCTTGTGATATGTGTATTGCAGAGGGGACACACCATTCTGTAGTGAAGAGTGCAGACAACAACAGATAGAAATGGATGAAGCTAAAGAGAAAAAATTGAACATTTCTTCCATTAAAGCCATGAGGAAAAAGGAGCAGAACAAATCCACTTCCCCCAACAAATCTTCAGAAGATTACCCTTTCAGACCTGGAACTGTTGCTGCTGCTTGAACAAATTAAAAGTGGATCTTCTTTGAGAAAATTTCAAGAATGTTCATCTACCACAATATCTATAAATACTATATTTGAAAAAAAAAAGTGGGATGGAGTTGGAGATGGAGAAGAAAGAATATACAGAAGAATTTTCTTTTTATTTTATTTTTTTAAGTTTTGGTTTATGAAAAGTAAATGTTGAAAGTAGAGAGGAGGCTTTGTTTTGGCTTGTAATGCTCTCTGTAAAGTGGAAAAGAGTAATAGTAGCTCTTTTTTTTTAGGGTTTGCCCCCAAGTTTTTTGGTGCCCCTTTTGGGGTTTCTCTTGGGTTTTTCACTGTGGAATGAGAAGCAATAACAAGGAAAGATCTCCTTTCACCTATTGGCGTTGTCTGATTTCCATTTTTTCTTCATTTTTGTTGGTTGATATATATTTGTGTTCTGTTTTGGAACTGATGTTTGCATCCTTTTGAACATCAATAAAAAATTGTGGAGTCAAAAAAGAGCACTCCTGGTTAGCTGCAATTAGGTAGACGATTGCAAGTACTTCTTAAACGGCCTTTATTCCTGATGTGTGAGCAGTGCATAATGAGTTTTCTCTGGTGCTGTACCAGCCACCAGAGAGCTTCGAGGTTCCCGACTCGCCCTTCCATGTCCTGAGCAGCGGACCTTTTTTAGAACAGTTTGAGGGTTTTTCGAAAATTATCTTTTTTCTTTTTTGAGCCGAAAGTTTTTCGAAGATTTCTCAAAAATAACTTCTCTTCGAGCCGCGTGTTTCCCAAAAATAACCTCTGAGGGTCTCTCGGACAACCTCTCTGCCTCTAATCTGAGTTGGTCTCTCGAAAACAACCTTAAGATAAAGTTTGTATACACCCAAATTTCACTTGTGAGACTACGAAATGTGTTCTTGTTGTTTTCTCTGGTGCTGCACCATAGAGAGCTTCGAGGTTCCGCCCTTCCATGCACTCGCCCTTCCATGCGCTAAGCTCTCTTTGCTTCCTGAGCGGAGTGTTCCGAAAATATCCTCTCCTTCCTTGGTATACAGTTTGAGGGTTTTTTGAAAATTACTCTCCTTTCTGAGCCGAAGGTTTCTCGGAAACAACTTCTCCTCTTCTTGAGTCGCGTATTTCTCGAAAATAACCTCTCCTTCCTGAGGGTCTCTCGGACAATCTCTCTGACTCCCTCTCTCCTTCCTGAGGGTCATCTCGGACAATTTCTCAGCCTTTAATCTGAGTCGATGGTCTCTCGAAAACAACCTTGAGATAATTTATGAGACTATACGGAGTGTGTTCTTGGTTTGGTGTATTAATAATTTTGAAAAAATTATTTTAATTTATACATACTTATTGATGCATTCAAAGTTATGGTATTACTAATGTCCTAAACTATACAAAATATAGGGTATATAAGTTGGTAAATACGGTCAAACAAGAGATTAATAATATCAAAGCTAATGTATTTATTATTTTTCTTATATCTTAGGTACTGTTCAATCTGCTGGATGAGTAGCATTATCGGTAAAAGATTTAACCTTGGTAACTAGTGATAATAGATCAAACTTTTTTGATAGTTAAAATCTATTTTTTTGTTTTGACCCAAAAGATATTAACCTTTTTAATTAAATTAATTAAAGAAAATAAAAAGATAAATCTCAGCTAAGTATAATAAATTTAAAATTGGGAAATGCAAATGATAAACAAGATGAATAAGGCTTCTTAATATCTTAAAAACTAAATGATATCAATATGGTAACCTTGAATAGAGGAAGATATTGTAATAAATATTTAAGATCTCTCCTATTATAAGTTAGGGACAATCAAAGATTATGAGGAGGTAAATAGAAATCAACGATAATAAACCCAAGGATAGATCTATAGTTCGTATGTTATTTGTTCTGACGAGATTGTAACGAGACTAAGTGGATTATCGATACAAATCACTGAGAGAGAAATGGTAGAGAGAGAATGATAGTCAGAAGTTGTATTATTAATAAAAATAACACCTGCCTTACAAATGAGGGAAGTCTTTCCTTATATAGAAGGAAGGCTCCCTCGTCAAAATATACTCTAGGACCACTGTCGTTCAAGAAATATAAACGGACGGAGGGGACGGAGTACTCATACGGGCGAGTTTGACATTACGCCTTTATTGTTAGAGGCGTACTCCCCCACGTTATATGGGTGTGAAGAGAGGTATACTCGACTTTAGTGGCCGTGAAAGGAGGCGTACTCGACTTTCATCAGTTGTGTCTGATTCAACCCCATACATCCCCTTTACATATTGTTTTTCCCTCCTCTTTATATGGAAAAATCCTCCTTTCACCTAAATAAGATACCACACAGAGAATATTCGAAAAATATATTCCTACTATTTTCTATCATGCTTACATTACTACGAATGCCGTGTGCTTACACACGACGTTGGTCATCGTCCTTCCTGCCGACCAAAAGATACCACATCATAAGGACCTTGTTTCTTGCTATACTCAATAGTGGTCGTGATCGTCCAAATTTGAACCTATACCATGGTACCATCATTAGTCTTTGGTCTACAATGTAGAAAGAAGTTGATGGGCAGGAGAAATTATTGGAGAAAGTAAAGGTGCTTGAATTTAGTCCATATTTTCCTCTTGAGTCAATGTCTTTCGGAAATAGTTTTTGTTATTCTTTAGGAGTAAGAATTAAGTCTCCATACACACTAGCTTTTTAAATTATCACTAGTGAAATTTCACTAGATCGTGGACTCGTTGGTTTGTTTTTTGTTTAAACTAAATTAAGTTTTTGGTAATTAAATGAAAAGTACATGTAGAATATGGAGAAGGCTTATTTTGTCTAGTGAAAATGTGTTGTCCTCTGAAAAGTGAAAATTAGTGATGGATCTTTTTTTGGCGTTTGCCCAAGTATTTGGGTACTCTTTTTTGGGTTTCTTTTTTACTGTGGAAATGAAAAGAAATGACAAGGAAAGATTTCGTTCACAAATTTGACCGCGTCCACTTTTTCTTTCTTTTCAACTTTTCCATAGATGTATAAATGCCTTCTGTTCTGAATCTGATGTATGTGTCATTTCATGAATGAGAAGTGTGAAAAGCATTAAACTGATTTCATTTAATTAAACTGATTTAAACACAATTAAACATTAATTATTGAGATGCTTGAACTAGATAATACCCAAAATACCTTTAATTATTTGTTTCACTATGTCGATTATGAGAAGATGCTTTGGTTCACCTGAATGAAACTTAGAAGACCTTATTTGGTATTTTAATATATCTACGTTATATTATTTTGTTGTTTGTTTGTAAAATCACCTTCAACAGAAAAAGTTATAACCAAAGTCACCAAAGAAAGGGGGACCGCAAATTGAAGAAAGTAAAAGTTGTTGGGCTGAATTCAATTTTTGAGGACTTTTCAGAGTGAACCGTAATAATTGCTTAATGGACCAGTAACACTGACCTGAAAGATGATGACCCTGAGAATTGGGCAGCACTGACTTCTTCGGAAAATGACTTAGTGGGTGTTTGGACATAAGAATTATAAAACTTCAAAAAATGTGAAAAAAGTGGTATTTAAAAATTAGAGTTGTATTTGGATATAAATATAATTTTGAATTGTTTTTAAAGTTTTGTGAGTGATCTGAGTGAAAATTTTGAAAAATAATTTTTTTTGGAATTTTGTAAAACCTCGAGAATTATAAAATGCATCTTCAAGTGAAAATTAGAAATATTATGACCAAATATTAATTTAGTAAAAAGTACTAAAAAATTTCTTACAAATAATGGGATATTCTGAAGGCAAATAACTTAATAATTAGGGCATGCTCTCATTGTGTGTCACTTTCCTTTTCAGAAGGTATTTTGTGTGCTTTTGATTTGTGGCTGTTATGTGCTTATTTCCATGAGCTAGCTAGCTGTTAATCATATTTTCTCAGTTTACTCCAGTTGTTGCAGTTTTGCATTATTAATCTTTGATCACGACGTGGATTTGGAGTTTTTTTAGCCAACTTTACTAATATCTATTGCAATTTTGTAACACTACCGAAACTTTATGAATAGATTTCGATATATAAAAGTTCTCTTTGATATCTCTTTGTAATAATTAATGAGGGATACAAGCATAGCATTTTATTGATAAAATACTTTTATATATATATATATATATATATATATATATATATATATATATATATATATATATATATATATATATATATATATAAGGATACCGACGACGCAATTTTGTTATAAATAAAATGGATCTTATCATACAAACACGCAATTTTGATGGCGAAATACATAAATAGCCCCTTAAAGTTGTCCAGAACGGTCAGTTGGACACCTCAACCGAGAGGTTTTCCAACTGAACACTTCAAGTTTTTAAAAACTGAAATTTACAAACACCCGACCTCAGCAGGTCACTTGGCGTGTGGTACACATTCCTAATCGCGCGTGTGTATGTGGTAACTAATGGTAACTTAACAGATTTTTTGTGAAATTCCCAAAATACCCTTAATGAACTCCCTAATTTAAATACCCAAATCCAACCCTAATTTATAACCCATCAGCGTTTCTTCTCTTCTTCTTCAAAAAAGCTGTGATTTTTTTTCTTCTTTCTCTCTCTCTACCTATTCTATATCAATGGAACCTGTTGTTAATTGCAATTGTGGCCAAATTGCTCCTTTAAAACTTTCATGGTCACCATTTAATCCAGGTAGAAGATTCTACTGCTGTAGATTTGGGAAAGCAGGCGATGGGGGATGTAATTTTTTTCGTTGGTATGATGTTGAATTATTCGAACACTATACCAAAGTCATGTATGGATTACTAAAGAGGGTAAAAAATCATGAAGAAGAAAAGTTGAAGTTGATGAAGAAACAGAGGATCTTGGTTTGGCTGCTTGTTATTGTAGCTGTGACTTGGTTTTTGAGAGAATCTTCTATTATTTAAGTGTATGGTATCTGTATATGAGAATGTATTTTTCCTTTATTTTATCATTTATGGCCAATGTTGCCTATTGAATGTAGTTGAAATTTTCTAACTGGCAATTATCTGCTAAAATTTTCGAATTGTCACCAGTTATGTATTTATATATTTCGCCTGCCTAAATTAAATTGTACTAAACTAACAAAAGCAACTAAGAGAAATACCACACCTAAATAATAGAAGATGTTTCATTGCCATGACATCAAATGTAATTGCCATGAGAAATACAACACCTAATTGCCATGAGATATACAACACCTAGTTTACAACTTTTGAGTTATCTGCATAAACGAACCCGAACCAAAGCATACTAAACTAACAAAAGGAGGTTAATATAAAACCATACTAATTGTTCAAAATACTGCACAAAACAAGGTTCATACACATGACCAACAAAATACTTCACACAATAAGGTTCATACACATGACCAACAAAATACTTGACAAAACAAGTCTTCCTAAATCTGACTTTGACAAAAGTCAACTGGTGTAGATGAAGTAGAGGTCCCAACTTTCATCTTTTTGTTAGAAACTGCAGCATCCCTTTGTTGTTGAAGTTGATTCCTCGTCACAACTCTTTTCCCTTTCCACTTGAGACCAGTTGGTCTAAATCCAAGATCCACATTAGTTTGTGCAGCATTCATCAAGTTTGCACCAGTTGAAATATTTCTTTCACTTGGCCTACCAGGCTACAAAATACTTATAGCGAGTAATGAAATCATCCAAAAACATAAGGACATAAATTATTATTAACTAAGCTAATTGACTTCTGACACTTACATTAAGGATAGTACTTCCAGTTTGTGTGTCTGTGTACAAACCAAAACCAAAATTTCTGGTTCTATTCTTTCCAATAGAAGAAGCAAGTGATCTGGCAGTAGCAGAAATAGCCGCACCAGCTCCTCCACCTCTTCCCCTACCAGCTCCTCCACCTCTTGCCCTACCAGCCCCACCACCTCTTCCCCTACCTCCTATTGATGGTGTGTTCCTTCTTATCTTTGATGTTTCAGCACACAAGGAAGATGAGGCCCTTGGAGTTTGGGTTGTATTACATTGACTACCAACCGGTGTGCTTGTTTGTCCCTAATATATGATTGCTAAGTCATTAATCAATACAACAATGAAAACAATGACAACATTAGAAACAAATTGAATTGAAAGTCATCAAACTTACCCTTAAACTGCATACTGATTTGTTGTGACCAACCTGATGGCAAATTGAACAAGACATCTTGGCACCTTTCTTTGAAAGTTTTCCCCACTTCTTTGGTTCATCCTTGTCCTTTCTTCTGCATTTTTTTGGCCTACCAGGCATTGTTTTTACCTCTGGAGGCTCAACTGATGGATTTGTAGAATCAGGCCACAATTGTATGCTTGGAATTGGCTGAATAAAGTATTGGTAAGCTGCCAGGAAAGTATCTTTCCTATACCAGTGTTCAACATAGTCTTCTGGTTCCTTCCCAACCTTATAAAAGGCACATATTGCATGTTGACATGGTATACCTCTTAACTGCCATAACCTACAACTGCATTCTCTTTTTTGTATGTCAACAGTGTGCCTATACATGCCCTCATTCACTTCAAATCCAGTGTCAGCATTCCAATGTACTTTTAACTTCCTTCCTATTTCCTTGTTGTCCTCTAAAACTAGTCTTGCCATAGGTGATATATCAGAAGCCCATGTTTCAACAAACTTGACCATATCTACTTGCCTACTCATTATTTTGTGCCTAATTTCTTCAAGCATGGTGATGATAGATTTATGCCTAGGACTTAATATCCAAGAATTAAATGTTTCACACATGTTATTTTCTACAATATCACATCTAACATTCTCATTGAAATAAGCCCTACACCAGTATTCTTTATCATAGGACAATAAACTTTCACAGATACCATTACCTAATTCATCTAATTTCTTCATTTCTTCTCTTAATTTTACCTGAAATGGAGCCTTAGCACATCTCCAAAACTGCTTCCTTCTTTCTTCTCCCCTCCAAGTTTTCTGCCAGTTTGCCCAAATGTGTCTTGCACACATTCTTCTTTCAGCCAAGGGTAGCAAATCAGCAACAGCAGATGACAGTCCCTAACCATAGAATATTAGTTGGATGACAGTCCAAAATTAAGAATAGTAATGATAAGAAACAAACAACATAATAAATCAATTACATTACCTTTTGCATATCAGACATTACTGTTAAATTTTCACCATTCCTCAACTCTAAATCAGTTTTGAGATAGTTGATGAACCAACTCCATGAACGTGTAGTCTCTTGATCTACCAAAGCCCAAGCAATGGGATACATCTGATTGTTTCCATTTTTTCCAACAGCAACTAACAATTCACCTTTGCAGGCTCCTTTTAGGAAGCAACCATCAAACCCAATTATTTTTCTACAACCTGCCATCCATCTTTTCTTCATAGCCTCAAAGCATACATAAAAGTATTTAAATAGATGTTTCCCAAGTTCTGTTTCTGTATCAGTTCTTACCCAACAGGAACTTCCAGGATTGGTGGACTTAATCATGTCAGCATAGTCCAGCAACCTAGAAAACTCAAGGTTCCAGTCACCCATAAACTGACTAATCACCTTCATCTTGGCTCTATATACAAGTGATCTTCCTACATACAACAACAACAACAACAACAACAACCCAGTATAATCCCAATTAGTGGGGTCTGGGGAGGGTAGTGTGTACGCAGACCTTACCCCTACCCTGGGGTAGAGAGGCTGTTTCCAAATAGACCCCCGGCATCCTTCCCTCCAAGAACTTCCCACCTTGCTCTTGGGGAGACTCGAACTCACAACCTCTCGGTTGGAAGTGGGGGTTGCTTACCATCAGAGCAACCCCTCTTGTCCCCCATTTAACCCTTATAACCTCTTGCAACTCATGAACTGTGGTGTTTGGACTTGAGATGATTCTATCTTGCAGCTTTCTAGCAATGTACTTGGTTGTGCAAAGTTTGTTTTTGTTCTTTGTTGGGCATTTATGGACAGGAATATAGGTCTTCACAGTAAAGTTTTGTGAATCCTTGTCCTTACTAGCATATATCCGCCACTTACATTGTCCATGTATACACTTAGCTCTTACTCTATCTTTCTCATTAGGTCTAAGCTTTATACCCACTTTATATTGAATAGCATAGTCAGCAAGAGCTTTTCTAAATTCTGTTGCATTATCAAAGATCATGCCCAACTCAAACAAAGGAATTTTAGCATCAAAGTCATACCCGATCTTGTAGCTTTTTCTTCTTGGAGGAAGATCAATACCTTCTTCAGCCAGTGGGTCTAACTCTTCATCACTGTCTACACTCCCAACATCCGAGCTGTCCAAATACTCTTCATCCCCACCCAACTTTCCAACATATTTGTCCTTCTTATATTTTCCTATATCTTCAAACCCCTTATCAATTCCAGCCTCACCAAGTATTACATCTTCTGTAAAAACAGGTTTTTTCCTCTGTTTCTTTTTACTTTGTGATGATACATCATTATTCACCTTACTCTTCAACTTGTTTCTCTTTACTTCCATGGCAGCATCCCTTACAGATTTTAATTCATCATCAATCTCACTGTCATCTTCATCTCGAATGTCTCCAAGATCATCTTCACCAAAGTATGCATCTTCATCTTCAAGATTTGTCTCATTAAACTTGTTGTCATGTTCTGCAGTTGCACTCTCTTCAACATTTATATCCTCTTCTAATATTGTAGACCTAGGTTGTTGTGCATTTACATCACTGCCCTCGACAGCATTTACTTCAATATCCTCATCAACATTTACTCCATTGCCATCATCACCATTTACTACATTGCCCTCCTCACAACTTACTCCAATGACCTCATCACCATTTACTACATTAGCCTCATCAGCTGTTACCCCATTGCCCTCATAATAATGTACACCAATACCCTCATCAACATTTACACCAATGCCCTCACCACCCCTAATTTCTGCTGCCTGGTCACTATCACAAACTTGTGATGAAGGTAAATATCCCACAACTACATCCTGCTCCACAACCTCTAAATTGTCTATTGTATGACTCACATAGACATCAAACTGATCCCCATCCTTCAGGTCTTTAATCAAATTTAGTAGTTGATAGTCATTTTCAACTGGAAAGAACTTCTTAGTTTTCGGGCATAGAACAAAGAGCCCACCAACAAAGTTGTAGCGCATTTCAGGGGTCTCTTTTATGTAGGACACAAGCTCGGGTAAAGAGAAATGGTCTTTGTCGACAAAATGCCCTATTACAGCACCCTCCCCCACATACTTGTCATCAAAAAAGTATCCCCCATGATGAAAAACAACACCAATATATTCGTCCATGTGACTCTGTACAGAAATTGACAAAAGAAACCCAGTAAATATTCCCTGACATTTTCTGATTTTGAAAACAAAAAAACCCTAATCGAAGAAAAAAATGGCGAAACATGTGATAAAATACAAAAAATGGCGAAACGTACATACCTTTATGCAATAATCGAAGCAACTTTACAGCAACAACCCTTTTTCATAGAAAATTAATCCACTCGCAAACCCTAAAATGTCGTTCCTTCAGGTCATCAAACTTCAACAAACCTAAAACTCGAACAGTTTAAGAACTAATTCATAGAGTCGTAAGTGAAAGACAACTTTAATTTTGCAACAATAATGGCGATGAACAAAGCTTAAAGGAAGAAATTATAATGGCGAAATACAGTGGTATAGAGAGAGAGAGAGAGAGAGAGAGAGAGAGAGAGAGAGAGAGAGAGAGAGAGAGAGAGAGAGAGAGTCTTTTGACGGAAGAAATAAGGAGGAGTTAACGCCATCTAATGTTTTATGTTTTATGTTTTTAATATTTGTTATTATTGCTCACATGTCAGATTTTAATTCGTTCTTATAAAATAAATTGGAGGTGTAACACACGCGAGTGACCTGCTGAGGTCGGGTGTTTGTAAATTTCAGTTTTTGAAAACTTGAAGTGTTCAGTTGGAAAACCTCTCAGTTGAGGTGTCCAACTGACCGTTCTGGACAACTTTAAGGGGCTATTTATGTATTTCGCCAATTTTGATTGGACATATCATCCGCAATTAAATTTGCTTTTGTGACAAATTTGGGCCTAAGCAAAAGCCCAATCTACAAATGAATTCAACTTGCTTTAATGTTCAAATAGCGCGGGACTAACCGATCTTCAACTTGTCATTTAGAAATAGTCAGCGATTATTAAGTCAATGAAAAATAGCTATTATTTTGCTGCAATAAATATCGATCAAACATAATATACTAGAGTTCGGTGCACCTGTATATGAACTTTCAGCATATTATGCTGGAACTCCAACACACGGAAAGTTCCAGCATAATATACTGGAGATTCGAGCACTTGTGTATGAACTTCCAACATATTATACTGAACCGATATACTTTGCTAGAATTTCAGTATATTATGATGGAGTTCTAGTATACTTATGCTGGAACTCCAGTATAATATGCTGGAGTTCAAGTATACTTATGTTGGAACTCCAGCATAATATACTGGCGTATTTTTCGGGTTTAGAACAATATTGTTGCTCAGAATTAATTACATGAAAAATGGCTAAATTTTGATTACTTTTAAAATTGGACTATTTTTGAACGACCACTTATAAATGTGACTATTTTTGAATTTCTCCCGCTTTAATGGTAGAATAGAAATGACACAAGGTAGTCACTTTAAAGAGTTGATATTTAAAATTAGCTAGTGTGTCTTTTAATTTCATTTGTTCGGATTAATTTTTCAGGAGAAAAATATTATGAATTGCCCTGATGTTAAAATATTTAATTTCAGGACAAATTAAGTACCGACTAATCTCTAAATCGTTTTCATGAGAATAGTTATATGTGCACTTGCCCCGCTTAAATTAAGTACCGACTTCAACTTTAAATATTTTGGTCTGAAACACGTCAAACGACGTCCAATTTTGACAAACTCACAAAAAGTGCTTAACACATATTTAAGACCTGTATCGGGCGTCGGAACCAAAATATGAGCGTGATACCAATATTTTCTAACCCATTTTTATTTCCATTTTCCTTAATAATTACACAAAACAATTTAACAGAAAAATTCTTTTACCGGGGTTCTAGACCTCGGATTTTGACTCCGGGCACATGCCTGAGTCCCATATTTTTCTACAGACCTCTTGGACCGTCAAATCACGGGTCCGGGTCCGTTTATCCAAAATGTTGATCAAAGTCAACTATATCAATATTAATATCATAATTCTTCAAAGTTTTTCACAGAATTCATATATATTAACATAAAAACTTTCCGGCTTCATGCCCGAACTGCGCATGCAAATCGAGGCAACTAAAAGTAAGGTTTCCAAGGCCTTGAAAGCACGTAAAAAGGGAGAAATACGGTGATGACCCTTTGGTTCGTCACAAAAAACTCACAATTGTTCTTTGTATGCAGGCACCCAAGTCGCAAAGTCATATATTATACACTCATACTGTTTAGGAATACATCTCTCAGAACTGTCACACCTATTTGCAGTCGCTATCCGCATACAATATCCCCAACAGCCACAATATCACAATCAGCTAAGAAATTTGTTACTATTTGCCTTTTATCTCTTGCATAAGGCTACCATTCTGCCTTCCGAGACTAAGCACTGTCTCCATCTGCATTTCTTGCATTGCATAAGGCTACCATTTTTCCTTCCGAGGTTAAGCTCTACCTCCATCTGCATTTCTTGCATCACATAAGGCTATCATTCTGCCTTCTGAGGTTAAGCTATACATCCATCTGCATTTCTTGCATTGCATAAGGCTACCATTTTTCCTTCCGAGGTCAAGCTTTACCTCTATCTGCATTTCCTGCATTGCATAAAGCTACTATTCTGCCTTCTGAGGTTAAGCTCTACCTCCATCTGCATGGATAAAATAGCGCCACCTTTATCTCCATCTCCATGGCTAAAACATCGCCACATATATTTACATTTCACATGGATGAAAGATCGCCACCTTTATTTACATATTGCATCGGCTCAAACATCGCCATCTTTATTTACATCTTGCACGACTGAAAGATCGCCACCTACTGCATCTCATGGGCTGAAAAATTGCCAAATTATCTGAAGGCGTCATTGTTTGAAGGCATCGTTCTCATAGCTCGACAACGGTATGTCATGGCCTGAAGATCCCTTTAATCTCTTGCATATCATTATTCGATGACATCATCATTCAGAGGCATCATTCTCATAGCCCACGAGCATCATTTTATGGCCTGCGAATCCTTTATTATACGCTTCAAGGCCCAGGACGTCATAGTCTGATAACGTCATCCTAAACGTCCAATGACAATATTCATGGTCCGACGGAAAATTGCATCATGTTTAAATATATGCAGGATATGCACTTATATTATTTATTTGCAGGTAAACTGGAGAGCAATGGCCGTCTCAGTAGGAGAAATCCTGCTCAAGTTCCCACAACCCTGTTAGGCTTTAACCATCCATCCCAAACCTGAATATCACGTCCTTTCTTGGAAAACCTCAATCGGCATATTCTGCCGACTGATTTTGAACTATATATGACCTCATTCTTGTAAGACCAGGGATATGTAGACAGGTCAGGAACCATATCACGGTCAAATTCTTCAAACTGTTCCATTCGATCAAATTGGCCATCATATCTTTACCCGACAACTCTTCCATCCTTTCCGGGTAAAGAAGGGCAGTTGTTGATACACTTTTTTTCCTGTATATTTTTATATGAAAATTACTTTATAAATAGCGTATGTATGCATATATAAGTGTGTCCAAATGTCTTAGTATTTTTTCTAATTTTAAAAGATTTTTTTTAAATCAATTTATTACCCAATTTTAGCAATACAAAAACCAATAATTATTTCTCAAATTAATATTTTGGTGATTAATTTATTTTATTCTCATATTTATCCCAAAATATAGCTAAGGTAATTTTTTTACATTTTTACAAATTTATTTATTATTTTTAAAGCTAAATTTCATACTATTATTATAATATTAGCCTATTTTAAGAATTAATTGCGTTTATATTAATAAATTTGATTCCAGTATTTTTAATTTAAATTTTGTATATTATTATTTAATTTATTACCTTTTATTTGTTTTCAAAAGTTATTTTACTATTTTTTATAAAATAAAAAAGAAAAAGTGGTTATTTAAGATCTAGCCCTATTTATTTCAATTTTAGCCCAAATCGCACCCCCTCCCCCCCAATTAACCCCAATCTCAATTTCAAATGGATCGCCCTGATTCCTAAATTACCCGCACATGACCCTATTTGATCCAACACGCCCGCTCCCCAATAAATCCAGGTCGTTGATCAAAATGATCAACGGCCACGATCCCTCCATTCCTTTTTAATCCACCAACACTCCTTAATCCTAAATCATTTCACCTTACTACCTTGAATCCCTTCACCCCCTCAAACTCTCTGGAATCTTCTCTGAACCCTAATCGTCTCACCATCTCCCACCGTGAAATCCACCGAAATCCATGGCTTCTCAGGCTGTGAGAGCCCTATACTCACCTCTCATTGCTCTTACACACTTGATATTAGAGGATTTACCTCAAAGGCCTGTACCCAAAACATCGTCGACTCAAGGTTCCACGTCCATCTCCGGACTCGCTTCGGCGTACTATAGTTTTTTATACGGTTCTAACCTCTCAGACTCAGATCAGTGACCTTTCAAAGCCTTTCTCATTTCCAGGGTCTTTATGAGACCCTAACTCTCCGAAGTTTTCTCCGATTTCTTTAGATTTGTTATGTATCCGTGCTCTCCTTGAGTTTTTCAAACAATTTCCCCAACTTTACTTTCGAAAAATAGTTTTTTTAAATCTTCCTTTCCGATCTAGGGTTTTCTGAAAAAATGTTTTGGTGTTGCTCTACATTTCTTTCCCTTTCATTTGTGTATTTACCTCTACTGTGCTCCTATATTTTTATCTATCACTGTTTTCTATGTTCTCCTACTGTGTTATGTTCTTGTATGTTCTTCTACCGAGTTTCATACTCTGGTCTTGTATGTTCTTTTTACTATGTTTTATATGCTCCATGCTTGTATTTTTTGCTACCATGTTTTCCATACCGTGTTCTCATAAGATTTTCTATTATGTTCTTGTATTCTTCTTGTGCTATGTTCCAGCATGTTTTCCTACTGTACTTTCCTACTAAGTTCTTAACTTTCCTTACTTTCCTTCTACTAAGCCCGGTTAAAGTTTCTTCTGAAAAACTTCTTAAGAATGATTACTGCTCCTATCAGTGTTTTCCTCTATTTTTCTTCAAGTGCTTCTACTGTGTTTTGCCGGTTACCTTGATATCATGTTTTCTCATGAGTTTTGTTGTTGATAGAAAGCATGCAAGAGGCTTTAATTCTTCTTTGAAACCTTTAGCCTACTTCGACCACTTGTCGTCTCATCTATGTACTTGATTCAAGGCGGAAACCCTAAAATTTGGGGGTTCTGTCATGTTTGATCATATATTTGATCGAATAAGGGTTTTATTTTATAACCCTCTAAATCTTCGAGTCCTTGAATTGAGTTTGGACTTCCTTGTTTTCATATGATTATGACCCTTTTACTAAACTTTTCTACATCAAATTTTCTACTGATTTTACAATCGCGTGGCAATTTTCTTTCGTACTTAACGTGTATGTATGCCTTTTGTATGCGATGAATCTTTCTAAAAAAGGGGCTTTCAACTTGTTATTAATTCAAAATCCGTTTTAAATAGGTCTAATTTATTGTTTGTTGATTTCCCTTAAGTTAAAACCTTTTCCATCTTTCTGACTTTGTTCATTCATACAAAATCTCGAACCCTTTTGATTTACTTGTTGTAATTGATCTCCTTACCTTATTTGCACAAACCGTGTATTGTCAAAATATTATCCTTAAATAAATTTTATGTACTCACCCCTAAATTCCTATTTTGCACAAAGTGTTTGATTAATTTCTTTCAATAATTGGTTTAAACCCGTTTGAATCTGAATCCCTACATTAAAGGGAGTCTTGTGTAATTGATTGACAATCAGTTCTATAATTATTTTCTTACCTTATTTCTTCATGACATTCACACTAAAAATGCATGACCCCTTTTCACATAGCGCACACGATTAACAATCCTACACTACCCACTTTATAATTCAGAACTTCTTCTGCACACATACTCACTTACATATAATAGTATTCTTCCCTCTTGTCTGCATTCTAACTTTCACAAGACTACTGTTTTGTCCCTGTTTGTTTCCTTAAAACTGGTATGTCCTAATTTTAATTTTCAACATCACCATAATGTGTTTACTTACAACTTTCTACATCTATGTCTCTTTACTACTTCTGCAGAGTTATACACTTAAACTAGCATGTTGATTTCCTTTTGCTTGTTTCTGCTATGAATTCATATCCCCTATTTCCCTTTATGTGCTTTAGGTTAAAGTTTAAAACATGGAAATATGCAAGTTATTGTCTATGGATTGAACTTGATCCCTTAGGGGATCCTAACCTCTAGACACTATGTTCTAGTTGGCTTATGGGTGTACCAACACCTCCTTGTTGGGTTATGCCTACTAGTCTACTTTTTTTTACCTCTTTCAACTCCCCATTCCCTAAATCCCTATGTGTACTGTTTCCCTTCCCCTTTCCCCTTTTCAGAATTCTGCACATGCACTCTCTCTTAGTTCCCAAGTTCTGCCCCTCTTGTGAGCCTTGCTTTGGAACCTTGAGTTCCCTCTGAACTTGGACGAGGGCGGGCCCTTCCACACTGCACTTTGGCTTAATATGGTGATACATTTGGGTGTAAGCACTGCCCGAAGTTCTTATGAATATCTTAGGGAACTCTGACACACCCAAGTGGTAGAAAGGCTTTGAAACATGATTTTTATAGTTGGTTAACTTCATACTTCAGATAGGATTTGAATCAGGCTTTCCTTGGTTGTAATTTTCAATTTCTGATGTACTTTCTTTATTTTCTTTGGACTGTAACAACTTTGTAACAAACTTTTGGGGATGGTTTGTGAAAAGGGAGGGGTAACCATGCATGTAAAAGGGTATATAACTTTCCTATATGAATCTCTAATTTTAGCATTTTCTCATATAGCTATCCTGTCTATAAGATTTCTGCATTTTTTATGTAGATACCATGCCTATAAGATTTCTGTATTTTTCATATAGCTACCATGCCTATAAGCATTTATGCATTCTAATTTAGTTACCATGTCTATAAGAACTTCAACATTCTCATTTAGATATCATGTCTATAAGGACTTCAACATTCTCATTTAGATACCATGACTATAGGGATCCTGCACTTTCATGTAGATATTATGTCTATAGCTTCTGCACACGCATGTCGAAATCATGCTTATAGGTCCTTTCTAATTCTTGCATACCCGCTTTTCACTAGGAAAACTCGTCTATAGATCTTAATAACCAAAAATATAATCAGATAGCATGCAACACTTAGATACCATATTGTATAATTCCTGTACTCTTCTATGTCTATAACAATGTTTTAAGTTTGCAAACACATAAAAAGCAATCGCCTCACTTATCTCAAACTAGCAGTAATAACATATTACCAATGGTAGAACTTGTGCTCTTCCAAAACTCGATTTTAACCGGCAACTTTTCTTAATCAGTATGTATTCAATCTATTTCATTCTTTTTCTGAAATCAGTAGATATCATACCTATAGGAGTTTCATCCAACACTTAGGGAAGCCTTAGGATAAACTTATAAACCAAATCAGATAGTATTAGCTACAACCAGCATGCATGCCTGATTCGGGCTTCTTATCTGAATTATGTAATAAACTGGTCTACCTCAACCTCTTTAAATTTTTATTAGACCCTAAACAGTACATGCAAGTCATGCTAACTACTTGTTTTTCTTTGCCTAAAGGAGGTCTATTTGATCATTTCTTTTGTTTACATGCTTCCCCATACTTCTAATATGTGTGTTTTGCTTGTCGCCTTAGTATTTTTACCTTTGAAACCACAAATAAGACCAACCTCTCCTCCATATTTTAAGATTAGTAGTCCCAAGCACCTCCGGAGGCTGATAGGATCGGGGTGGGTAATAGCATGCAATAGGAAAACAAGACTATTCCACGCTTTAATACCTTAACGGGGTGGGAAAATGGTAGATATGGATATGATGACCACGTGATAACACCACGCGTAAGAGTGATTACCGGGTGTTGTGTGGAGTGATTCATATTATTAATAAACCTAGGACCCCCTTTCCTTTGCTCTTTGTTTCTTTTATATTTTTAAAACGTTTCTTCTAAATTAAATCTCTTTAACGCCTTCCGACTTTGTTTATTTTTTTAAAACCTTATTGTAAAAAATCCCCTCTTATTTGAAGCCCTATTTGCCTATGTGTTATTTGTACTTTAAGTCACAACGATAGCTTGTCTAGGAACCACACTAGTGGATTCTGAGAGGTGCCTAACACCTTCCACCTGGAATAATTTCAAGTCCTTACCCAATCTCCGGTTATCCAAACAAAACCCTTCTTAGTGTCCTAAGGAATTTAAATCATTATGCAGCGACTCTTCAATTCTGCTAAACCCAACTCCCAAAAGGGAACGAGTTATCCTTCCAAAATATCATAAAATCGATTTAGTAAGAAAAAGGAGACGCGACAGGTGTCATCACGAAACTCAACGGAGGAGAAATTGGGTCTTGAGACTCTTACTAATCTTGCATGGAAGATTTACCACAACACCAATTGCTTATGGGCAAGACTCCCCATTTATAAGCATTGCAACCTGATCCAGACAACTAGGGCCACTGGAGCCATTAGATATCCTAAATACCTCAAATCCCCTACATGGATATGCATCCTCAATGGATGGAACACTTGTAGTAAGGAAAGAAAATGGGTAGTCCACAAAGGAAATAGGATGAACTTTCTGAGTGATGCTTGGATACCTAATCAACCAACAATTAGGGAGATGATCGAAGGATCTTTTTTCCTAAATGATATAAATGGCAAAGTAGACACTGTCTACAATTCAGGGGCTTGGGATCTCTCCACCATACCCATGGATCTGCCCGCGAGCATTTTCAACTTGATAAATTCTGTCTTTGTCCCCCCAAACCCCACAAAAGATGACAATCTTATTTTGGGATTAATTACTAGTGGATCCTTCACTAACGGTTCTGCTTACTCCTTTATTAGGAAAACTAAAAACAGAATTGCAACAAAAAAGGAAGAACCTTTCAATTGGATCTGGAAACTCCAAGCACCCAATAAAATAAAGAACTCCATCTGACTACTTACCCTGAAAGGGCTCCCTGTTGGGGGCTACCTCCATTGAATTGGGGTCAACTGTGATCCTCAATGGTCTCACTATCATACCAATGAAGAAAAAGTAGACCACATCTTCTTTGAGTGCAGAAATGCAGTCCACTTCTGGAAGGAATTACTATCCAAAGCATCCATTGAAAGCATACAACATAACCCTATCTTTTCATCCCAACAATGGACATTAACTTGGAATACAATTAGGAAAAAACCCTTCAATAGCCACATTCTTTGGGAAAATATCATCCTTTTTTGTTCTCGCACATTTGGCTACGTAGGAACAATAATCTCTTCAATAGCAAAAAAGATAAGATCAACACTACCAACACTATCTCTAAAGCTACAGAATACTCTATGTTGACAAAGAATGCTTTTACCATATAACCCATCAAATCACCACCAAATGGGAGCCACCCAGAAGGGGCTCTTACAAGCTAAATACGAATGGAGCAACTAATGGCAACCCGAGCATAAGAGGAATAAGTGGAGTATTCAAAATCATAATAGGGACAGGATAATTGGATTTATGGAAAATATCCCTCACTTTGCACTACTAAAAAATCGTGTAATTTGGTCCACCAAAACAGAACGACATCCGTCGAAAATCGATAAAAATCGACCAATTTTCGACCGTTTTAATTGGTCGGAAAATAATGGCCGCTAACGTGTACCAACGAAGTTGATCGGAAATTTTAAAGCGTTGGTTTACTGTCAAAATTCAATTTTCGACCGAATTCGGCCGGTAACCGTTAAAGTTTTGTTTTTCTTTTCAAATAATGACTGAAATCAGTCGGAATTTTTCAAAAATAATAATTTTATTTAAATAAATTTTTTGTAGTAAATTGTTAATTTATTGAAAAATAAATATAAATTCATAATTTCTGGGCAAAAAATTTATTTTCGACCGATTTCAGTCGGAAATCTAGGTAAAAATTGGGAAGAAAATGCCTGCTTTAAGCTACACCACTTGCCAATTGTGAGCACGTAATTTTGGACCCAAGCAAATTAGCCCAAAAAATATATAAAAATAATTTTTGTGTGAAACTTATTGATCACTATGTAGAAATACCAGTGTTTATTTTTATTTATTTAAAATAAAGCAAAGAAATTAAAATAAAATACATTTTGTATTAATTAGAAAATACCAAAAATATAATAAGAAAATTACCCTTAATTCTAGAAAAATTATAAAAATTAAAAAGCAAATACAAAGAGATAATAAATTATAGTAGTAATAAAAATACAGAAAAATAATAAATAAAAATATATAATATGAAAATACAAGAAAATACAAAAATAATACAAATACAAAAAAAAATATACAACTTATAATACAAAACTGGACTTTGAAAATGGGCAATTTAGTGGCCCAAACAGACCAGGCCCAAAGGATAATACCGGTCCGTCTATATAAGGAATCAAAATTGATCAAACGGCCCAGAAGTAACGGTTGCACAATAAACAAAACGACATCGTTAATTTAAAATGATAAGGACTGTTCAATTGACTAATCTGTCGGATGAAATTAAATAAACTTTAAACCATACGCTGTCATTTGATGGCCAGTGAATCATGGCCCTTCATCTGGCTTGATCCAACGGTTGAAACACATCGTTGTGCTTTCAATATATTAATACACCTCTGGTATATTCAAGCCATTATACAATATACACCTTATAACTCCCAAACCCTAGCCGCCATGTCTTTCTTCTTCCTCTCCACTTGGGCCACCGGAACCCTACCGGTGGTTCGTTTCTGGTCGTCTTCTCCGACCAGCCTTCACACCCTTAAACCTATTCCTCCTCCTCTTTCACCCCATCACCTTAGTTCCGGCCAAAAACCTTTCCTTCCTCTCAAATCTTGAAAAAGAGGTCGCCAGAACCCTAGCCGGCGACCACCACTTTTGGATCAGTAGTCACCATTAACATCCCTTGACCTTCTCATCATCCTTTTCAACCCCCACTAGGCCAAATCCTTCGAATAAGTCCCAAATGTCTCGAATCTTGAAAAATATTTCGCCGAAACCCTTCTCCGGCGAACACCCCTAACTCTCAAAACCCCTCGTATCAAACCCCTAACCTTCTTCTAGGAGTCTTTCCTACAAAAGACTCGAGGAGTCTGTTGAGATCCAAAAAAATCAAGAAAATGGTCTCAGGGCCTTCTGATGCCGAAAAATCAAGAACAAGAAAGAAAAATGAAGAAAAGAAGCAAAAGAAAGTAAGAAAAGAAAAAGAAAACCAACAGAAACTAAGTATCCCAAACCCTAGTTTCTCTACTGTGCTATTTATTTTGTTCGACTTTGTTACCTGTCAGTCGCATGATATCCTGAAAACTGTTGTATGCTTAAATTCTTCTTACATGAAACCAACTATGGATTTGCATGATATTTTCTGATTAAGTCATTAGTTAAAGTTGCATGCTTTATATAAGTTTAAGTTTCTTACTTGAATAGATATAATTTTGATGGAATGATTCTGATAATGGATTCAACCTATATCCAATTTGTCTTCTGAGTCATGTTAATCGAATGTTTGATCATTATGTGGCTATATCTGTAAGATGTTTAATACTGGCTGTTATTGCGATGTAATTTTGACTTTTGACCTTTTTTAAAATTTCGATTAATTAAAAGGGCTAATTGTTTACTTGGTCATAATTAGGGATATGTTTGTAAGACTGTTTAATGTTGGCTATCATTGCAATACAATTTGACTCTTGATTCTTCTGAATTTCTAATTAATTAGTCGTATTACGGATATATTTGTAAAATTGTTTAAATGTGGGTTATTTCTGCAAGTAAGACTTTGTTATTGACTATGATTGAAAGACTGCTTAGTTGTGGCTATTTGTGAAATCTAGTGTTGACTTTGACCTTTAAAGGTCAAATTGATTTAAGGGTTGGTCGGGTAAATAAACATAAAAAAAAGGGGTTAAAAGGGGAAGGGATAAATGGTGTTCTGTAATTAAACAAAAGGCGTAGGGGTATAAAAGGCAAAGTTGCCTAGTTCTTATGTAATTAACCAAACAATAAAAGGTACCTTAGGTATACTAAAAGGGTAAATAAGTAGAAATCAATAGCAAGTGAGGGTAGTAAAGATATTTAAGGGTAATTGGAATAATATGGATGCAACTGGAACCTTCTAGCAGGGGTTCTAGTGCATTCACGGTTTAAATAAGTAGACTAAACTGAAAATAATTAAAAAGAGTAGGGGTGGGAAATCTGAATATCTAATTCAAATTTCCCTCCCATTTTTACTCTATAAATAGGCCCCTTTAGGCCATATTAAACAGAGGTTCAGAAGATTTGAAATAAAAAATATACTGAAATATTGTTATTATTGTTGATGTTTGAGTGATATTTTAGATTTCTGGTCGCTGTTCTTCATTATTTGGTTGAATTCGTTGGGTTTTCTACTCTGAAATTGAGCTTGTTGATGTGTTATATTACTTTCATTGTTGTGGTTACTTGGATTGCTGCCTATTACTGATCTTCCAGCCTTCTACTCCCCTAGAACTCATTGTTTTCCTCTCAATTTGACCAGGTACGCTACTACCTCTAAAGGATGTAACTAAAGTTTAAAGAAATGAAATGCGCATTAGTTTTCTTTTGTATTTTTGTTTTGATATTACCTGTAGAATTCTTAGAACTTGTGTAATTCATTAGGAATCTGCTGTATAACTTTGGACTGTATGAACTTTGAACTCATATTTACAATAGTGATTAGATAGTAATGTAGGAATTATACTAAATAGATCAGTTTTAAAAATGATCACCTAGATCTAAAATTGAAAACTAGCTAAAATCTAGTTGATTTACTTGTAGATTTGAATCTGTTCTTAAATCAAGCGTAATACAAAAGATGTCAAAATATTTTGTTAATTAAATTCTGAATTAGAAGTTGTTAACGAGAAAAGCGTGAAATGGGTAGCTTTCAATTTCGTTCATAATATCGAATGTTTAAACTAGTCTATGCATATTAACTCACATTAAAGTTCAAAAATCTGTAGTGAAACAGGATTCAAAAATACGAATGAAGTTCTAGATTTAATTTAAAAATATCAATTGTAGATCTAGTTTAGCATTTCCAGTTAAACGAAATAATAGGGTAGTTCTGTATTGAGTAAGTATATGTTTCGAATAATAAAATCAGATTTTATTAATCCGGTAGCTGAACAGTAACATACCAATTAAAATTAGTGTTAATATTTCTGGTATTAAACTTACAATATTTGCTTATATCTATGATTAGTTCAGTAAAAATGTTTGAACCTGCTTTGAACTTAGTAATGATTTGGGCCTGGTCATGAAAAGAGGCCCATATTCAACCACTATGGCATGAGTGCCCCGTGAGAGAAAAATACAAATACTAACTGGCCTTTAAATAGCCTTGTGCACTTGTGCACTTCTGTTAAGTCAGCCCAAATTCCAGGCCCAATAAGGTATAGTGGCCTGGATCCAAATAGATGATAATATGAACTGTTAGAAAACTGCTAAGAATCATTTCTAATAAGGAAAAAATAGAATTAGAAAATATAGTACACAATAGGTTTGACTTTAAAAAGTGAAATGGGATGAGCCTCGTCGTAAGGCAAAAATGCGCGGGGCCCTCAATAAATTATAAAATTTTAGACTCGGAAGTATCGTTTAGCTAATTCCACGATCTTTCCCAAAGTAATGAAGAATAGACACCATTAGGCACAATTTTAATATACATTCTCATGAACGGGTGCACATTTATGTGACCCAAATCCTACTCCCAACGAAGTCAAAATATATCCAAAGCCACAGGCGTACTGGTACGACGTGGTCAAGGATGCATTTTCACGACGTTGCAATTCTTAAAATTCAAAACGTGGAATACTGATGCACATGATTTAAATATACAATTGAAAGCAGATAAATCAAAAACAACAGTTGAGCGACCGTGCTATAACCACGGAATCCGAGAGTGCCTAACACCTTCTCCCGGGTTAACAGAATACCTTATCCTAATTTCTAGTTCACAGACTGTAACATAGTCAAACTTTCCTCGATTTGGGATTAAATAGGTGACTTGGGACATCATTATATTCTCAAGTGGCGATTCTGAAAATTTAAATAACCAATCCTATTCCGACTGTCCTTAAATTGGAAAAAACTCATCTACGCCCTCATGGGTATCGTAGTATTAAAAAAGGGAGATGTGATACCAATTACAACTAATATACCTCCTATAATGGGAACATTACATTGTTGCATTCAACTATAATTAATCAATAACAATTAACTATCTAACAACAACAATTAACTAACAAAAATAATAAACTAACACTAACAATCATTATCTAACAACAGCCACAACAACAATGCCAACCACAACCACAACCACAATAACAAATATACAAATATTCAATAACAAAATAATATCAACAACACAATCATCATTCAAAACTAGTCTCAACTAAATAAGAGTCAAGTTCAATACTTTGTTTAACAATACACATCATTCAATGAGTGTTTTATATAGCACATCTCCATCTTCGTTCCTATAAGCTTCATGGTCGGCATGGTTCGAAGGATCATGACGAGAAGTATTTGCACATGGGGAAGGCTCACGAGACCGAAGAATAGGGAAAACATAACTAGCAAGAAGATTAGCCAGCTCACCTTGAAGGAGATTAAATTATTGGTCCCTCTGTCAAGACCCAAACCCCGGTCGTGATGACGCTCAACACCTTGTTAGGAAAGACCGACCTTTAGAACATTCTCAACCCAAGTTACAAAGCTCTTTATCAGTTATTTGAATTTAAAACATCAATTAAGAAAAATTTCAGTCTGTGATAGTAATAAAAATGGTGCGGAAACCACAATAATATCAAACAGCCCATATCAGATCTGGCGTCGCGAGCTAGAGCCTCTAGATACAACTGAGCAACATCACATACATATGAAAGTCTAGAAGCGGAAGTAAAAGAAAGACAAGAGGAGAAATCGGGTCCTGCGAATGCCAGCAGCTACCTCGATGACTCCAATAAATGAACTAGGCAGCAACAACAAACTCAGCTATGCCTCTGGGATCCCTATATCTGCACACAAGGTGCAAGGAGTAAAGTGAGTACTCCAACTCAGTGAGTAATAGAAATCAATAACAACTTAAAGTAAGAAAACTCGTAAGAACACTACACAGTTCTATAAACAATAGTAAAGGCAGTAAAGAATAGATAATCAGGGAAAACCCATGAAAATCTCTCACAGTCCAACAATTTACCAATACTGCTGCGACGTGCAGCCCGATCTGTACATAATACTGCTGCGACATGCATCCAGATCCAATAATAGCAAATACTGCTGCGGCGCGCAGCCCGATCCAATAATAATAGTCGACTGCGCTCACTGGGGGTGGCAGATTCCGAAGGGGCTCCTACAGCCTAAGCGCTATAATATTGTGGCGTGCAGTCCAATCCATATAATATATCACTATGGTGTGCCGTCCGATCCATATAATATACTACTACGGCGTGTAGTCCGATCCATATATGTATATGTATATACTGTTGCGACGTGTTGCCCGATCCGGTGTATATCAAACACCCTGACTATGGGGTCCTTGGCCCCTCTCAGTCAATATAGACTTGGCCTCTTGGGCCCACTCAGCTAAGATGGGGTTTTCAACCCCACGTATTCCTCATTTAGAGTAAAAATTACTAAGATCGATTCATATTATGTTTTAAAGTTAAGGATTTGACTGAGAGTATGTTTTCAACAGGTAAAGTGAGGCCAATTTGCTCAACATGCTCCATAAGGGTTCTACAGATTGGCACAAGGCCCCAAACAGGGCAACTAGCCCAAAATATACTGATATAAACTCAGTCTCAGTCAAAAATATAGTAGAGTCATCAATCGACATGGACCGAGTCTAAATCCCCAGCAATAATATCACCACGCCCAGCATATAGCGCGTATCTTAACTCAACATAGCACTACATAGTGCAAATACAGGGTCTCAAACCCTCAGTACATCATTTATAATCATTACTCACCTCAAGCCGGCCTAAATCCTAGCTCGCCTTGTGCTTCCCTCGCAAGTTAATCTCCTCGTGCGTAAAATCTGACCAAAACTACAAGGAATAGGTTATAATAAGCTAATGGGACATAACCCAATTGAAAGAACTCGAAAAACACCCAAAAACACGAAGTTGGCAGAACCTGAGCCCTGAGCCCACTTCTTAAAAATTACAAAATTTACAACACCGGATTCCTTGTCTCACCACGAGTCTGTACATATCAAATACATATAAATTGGAGTCCATTTGTCCCCTCAAATCATCAATTCAAACTCTCTTAAGTTTCAAACCTTAACCTCCATTTTTAGCATTAAACCCCTGGAATTTCAGTGTTTAATCCTTGGTTTTACATTATATAGACATAATCCGAGTCCATTAGTTCATACCTGATGAAACCCCTTTGAATTCTCTCCAAAATCGCCCAAGAATCGCATAAGTCGAAGTCCAAAATATTTTCCTTCTCTTTTCTAATTCGTGAACACTGTTCACTTAATACGCAGGTCGATTTCCGCTTATGCGGTTATTTTACCGCACCTGCGGTCACCGTATTTGCGCCCAAATGACCGCTTATGTGGTCTGACTTAAACCTCCAGGGACCACTTCTGCGGTCTTAAATCGCACTTGTAGTTGTAGCTTCTGTGCCAATATGACCGCTTATGCAGTCTCCACTTGAATCCTCAAGACGGCTTCTCAGGTCTTAAACCACTTATGTGGTGTCCGCTTTTGTGGAATGCCTTCCGCTTCTGCGTAATATGCCAAGCCGTCAAGGACTGCTTTTGCGACCCCTTAGCTGCATCTGCGGAACCGCTTCTGCGGCTCCTTTTCCGCAGATGCAGAAATACAAGAAGCCAGAAAAATCAGACCTGCTATATGCTTCAAAATTCCCGTTTAACCACCCGAAATCACACCGAGTCCCCCAGGACCTCAACCAAAGGCACCAACACATCCTAAAACCTTATTGAAACTTGTTCCAATCCTCAAAACATGTAAAACAATGATAAAACCATTAAATCACATCGAATTCAAGCTTAAGTTTCTTCAAAACTTCCGCAATATGCATTCGATCAAAAACCCAACCAAACAACGTCCGAATGTCCTGAAATTTTGCAGACATATCCAAAATCACCTGAAGAAGCTAAGGCAACTCTCGGAATTCCATTCCGATCCTTGGATCAAAATCCCACATATCAATCGGAATTCGCTAAAATTCAAACTTCACCAATTCAAGCCTAATTCTATACCGGACCTCCAAATTCAATTACGATTGCACTCCTAAGTCACAAATATCCCCCAAAGCTAACTGAATCACCAGAATTCACGTCTGAACCCTCTAACTACATAGTCAACTCCCGGTTGAATTCTCCAAGGCAAGCTTCCTTCCAAGAGGCTAAGTGCCTCATTTCCAACTAAAACCAACTCAATTTTACCCGATCAACTCAAACACTAATATTGAAATGTAAATCAACAAAATATGGGGGAAACATGGCGGTAACTCATGTGACGACGGGTCGGGTCGTCACATCCCCCTTTCTAGCTGAACTTGAAGGGTACCAAATTGTTCGTCTCTATTTTGTTCTCTAGCCTTTGTCTCTTCAGGCTATGTTGTCAGCTTTGCGATCCTCCCTTCATAGACAAGATAGTCAACCTATCAATTGCCTCGCCTTGGGAGAAAGTCCCTACACCTTCCAATCTAACCCTGTAGCACCAAAATGATTTCCTTGGAAGTCCGTATGCTATCCCTTTTTTAGGACCACCTACAACATCCAACCATATCCTCTGCGCTTCTTTATCCGAAAGCTGTGGTCACTCGAGTTGCTCATTCGATGGCAAGCTTTTAGTATACTCCTCCACATTGATCTTGCAGCGACCCTTTATTTAGAAGATATAAAATTATTAACTATATAATATTATAAATATTTATAGTAGTTATGAAACTTACATATGCAGTCTCCGCCGGTCCTTGACCCATCCACTTGGATCTATAGGTGCCTTCTTCTACCGGATGTGAGTCTCCATGTAGAACTCATCATGAGCCATCTTTCTCCCATTTTTTCCCTACAAATATATACTATAATATAATAAAAGATGTTATATATATATATATATATATATATATATATATATATATATATATATATATATATATATATATATATATTAGATGTAAATATTTAAGGAATTACTAGTAGTCTCCTTGTTGTCCCTATGCTTCCTGCACCTACACAGTGCAAGAAGCCACCCCTCTCAGATGCTCGGGTCTTCTTTTCCAGATCACTCTTCTTCTCGAATTTCTCGATGGTCCAATACCTCTGCAAATACTCCCATAAATGAGGTAGAACCCATGAAGGCTTCTTGTTGATCTTTTGAGCGGAGCAGTAGGAATCAGATAGTCTCTTACGACATTTGTACTCGCAATTTGCACAAAGTTCACTGTTATGCCGGTCCACCCATGCACAATTAGTCTGCAAATAAAGTATCAAATGTTAGATAAAAATATTTTTAATATAATGCTTAAATAGATAAGAATTGTATTAAAACCTTAAATTCGTTGAACATTTGGAAAGTCACTCCAAGTCGAATAGGGTGCACTAACAACATGCCAAAATTTTCAATGATTGTTTTTGTAACCCGATTATTAGGTATGAAAATGCAACATATCAATTACATTTAATAAACAAGAGTGGCTATTATAATTCAGAAAAAATAAAGAATTAATAAATAAATCTTACCCATTGCCCTTAGGCCTGATGATCATCCTATGATAACGATCATACCACACTTCATCTGGATCATCATCCGATGAATCTGAAGCATGCGCGATCCACACCCATGCATCAAAATATGAGGAGAGGGAGAAGGGGTCCCTGATAAATATGGCTGCGATCCACACCCATGCATCGATCTTGACCCATGTTGCGGTCCGGCCAGCTGTAATCTATATGGATGCGATCCAGCTGGTGATGAAGCAAATAGAGCAGATGAAGGATGTATGGCGGAGGATGATAATAATATTGTTGGGATGGCGAATCACGGATAGTATGATGAGTAGATAGATGTGGTGGAATAGATGTGTACCTAGAAGATTGTTGCCGGTCATTAGCAGAGGGATACAAATGTAGAGTGGAAGGAAGTAAGGGTGTACTACCATCATCATGATAACGGGCTTTTTATCCTTCCTAGAGCTACCTTCACCCTTATCGATTGATAATATGTGAATTTGACTATAATTATGCCCTAAATAATCACACTTTGTTGTTGAATTAATATTGTTTGTGATGATAAAATGCTTTTATTGGTGTTTATTGGTGTGTTATAGGTGCACATGAGCCATTGGATACTAAAGGAGCTATTTTGGAGTCACAAGATAGTAAAAAGGCCAAGTGAAGAGTTGAAGTGAAATTAGCTTGAAGAATTGAAGAAAGTATCCGGATTACTGTTCATCCGCGGTTCACTCGCGACCGCGGATGAACTGCGGAAAAACAAGCTCGCGAAACTTTAGAAGATTCAGATGCAGTCTCTGTTCGCGGTTCGTCCGCGACCGCGGATGAACCGCGGAAGGCACGGTAACTTTTAGTCCTAATTTTGTACAAACTCAATTTTTAAGCCCTAAACCCTTTATATAAACCTCTAGTCCACCCAAAAGAGGCAAGCATTGTATTATTACCTACTTTTGTAAGATTATTAGTAAGAGAGAACTTTCTCAACTTATTCCTTTCTTTTATATCAATTATTTGTTTATGAATTCAATTATTATTCGTGTTTCTTTGATCATGAGTAGCTAATTTCTTTTCTAAGGTTTTGATGGAACCTATTGAGTGATGAACTTCTCGTTTATGTGATTACAAACTGTTAGCTAGATTTTTATTTGTTCAACTTCGTTCTTGTTGTAGTTAATTGGTAGGATCCCCAATTAGCTGTGCCTATTTAGTGTGCATAACTTAGAAAAGAGTGCATATTTAGGTATATTGTTGAACAACACCACACCTAGGTTATTGGAGGAATCTATAACTTTAGGCGTAAAGACGAGATTAGGAATAACGAAGTCTTGGGTGCAATCTTAAGTGAACTATTCAAATTAAAGCTAGCTAGGGTAGCTCTGGAGAGTGCACTAGTAAATTATTGTAGTTGCTCGGGAGAGGATTACGGTAAAAATAGCGTTCATGATTGATATAATATATTGACAATTTGTATGAGCATAAACAGAAGGGATTCCATCAATAAGGGAAATCAATACCTTAGACTTTCTCCATATTATATACCAAATATTAAATTCTTTCTTTTAAGTCTTTTAATTCTTGCAAAAGTAGTTGTTCGAAAACTCACAAAAATATATTCAAAATTTCGGAACTTGCTTCAGAAGTGTTCTTGGGTTGTGAAAGTTGTAATTGGTAGGTTAATTCTCTGTGGGATCGATTCTGGACTTATTAGACCAGGTTATATTGACTACGACCGTTGCTTGGACGTGAATAAATTTTGGCGCCGTTGCCGGGGAATTAACAGAATTATCAATTTCCATTGACAGAACTACAAGATTGTTGTGTAGTTAGGATCTTTCTACACTTTACATTGCATATTTTGACGGTTGTTGATTTGGGCACTCAGGTGCATGCCTATAAAATCTGCAAGGACCGGAGAACTAATTGAAGGACTCATAGACCCCGAGCAAACCTTCCGGGCGTAACAGGGCTATCAAACAAATTCAGCAATCTCAGCAACAAATCAAACTAGACTTTGACATGGGTGACATGAATGACCCAAACCATCAAGCTAGGTTAAACATGCAAGAGGCGCAGGAGGCACAGGAAGGTGCACTATTTGACTGGGCACAACCCACAACGGATAATTTGGCAACTGCCATCGTTGTGCCAGCGGTTCAAGCTGAATCTTTACAGATTACTAACAACATGCTACACTTGTTGCAAAACAAGGGATTATTCTCTGGGTCTCAGGTTAAAGATCCACAACAGCACCTGAAGAACTTTCTCTCGATATGCAAGACACAGAGGCAACCGAATGTAACGCCGGAAGCCATCAGACTATTGCTTTTTCCGTTCTCAGTTATAGGGGCTACACATGTATGGCTAAAATCACTCCCCATAAACTCTATTGCAACTTGGGATGAGTTGGTCAAGCAATTCCACAACAAGTTTCATCCACCTAACAAGACATCTCAACAAATTGATGAGATTGTGAGCTTCAAGCAGAAATCAATAGAGACATTACATGAAACTTGGGGCAGATTCAAGGGTATGCTTGTTATGTGTCCTCACCATGGGATCCCTGAGCAGATGTTGGGTCAAAGGTTCTACATGGGGCTTTCGGATAGTATGAAGAATATTGTAGATGCTTCAGCAGGTGGGGCTTTTCTGAGCAAGACTTGGAGAGAGGGATAAAATTTGCTAGACAAGATGGCTCAAAATTCTGAGTGGACGATCAGGAATGCTCCTATCACTCCAGTGGTACACTCTGTACCTCTAAATCCGTCCAACACTCTAGAGGAGAACACGACAACCTTATTGACACAAATGAGCATCCTGACGAAGAAGGTGGAAGAATCAGGGGTCAAACATCAGGTTCATATTGTTGACACTACAAATGGTGGTTTATGCACATCTTGCATTAGCCAACCCATAGGTAATCCATGGGCTGCAGACCAAGAACATCATCATCATCATGAAGACATGAATTATGTGGCTAATTATGGAGGGCAGCGATAGGATAACCAGAGTTGGGGTCAGCAGTCTCCACAGCAGTACATGCCTCCTCAGCCACAATATAATGCAGCAGGTATGAGGCCAACACACAACATGGCTCCATATCTTAGACCTCAGAATTTCAGCAATCAGCATCAGGGATATCATCCACCTCTACCACAGCATGGGGGTAGACATGACGATGGGTTCGCAAGGTTGGAAGCTATGATGCAGTAGGTAATTGGGTCAAATGCCAAAACCAATGAAAGGATAGACACACATGATGCAGCTATCAAGAATATTGAAGTACAGGTGGGCCAGATTGCTATGTCTCTTCAACAATCGTCCTTAAGGGACATTGCCTGCAGATACACAAACAAACCCAAAAGATCAAGTTCCAAAGCAGATGATGGCAGTGACTTTGAGAAGCGGTAGAGATCTTGATGCTGAGAATGAAAGTGAAAAAATTGATAGACAGGCTGAGACATCCACTCTATTGCCCATTGAACTGGACGAGTCCACAGGGTTGACAGAAGTTACAGTCCAGCCAGTTGCTGAAAATAAAGAGATGCAGCAGGGAACGGAGAAAGTAGCTGAACAGGTAGAGCAGCAGGTTGAAGAGAAAATGATAGAAAAAGAAAAATCCCAAGTCATTGGGAAGAAGAGGCCTCCACCACCATTCCCCCAAAGGTTGGCCAAGCACCAAAAAGAAGAGCAATAAAAAAAGTTCTTTGATATGCTCAATCAATCCAGGTAAACATTCCTTTAATTGAAGGTTTGAAAGAAATGTCTGGGTATGCTAAGATGATGAAAGACTTGATGTCGCGGAAATTTTATTTCCAAGACTTGACCACCGTGACTCTTATTCAGACTTGTAGTGCAGTGGTCTCTAGACCCATTGTTGAGAAGCTATCTGATCCAGGTAGCTTCACCATTCCATGCACTATGGGAAATTATGCCTTTGCAAAGGCATTGTGTGATTTGGGGGCGAGCATTAATCTCATGCCCTTGGTGATTTATAAGAGGCTAGGCATTGGGAGAGCCAGGCCTACCTCCAGGTTATTACAGCTTGCTGACAGGACAGTTAAGCGTCCATTTAGTATATTAGATGATGTGCTTATCCAGGTGGGGAGGTTCGTGTTTCCCGCTAATTTTGTGATTCTTGACTGCAAGGTGGACGAGGAAATTCCTATAATCTTAGGAGGACCATTCCTAGCCATCGGGAGAGCTTTGATTGATTGTGAGACTAGGGAACTCAAAATGAGGTTGAATGATGAGGAGATCATATTCAATGTGCAAAAATCCATGAGGTGCCCTAGCGAGTTCGTGAACTGCTCTCTTATTGATGCGGTTGATGTGATAGTGGAGACAGACGATGTAGAATTGACCATTGAAGATCCACTTCGGGCATGCCTAATGAACTTAGAAGAGGTAAATGGTGAAAGTCTAACAGAATGGGTACTATCTCTGGAAGGCAAGGGGTTTTGGGAGAGAGAGCTTGAATTCGAGCCTCTACATTTAGAGAAAAGAGAGACCCCTCCTGCAAAGCCATACATAGAAGAGCCACCAAAGCTGGAGCTTAAACCACTACCATCTCATCGGTTTGTTAGATGTGCAGGCTCAAAAGCTTATACAGGTACTAAAAGAATGCAAGACTGCCATTGGGTGGACCATGGCAGACATAAAGGGGATCAGCCCCGCATACTGCATGCATAAGATTCTCCTGGAAGAGGGACACAAACCTTCCAGGGAACATCAAAGAAGGCCAAACCCAAACATGAAGGAAATGGTGAAGAAAGAGGTAATCCAGTGGCTAGACGCGAGAATCATTTTCCCAATCTCTGATAGTAGCTAGGTTAGCCCAGTTCAATGTGTGCAAAAGAAAGGTGGCATGACGGTGGTGAAACATGATAATAACTAGTTGATCTCAACTAGAACCGTCACCGGGTGGAGAATATGCATGGACTATAGGAAACTGAATCTAGCCACTCGCAAAGACCACTTCCCACTTCCCTTCATTGATCAGATGCTTGACAGATTGGCAGGGAGGTCACACTTTTGTTTTCTGGATGGGTACTTGGGGTACAATCAAATCTCCATAGCCCCCGAGGATAGAGAGAAGACCTCCTTCACATGCCCATATGGCATTTTTTCCTTTAGGAGGATGCCACTCGGACTATGCAATGCACCCGCCACATTTCAAAGGTGCATGATGGTTATTTTCACCGACATGGTGGAAGACATTATGGAGGTGTTCATGGATGATTTCTCAGTGGTAGGGAATTCATTTGATGAATGCCTTGTCAATCTGACAAGAGTGTTGAAACGGTGCATGGAGACGAACTTAGTGCTAAACTGGGAGAAGTGTCATTTTATGGTACAAGAAGGTATAGTATTGGGGCACCGGGTTTCAAGCAAAGGTATTGAGGTAGACCGAGCTAAAGTTGATGTCATTGCAAAGTTGCCTCCACCAACATCCGTCAAGGCCATTAGAAGCTTCCTTGGACTTGCCGATTTTTACCGGAAGTTCATTAAAGACTTCTCCAAGATCTCAAACCCTCTCTGTAAGTTACTTGAAAAAGATAACCCCTTTGTTTTTTTTGATGAATGCAAGATTGCTTTTGAGGAACTGAAGAAGAGGTTGGTCATAAAACCCATCATCATTTCCCCCGACTGGGAGCAACCGTTTGAGCTAATGTGCGACGCAAGTGACTATGCAGTGGGGGCAGTGCTTGGCCAAAGGAAAGACAAGATGATGCATCCAATCTACTATGCTAGTAGGACATTGAGTGGAGCACAACTGAACGACACAGTGACGGAAAAGGAGATGCTTGCGGTCGTGTTCGCGTTTGACAAATTTAGGTCCTATCTCATAGGATCCAAGGTAATTGTATACACTGACCATGCAGCCTTAAGGTACTTAATTGATAAAAAGGACTCTAAGCCGCGCCTAATTCGTTGGGTGCTGCTTCTCCAAGAGTTCGACCTTGAAATACGTGATAGAAAGGGCACCAAAAATCAAGTCGTTGATAATTTGTCATGACTTGAAGGAGCTGAAATTGTCAAAGAGAGTGGGGAAATTCTGGAAACCTTTCCAGACGAGCTGCTGCTCACCACCACTCTCCTTGAAGTGCCATGGTATGCAGATTATGCAAACTACCTGGCCAGCGGTATTGTTCCTCACGACCTATCATCGGTACAGAGGAAAAGATTTTTTCGTGAAAACCAGTTTTATTATTAGGATGAACCCTATTTGTTTAGGATATGTCTCGATAACATGATCCGGAGATGCATCCCCAAGATCGAACCATCTTCTATTTTGCAGGCATGTCATGCTTCAACATATGGTGGTCACTTTGGAGGAGTGCGAACAGCCGCAAAGATACTTGAGCAGGTTTCTATTGGCCAACGGTGTTTAAAGATGATCACTTGTGGGTGAAAGATTGCAACGAATGTCAACGCACCGGGAACATCTCCCGGCATCATAAAATACCAATGAACCCAATTCAACAAGTGGAAGTGTTTGGCGTCTCGGGAATAGACTTCATGGGGCCCTTTGTCAGCTCATACGGTAATAAGTACATACTTATTGCGGTAGACTATATGTCCAAATGGGTGGAAGTTGTAGCATTACCCACCAATGATGCTAAGGTGGTGGTGGGATTTCTGAAGAACATTTTCACCCGTTTCGAGACTCCAAGGGCTATCATCAGTGATGGGGGTGCACACTTTTGCAACCGGGCATTCGAGAAATTATTGGCCAAATATGATGTGAAACACCGAGTTGCTACTCCATATCACCCGTAGACCAGCGGGCAAGTTGAGGTCTCCAACAGGGAGATAAAGAGTGTATTAACAAAACAGTGAACGCCACGAGGACCGATTCTTCTAGGAAGCTTGATGATACATTATGAGCATACAGAACAGCATGCAAGACACCAATCGGCATGTCACCATACTAATTGGTGTTTGGGAAAGCTTGTCATCTACCTGTGGAACTAGATCACAAAGCATGGTGGGCACTGAAGCAATTGAATCTCAGCTGGGATGAAGCGGGGAAATCTAGAATGACCGGGTTGCACGAGTTCGAAGAATTCCGGTATCTGGCCTTCGAGAGCACAAAACTATATAAAGAGTGGATGAAGCGGATTCATGACCAGAACATCATAGAGCGTAACTTCAAAACCGGGGACAAGGTACTGTTATACATTTCTAGATTACGGTTGTTCCTCGGCAAATTAAAATCAAGGTGGTCAGGCCCTTTTCGGGTAATTGAGGCATTTGATTCGGCCGCTGTGGAAATTCTAACCATTGATGGTTCACGCATGTTCAAAGTAAATGGATAGCGGTTGAAACTTTATGTTGGCATGGATGACATCGAGGACAAAGTGAAACTACGGTTAGAGGAACCTCAAAGGTCTAGCGAGCCTTAAAATGCGCTAAGTTGAGTCGTGCAGCGACGTTAAATCAGGCGCTACGTGGGAGGCAACGCACGTACTTGTTGTAAGTATACTCATTATAGTTAGTCTATATAAAAAAAAAAAAACTGACCAGCGAAAAAAAAATTTAGAGAAGGTCTCTGTTCGCGGTTCATCCGCGGTCGCGGACGAACCGCGAAAAAAGACCCTCTCTGAACTTGACTGTTCGCGGTTCATCCGCGACTGCGAACGAACCGCGAACGACCGCGGTTTGTCCACGACTGCGAACGAACTGCGAACGACCGCGGTTTGTCCGTGACTGCGAACGAACCGCGAACGACTGCGGTGAGTTCCGCGGTGGACAGAAAAATAAATTTATTTCAATATCTCCCCCCCCCTCCCCCTTTTTAATAACCCTAAACATAACACCCCCCTCCCTTATTTTTCAAAACCCAGCCACCTCTCTCCCCCCAAATTCCCTCTCTCTCTCTAAATTTCTCCTCCTTCTCTCTACCATCTCTCTTCCATTCTTCTCCCAACAACTCTTCTACTTCAATCTTCTTCTTCTCCAACACTCCATAGTAAGTTTTCTTCTTTTATTCTTCTTTCTTTCTTCTTTTTTCTCTTTAATTTTTTTCATTATTTTTGTAGAATTAATTAGTTTAATTGTAGTTTAAAGTGTAAAAATTGTATTATATCTTGCTTTCTAGTAGAATCTATGTAAATTAGTTGCTTGTGTAGCATAGTTTTAGTATAATTTTTGTAGCATTATTGGTATTGTGAGGTTGTTGGTAGAGTTGGTGTTGTTGGGTCTACAATTATGTTAATAATGTTAATTTTGTTGTTTTGGAGACCCAATGTGATGGTTGATATAATTGGTGAGTGGTTGGCCAAGGTGGGAAACTGTTTGTTGTAGTATTTGGTTATTGAATTTTTAGGGGAGATATTGCCCAACTTGTGAGTTGTTTGTTGTTTATATAATTTGAGATGGTGTAGGTTTAATTGGGTCATGTTAGATTGCCAAAAGAAATAAGTGTGGGTTGCTTGAGGTGAATTGGTGAATTTGTTAGATAAGTGGTTAAGTGTAGGAATTATGGGATGATAGCACTAAAGAGAAGATTGTGGTAATCCACGGATGGTGAAGTCTGAGTAGCCAACCGATGTTTTAATATTATGCAAATTGTTTTTGGTTGTTTCTCTTTTGTGCAGGATCATGGCTCCTAAAAGATCAAGGCAAGGAGCAAGCTCGTCTAGGCGACCAACATATGACGAGTTGAGGTTCGCCAGCGAGGAGGCGGAAGCTGACTTCCACGCCAAGGCGACTAGGGCTTGTCTCTAGGAAATTGAAATTGATAGGTTAGTCATTCGGTCTGAAAAGCCTGACATATATGATGAGATCCGCCGCCGCGAAATGGAGTTCCTATTCGATGCACCGACCCTCGTGAACAAAATGCTGGTTAGGGAGTTTTATGCCAATGCTCCCTACGGGATGGCTAGGAGGGTATTCGTCCGAGGTAAGTACGTCTACGCCCATGCACATGCTATTAGGCAGGCTCTTAGACTGCCAAATTTTACTAGTGACGTGGACTACTACCACGATAGGCACGATGTCACCTGGGACATCTTAATTGAGGCCTTATGTGTTGATGGCATCCCTATTTGGATAAGAAACAAAACACTCCACTCTAACTGTTTCACACACATTTCTAAATGCTGGTTTTCAATCATATGTAACCGGCTCTTGCCCTCCAGCAACACCACTGATGTAAACTTTAATAGGGCACTTCTAACATGGTGTTTTATCACCCAGCAGGACGTGGACATCGCCTGCTTGATTAGTGACAAGATGGTGATGAGGGGATCCCTCAAAGTTAAGGGTTTTTATTACCTATCTATCATCGATCATCTGCATGAATTAAAGAAAATATTAAAATTGAGAATATAAATCTATATAAGTTGAGAGAGCTTGAAAAATTGAACATGCTTGTCGTATTTATCGACATATCCTTCATCTTAACTAATTTCATTTTCATTAGGTAATTCTTCATCCTCATTTTCTATGATTGTTATTTCCTCCATATCAACTTCTTCCAATATGCATTGAGAATGCTCCAAGTAATTTTCTAACTGATCATCCACCATTTGGTTAACACTTGAGGTATCATTTGGTAAGCAACATCTAGCACATTCTCAACTTCCACCCTACCAACAAGCTTTATTTTTATTACAACCAACCAATCTGCCTTATCCCTCTGCAATGGATATGGAGCATAGTAAATTTGCCTAACTCTTTCTGCAATAATAAAAGGATCATAGCGATTATACTCCCTTTTTTTTATTAATGTAAGGCCCCGTAAAATTTTTGTGCTTGAAACCCAGTAGTCGTGGTGTCATGGTCCGAATAAGGTGTTAGGAGTGCGTAGAATAGCTCGCCGCGGTTCGGAACCTTGGTAGTGATTTAAGTTTCAAAAATTAAAAGGATAAATTTTCCATAAAATGTCAATTATGCGGTCAGGAACGCGATCGCAGATCTGCTATGCGGACCGCATTCCTACCGCAGAGTTTAACAGAATGTTTGGAATAATCATGTTGAAAATGCGGTCAAATATGCGATCGCAGAATGGAAATGCAGATAACGATATCTATCGCATAATTTCTTGAGAATTTTTGAGTGTCAAATCTGCGATGCAATCTGCGACCGCAGAACACGAATGCTGACCGCATTTTGGTCGCATAACAGAACATGTGCATTTTTTGGGAAATTCTACGGTCCATTATGCAGACCGCATGTTGATTCTGCGATCGCAGATGCGACCGCAAAATTGACTCGGCCAAATTGTTTTATAAAATTTTGACCCGACCCCTTCTTTAATAAAACACCTCCAACCTTCATTTTTCTCATATTTTCTTAGCAAAACAAGGGAGAGGAAAGAGGGATTCTAGAGAGAGAAATCTAACTATCTTCAAAGATTATTCCAATTTTTTGGTCTGGAAGATCCTAGGGAAAAAGTTATCTTCCCCAAATCTCTAAGAGGTAAAAACCCTAGTCATTTTCCTCTAATTTTTTATTTTTCAAAGGTAAAGGAAGAATTGCATACAATAGCTTCTGGAAATAGAATGTGATACTCATACATGTTATTTGAACTTGAATTTTAGTAAAAAGAAGTGGGTAAGAGTAAGAGTTTGCAAAAACGGAAGTTGGCAACTTAGGATAACTTGGGTGAGCTTAAGTAAGAGATTTAAGGAAGTAAATTCGACTCCATGTATGTATGGATAACTTAGATTCTTGTGAAACCGCCCTTATGTGTGCAATTCGTGTGGAATGTGTTAATTTGAGAAATTGTTTGTAATTCTTTGATTTTATTGTTGGGTATCAACTTGATGTTGAACTATGTGTGGCGTGGTATGGAATATGAACCGAAAGATAAAAAGGGGATTGAATTTGGTAAAGAATTGAGAACAATTGTTGTGATGGCATACCTGGTTTCTTGTGGGAAAGAAATGAAACACTTGAATTGGGATAAATTGTCGAACATAATGGTATGGGTACTCTCAAATATGGAAACATTGTAACTTGGTTGTGATACTGGTTTGAAAAATATTTGAAAGCATGAACCAATTTGTAAATTGCTTATTTGCACTTGTTGTGATCTTGTGTAGTGCCTTGTTTGATGTTGTGATTGTTGTGATTGAAACTGTACAGTGGGATTGGATTGCGCGTCGCAACACGAAGTAATAAGGTGTGGGTTGGGGTGATAAGGGTGGCCGAGGTAATAAGGGTGGCCGAGGTAATAAGGATGGAAAGCGATCGAAATCGCCATTGAAATTGATATGAAATCATTGATGTGAAATTGTGAAAGGAGACAACAGGAGAGTTTGCAACTTGTGGGGCACTGATTGCCCCTTTGTTTGACTTGATTGTGATTTCCGTGATTTTTTGGTTGTTGTTGCCTTCCTTATTGATCTTAAATTGTGCTTTGGGCTAAGAACTACTTGAAACGAGGTTAATGTGGGAACATGATTGGCTGGCCTTATTATTTCTTGGTTTAATCTTTTGTTACCTTATCATCGTGATTTACTTATTTAATGGCTTGAGTTTACTTGGGACAAAGCTTGTCCATATATACCAGTACAATTCCAGTGTACTGACATCCCTTTTGCCAGGGACGCTACATTCGTGTTATGATTGTAGGTGGATTGGTAGCAGGTACTTCAGCTCATCGGCAGTAGCATCCTTTATCTTCGACTGCCCGTCTTGGTGAGCCCCTTTTCTCTCGGTGCCCTGTGTGGCTCATGCCACTTCTGTTTAGACTTTATTTTGATTTTGTGTAAGGTATAGCCGGAGCCTTGTTACCGGAAAGTATTGTATCATCCCTTGTATCCTAGAGGCTCCGTAGACAGTAAACTGTGGGACTATGGCCTATGTACGTATATATATGTCGGGCGTTGTAAATTGTAAACTCGTTAGTAATGTTAATAGTGTGGTTATATTTGAAAAATGTGAATTCAGTTATAATTGGTAAGATATTTGGCTTTTAAGTAATAAACAACACGGGGGTAACGCGCGGGTTAGGAAAGGCACCCAGGTCCGCTTAACTGAGGCTGCCAGGTCAGGCCCCGGTCATGTCCCTCGAATTGGGGCATGACAATTAACCTGAATTATGTTATACTGTGAGTGTACATCTATACCTCTTCTAGGTGTCGGGTCAAACCACTTGCATCGGAAAAGTATGATCTTCTTTTTGGACAACCTGAATATGACAATTCTAAAATCTCTTTGATCACACCATAATAATCATTTTACCCATCTTGGTTGCCTTCACCACATCACACTCCATTGTTATTGCTTTTTTATATACTTGGAGCATTCCTCAGTGTGAAATTTATAAACATTCACATAATACTTACACATAGTCGTGATCGTAGGTGCAGGTCCCCAAGATATGTCTTTCAAAAATTGATTAACACTGTTGTTTAGAATATTGACCTACATGTAGCGTTAAATAAATTACAAGTGAGCAACTCTATTCACATGTGAGAAAGTATGTACGATGCATTTATACACTCTTTAAACCATGCCTCAAATGTATAATATACAGCACCATGACCAAATTGACTCACGAAGTCACTGAACGATGCATTGAAAATTATTTGTTAGTTGCATCAACCAAATTAAATAGTAGCCCATGTAAACTAATCTTACGTAAACACTTACTTAAGAAAAGGTTTAACTTCCGGACAATTTAGCAACACATGATTTGAAGCTGATTTGTACTCCATACTACTTAGGCCCTTTTTTGTTCTATCTTTAGAACCTCGACTTAGTTGATTGAATATGGACGTTGGTGGATATAATGTATCATCTCAATCACCATTTTGTGCCGATTGAGCCTATTTCTAGAAAATGGCACATGACTGTCAAAGTTGTAAGAACAAAGATAAGTAGTTTCCTTTGCAAGATAGGCTTCACATATGGATCCTTCGATCATATTCCTCTGTTTAACAAATTATTTACACTTGCCGATAGTCCTACACATTGTCATAATAGAAGATGATATTAAATAAAATTACAAGAATAAATTAAGGTTTGACCATTACTTCTCGAATGGATACATCCACCTACATTGAACCAGACCACCAAGTCGCGCCTCATGTACAAGGTGAATTGGAAGGTGTTCCGTCACATCAAAGAAACCACATGGAAAAATCCTTTCCATCTTATTGCTGATTACATGAATGTTCCAATTCATTTAAAATAGATTTTCATCCCTTAATGTGGTAGAACATAAGTCTTTGAAGAACAAACTTATCTTTGTGATGGGTTTCCATATATTTCCAGGCAAACCACAAAATGCAATATGCATTAAGGTTTTCATGAATATATGATAGTCATGACTTTTCATATGAGTAGCTTTCCCTCAACCATATTGGCACATTTTCCCAGGTTCGATGCATAGCTCTCGGGCATCTTTAGGTTTGTAACCCACTCACAAATCTATCGTCTTTGTTCCAAAGTGAGTGTGTAGCAGGCCTTGGGCTTGAAGACCTTACCATTGTTCCCAGACTACAAATGTAATTCAGGTCGCCTGCAATATTCTTGTAAGTCCAGTCTAGCCTTCGAGTTATCTTTTGTCTTATTCCTATCATCCATCATTGTGTTGAACAAATTATCAAAGTAGGTCTTCTCAATATGCATGACATCAAGATTGTATCGGAGAAGATTATCTTTCCAATATGTCAACTCCCAAAATATGTTATATTTTGTCCAGTTATGAGTAACACCATATCCAGGAAATCTAGAAAGCGGGGCCTCAATAACTTTAATGAAGTTCTGAACCCTCTCCAAAATTTCCTCAACGGAGTAAATCGGAGGTGGAAAATTGATAGGTCTTAAATATTCTTACCTTATGTTTTGATGATCTTGTCACACCTCCTTTTTTCTACACCCCCGGAAAATGGTATAATAAAGGATTATTTCCAACTTGAAGTGACAATAAAAATGGGTTTATGTTATTTAAAGATCAGAGTCGCCACTTGGGATGATTTATGGTATCGCAAGTCATCGGTTCAAATCCCGAATCAAGAAAAAATTGACTCTGTTATACAACTTGCGAACCAGAAATCCGGGTAAGGAATTCTGTTAACCTGGGAGAAGGTGTTAGGCACTTCCGCGTTTCGTGATTCTAGCACGGTCGCTTTGATCATACTTGGCTTACTAAAATTGTTTAATTACTGATTTTAGAACATATGTGCTTTTACTTCTTTCACCGCTTTCAAATAAGATAAATTATCTTAAAACGCGTTATGTGTATGTATACCGACTTTGTTTGGCGTGTCAATAATTATGTCATGCGAACGTGTGCATGATTAATAATGCTTTATTTTATTAAGAAAATTTGGGTCAAAGTTGCATGAACGCATACTCCAGTTTTATTTTTAGAATTGCAATTATGTTACGCGAACATATACACTATCACGATAGTATTTTAAATGTGCCTAAAGGATTTTATACAGATATCCATTATTATTTTCCTAAAGCTTATTTGAAATTATTATTAGGCAAAAGAATTATGGAAGGAGCTATCCGTTTATGAAGCCAAAATTGAACCAAATGCCCCCGTAAGTTCAACGATCATTATCTATATAACAATAGACACAACTTCAACCATTGTCTTTATTTAATAGCCATTATTTTCCTTCTTTAGTTTTTCAATTTTTAAGGGGAAAAAACTCCAAACAAGAAAGGCTTCATATCAAATAGCAATGCACATGCATCCAGTAAGCTACTATTAAGAATAACAGTAATTAAGCAATCTTGTATGGAAAACAATAAAAGAGCCAATCGAGTCCAATATCAGATAAGAGCAAGTAAATGTTTGATACCAAACCCAGTAAACTAACACTAATAAGAGTATTATATTTCATGGCTTCATGTAGATCAGCAATTCAACAAGCATTCAATATTTTTAACAAAAATAAAGCAATTACATGATATAACGTAAGCCAACAAACATAATATTCAACTAATCCATAGTAAAGATAAATTGAGAATGGGCCTTAATTGAATCTGAAAATTGCAGTTCGAGTTGAAGGTTCGAGTTCTCCAATAACCAGCCCGGCGACAACAAGCAGAACTAACACCCGAGACCTCGACACGACAACCTCGAACGGGCTTCGACCAGAAACCAATAGAAACAATCGTCGATACTCAATCAAAAAACTCGGGACTCGCCGGAACCATGACAAAACTCAACAATGGGCTTCGTCATGAACTCAAATCGCTCAAACAAACTCCGCTCATGGAGAAGCGAAAATCTGAAGCTATAGAGATGAAACAGAATGTTTTGTGTGCTTTGTTTTCTAGCTGTTTTACATCAGGAAAATCTCAAAGTATATGTGTTCTTGTGTGTGTAGATATCTGCTGGATATGGAGGGGTGCGTTTTGTTCTTTGCGGCTAATCTAATAAAGTCAAGTGGTTGCGCTAGGGAATATAACTGCTGAAGATTTATTCTTCAGTCTCATGAAGAAGACGATCACCACATGTTGAGGGGAGGGTCCTTCGTTTGTTGCAGCTCCAAGATACGGGTGTAATGGTTGCTGCCTCAGTGTAGAGGACCAAGTCCTACGAGTGGGAGGGAGTTTTTTTTTTTTTTATTTACTCTTGTGGCTGATTGGGATTTAGGGTGCATAGAGTCTAGGCCTAGGTTTATATTTGTGTATTTTGCCAATTAATCCCTAGGTCTTTTTGTGTTAAGTCCTTAGGATCCTTTTTATTTGTTTTTGTTCCGAAGAAGAGTTTAGAGGGGTCCCTACGCTTAATGGACTAATCCGAATTGGGCTAAAAATTGGGCTCTAGAACTCTTGAAATTGTGATTCAATACCTGTCACACCTCCTTTTGGCGCGCCTACCCCGAAGGGTAGAACACGGGGGAGTTTTTCCAATTTAAGTGATAATATTCGAAACGGGATTATTCTATTTATTTCAGAGTCGCCACTTAGAATAAATTAAGGTGTCCCAAGTCACCGATTTATTCAAATCTCGAATCGAGGAAATTTCGACTTTCCAAATGAAGTTTGAGAATCAGAAATTCTAAGTAAGGAATTCTGTTAACCCGGGGGAAGGTGTTAGACACCCCCGAATCCCGTGGTTCTAGCACGGTCGCTTCAACTTTCATAAATGGCTAAAAATACCTGATTTTATACATGTTTATAAATTATATGCTCTAATTAAACTTTAAACCGCTCTATTAATTTGAAGTCGTACCAATAGAAAAACTAATTACAACATAGACTCGGACTTTTGATAAATAGGTAAATCAAAAAAAATGTATCCGGATTACTTACTTTGAAACTATGCCGATTAAAGTGATTGCTAGACTAAACAAAAATTCAATTTATCTAAAGATGTACAGTTTTGTCATTACCAATTAAAACATGTACAAAATGATATCTTATTCCGTGACTTGTTGACTTAGGACCGAAGATTGACTAAAAAGTTATAAACTAGTGAGAAACTTGATCAACTATGCCAGGAACGAAAACATCGACCCTGATAATACTTTAGTCCGTGTAAATACCTATCTAAAACATTTTTTGATTAGCTTACGCAGAGCGTTAATGCGTGAAGCGTTTTCATTTTTTAACTAAAGTTCGCAACTAAATAATCAGGATTGCATCTGGTTCAAATAAAAACTCTTAACGAGACATGAGTGTATACATCATGATTTTAATACATCTCTCTTACCAAACTAGATTGAAAATTTGTTTGCACGGACTTGCAAAATTAGGACAATTGATACTAACTACCGAATTGCAAGGCTAACTCTAAGGTTTTATTATGAAGTCATCCACTTGAAACTTAACCTTTTTTTTTTAATTTCAGTTACCACAAACTTGTAACAGTAATTCAAACTTAGTACCAAAGTCAAACAAATTTACATGCTAACTAAAATGTCGACTCAATTTCACAACCCATGATTTAAATTAAAGCATGCAGCGGTTCTAGTTATACAAATATGCTTTACAAGGCTAATGAACACATATAGAAGATCTAATCTAATTTTGAAGTTGACAGATAGTGATCCAAAGCGTAAAATCAGCATGCATTCTCATTTCTAGCTTAATTCAAGTCTACACCAACAACGAAATCGAAATTGTGTACCTGGAATTTCAAGCAGGAAGATGGAGGAGAAAGATCAGTAGGCAGTTCCAAAAGAACAAACAGCAACAGAAACCAACAGCAAATAAGAGTGATTTAAAGCCACCAAATGTATAGCCCAGTAACAAAATTGGGATTTCCAGAATTTTTACACCAACATAGAAAAACCAACAGTTTGCAACCAAAGAATTCCTAGCAAACTAGGATAGCAAACAAGATCGAAACAAGCAGCTTTAAAAGAAAAACCTTCAAACAACTCGAACACTCGGATGTGTGGACCAGAAGAGAGGAAGAATTTCAAAACTGTTTTTGAAACTCAAGCTAATGTAACATTGTTACAGGAGGCAAGATTGCTTAAAACTGACTTTGAATCTTTCAACCGAATCCTTTCAACATCCTCCCAGATAATGGCTAGAAGGAGCCTTAAAAACTGATGGCTAGAAGGACTCTAAGACTGGTCGTATAGGCTCTAAAACTCAATGTTTTCTTAAGCTTTCAGAACTAAAATTTTAAAACCCAACCCAATGTTTTTTCTTGCTCACCTCTATATTTTCTAGAATGTGTATATCTCTGTGTGTGTATGTTCAAACTACCTTAACTTCTCTCAAAAAAATCTCTCCCCTTTAAGTGCAGAATGCTTCCCCCTCTTATAGTCACGTGACAGGAGAATGACATGATTCTCGAGGAGTTACACGACGGCCATGTGATGGCAGATCTTGTGCCACTCCACCTGGTCGTATGAAACTGGCATGCATCCTGGCTCCCGAGACTCTTTCATAGAATTCCAACAATTTCTCCCGCTCCTCAAAAGTCCACAGGAACTTTTTAGTTATTGGGAGAACCCAAGTACTCTCTTTCGGATTCAGGAAACAACTCCTTAATTTGATTCCCTTCCAGCTCTTAAGAGCACCCAAACAATTAATAAATCAATCCCTCCCCCCATGTTCTAATTGTTTAACTTAAAGATACTGCCAGTTCCACTTAGGACTGTCTAGGCATGACTTTTCTATTTTAAAAGTCATCTGAAATTCAAAAATGATGCATATTCTGCTGTAAAGACATTCCACTAACTTTAAACCATGTGCATTGCACTTTGATCCCTAAATGTTGGCTTTTAATTTCTAAACTAAAATCTGAAACAGCTATATCCAATTCACAATCAACTTAAAACAGAACAAATAAGTTACAGCAACTTCAAATCATTGTTAACAGTGTTGCTGTTAAATATGACTGATCAACAGCATTTACGACTACAATTACAACACATACGTACAATCACAATTAATGCTCGCCGAGATTCACAGGGTCGGGCAAAACAAGAGGGGACTATGAAACTAACTATTCGACAATTATCGAATCGAATCGAATTCCTATATTATAACACCACATTTACAACAAACAAATCAGAAAACGAACAAATCGACCAAATAAAGGGTCCCAAATAGATGAGGAAAAACATAAAATGCAATAAACGGACAAACAATAATCAAAACAAATAAAATAAACAAAGAAAGAAATGAAAGAAAGAGTACCTCAAACAAATGGACAGAATTCGAATCAAAACAGAAATGGATTATTTGGACTTGAACTCGGATTTTTGTATTTGAGGTCGAAGGGACTTTAATTGAAATGTTTTCAAATGAAAACAAATCAATTAAAGTCTATTAGACCTTAATTTCTCCGCAATCCGATCAAAACATCTCTAATTCGAAATTTAGGGTTCTTGCAACTTGGTTTTGGGGCTTGATGGTTTTCGGCCAGATTCGACGGGTACAAAAGCCATTTCGGGTGTGAGGGAGGTGAGGTGAATGTATGGTATCAATTTGGGGTGATTTGGGGTAAGTTTGTTTTAAACTCGAATCTTTGATTGAAGATTCGAGAAGTTGTGTTTTGATTCGAGATTAACTAAGCTCGGGGTTGGAATGAGGGGATCCTAAGGGTTCAGGGGTGTAAATTTGTGAGGGATTGGACCACCGGAACCGCCGTGAGGCGATTTCCGGTGGGGCGGAGCACGACGGCGGCGACAACGTTATGTTGAATCTCTAGGGTTTTTTGGGAGATGAAGGTTTAGAGGGGAAATGGGGGAAATGAGGTGGGTAGCCAGGTTTGGGGGTGTCTTTGGTATAACCAAAATTAATAATTTAATTAGGACCGTTGGATGGATGAAAACCAACGGTCCAGATCAAATTACTAAAGATAATAATGGGTTGGTGGGTTTGAACCGGGTTTGGGCTGGGAAATATGGGTCATTGGGGTATTTTGGGCCTGGGTTTATCCGATTTTGGGCTAATGCAGTCCATTTGTCTTCTCTTTTCATCATTATTTTTTCCTTTTAACTTCTAACAAACAAAAATTCTAAATATATTACAAAATCAAGTTAATTTATAAAAATACTAACTAGGTTCCACTAACAAATAAAAATTAAATACCAATTAAAATTATAAATTATACAACTTTGACTAAAAATATTAGAACGCAAAAAAAAAAAAACACACCTTTTGATTTTAATTTTTGTAAGTCAAATTACTTAATTAAATTATAAATTCAAACGTAACACACACATTAACTTACAAATAATCATGCAAAACAAAAAATAATTAAAATTGCATAAAATTCACAAAAATCACACATAGCACAATACTATATTTTTTTTGGGGAGTAATTCTCATGTAGGGCAAAAATTACGTGCTCACAATACCTTAATTGACTCCTTTTAAAATAAGATAAAATACTACACAATTCAAAACTAACACTAACTAATAAAGCGAAACATGAAACTATTTTTGTGTTTTCAAAATTATAAAAATAAAAACAAGGGACTATTTTTGTATTTATATTTTTTTAATTTATCAAAAATATGTAAACTAAAATAATTTTTTGTAATTTTCATTTTTCTTGTACAAAAATAAAGTAAAAGTGTCAAAATTAATTGACATAACGCTATTAGGCCTAAATTAAATATTTATATGATAAAATACGAACAATCTCGGGGAGGATCAAAAATCACATGTCTACAGATGGGGCCTCAATAACTTTAATGAATTTCTGAACCCTCTCCCAAATTTCCTCACTGGAATAAATCGGATGTGGAAAATTGATAGATATTAAATATCATACCTTATGTATTCATGATATAACAAACTTTCTAATAAGAACCGGTTAGGGAACCTGATGTACTTTGGATTGCTGCAAACTAGAACGGACTCCAGTAAAAGATGAATTGCTACAGATATAGGAGCTAGGAAGCAAACAAGGACCTGATGCTCCTTTGGTTCCCATATAGCAGAACATAGTCATTTGGACACAGCTGGAACTAAAGTGACTAGCGGTACTTTTTCTGCCGCATTGCACCACACTGTCAACCCACTTATTCTCTAACCAAATGAAGTACTCACATCATTTCAATTGATGTGACCAAGATGTACCAAAAGGGTTTTATACAAAACATCACTAAATGATTTCAATTTCATCATTCAACCCTTTAGCAAAAACAAAAAGGATCATTCTCTCAAGCTTGAAGAACAAGGTTGAATGCCACTACAGACCAGTTCCAAAATGATTGATTATTGCTGTCCTAGGTGAGTTGTAACATTATTATTGCACTTATAATATCTCTTAAATTTTTTACTTAGAAGTTTACTGATTAGGGGCTCTCTTGTAAATCCTCAGACTCGTTGAGTTTAGATTGTGGCTAGATTTAGTCATAAAGAAAAGTCTTTGTAATCATCGTATCGCAAAGTGGCTTGTGGCAAAGGTGCCACAAGTTAGTTTGAAGTCCTTACAATCGGAAGCATTGTAAATAGACTTTTAATAGGTAAGATTACAAGTTAGTAAAGTTAAAAGCTTACATGGTAGGTCATGGTTTTTTGATCCCTTCCACGTAAAAATCCTCTGCCTCATTTACTTACTGCCTTACTAAGTGCTCTTAGCAGAAACTTGTAGAGGACCACGTACTCTACGATTTGGTGGACCCATACAAGCTAACAATTGGTATTAGAGCAGGTTCCTCCTATCAGGTTATAACCTAGGATGGATCCTCATGGTCGTTCCACTAAATTTTGAAGAAGGACAATCCATATACCGCCCACCTAAGTTTGATGGAAAACACTATTGGTGGCGGAAAGCTAGATTGCAATATTTCATCATGGTTGAGGATTGTGAGCTTCGGGATGTTATCTGCGATGGTCCATTTGTTCCAATCAAGGTACAAAATGAATTTTCATTTTCAATAAAAAGGACTATCAAAGAAAACAAAGAAGTATACAAAGAAGCGATGAAGTAGAATTTTCGTGCCAAGAAATTCCTGGTAGATTGATTGGAACCTAAAGACTACGACAAAATCTCTACGTGCGACACTGCAAAGGAAATATGGAAGGCTTTGCAAATAGATTTTGAGGAAACTATACAAGTAAAACTATAAAAATCTAACATTGATGATAGTTCTACGATGACAGTTGAAGGCGGGGAGATTGGTTATGACTCGACGCTTTCTTTGATGGATCAATCAGACAATGATGAAGACAATGGCAATGAAGATGTAACCTTAAGGGATGTTCAGAGAAATCTGAAATCCTATTCTCCAAAAAAACTCATGTGTTTAGCATATGTTTTTAATTACTACCTTTGTAGTCTTGCGGAGGATAGGGATTCCTTGTTCTTAGAACTAGAAGAATCTGAACATATTAAAAAATACTTAGGTTGTAAATACTGACCTAATGAAAGCCATTAAAATTCTTAGAAAAGAAAAGAGTGATCTCTTGGCAGAAACGTCTAACCAAAGGGAATCAATAGTAAAGCCTTTGAGTGAGTTAAAACCTGAAAGCTCTGAAAAAGGAAAGGAGATAGTAAGCGAGGAATATTCTAGGCTTAAAGATGAGGTGAAGGCCATGAGATGTAGGATGAGTGCTGAAATTGAGAAAAACGAGCTCCTCCAAGTCAACCTAGAAAAGGTAATGAATGATCTTGAAAAGTCACTAAAGTGGACCTGGTCCATAGAAGCTACCACGACCTTGTTCACTAATGACAGTGAAAAAGGGCGGACAACAGGGTTCCCAAGGAAGAAAGATCCTTAAAACCCTCACAATAAGAACGCCACTCCATCTGATAACTGGCCTTGTACCCAATATAGGAATACTGGGCACTACATGAAAGGTGTTCAGGCCAAGAATCAGACAGTACCAAAAGATAAAGTGGCTGGTGAAACTGCGACCACAAAAGAGGGACCAGGTTCCACTCACAGAAAAGACATTTTACCTGCATGGACTAAGAAAAATCCTATTCATCATCTTGGTTACTACAAGGGACCCAAACTTGTTTGGGTTCCTAAACCTAACTCTTAATTTCTTTGTGCAGGGAACAACAAAGGGAAGCGGTCAACAATGGTACATGGATAGTGGATGTTCGAAACACATGACTAGTAATACCATAGACTTTCTTTCACTAAAAGCCCTGCAAGGAGGGAGCGTATCATTTGGCAATGGCAAAAATGGGTACATTCTTGGAGTTAGAAAAGTTGGGAAGTCACTCACTCAATCTATTAAAAATGTACTGTCAATGGACTTAAGTACAATCTCTGGAGTGTTTCTCAAATTTGCGATAAAAGAAACAAGGTGGAGTTCTTGTCCAAAATATGTACAGTCATAGACCTTGTGACTGGTGAAATAGTTCAGGTGGCCAAAAGCTACAAGAACTTCTATGTTGCTGAATTTGAATCCTTACAGAGTGGTGATCTTAATTGTCTGAAGGAGATTGATGATGATGCGGAACTATGGCATAGAAGACTGGGCCATGCAAGCTTTTCCTTTTTGAATAAACTAATTCAGAAGGACCCGGTGCATGGTATACTTATGTCACAATTCAAAAATGAAAAATTCTGTGATGCTTGTGCCAGAGGAAAACATGTAAAGTCCTCCTTTAAGTAAAAAAGAGATGTGAGCACATCAATACCTCTTGAGCTCCTACATATGGATCTGTGTGGACCTATGAGGGTGCAAAGAAGAAGAGGAAAAAGATACATTTTCGCGATCGTGGATGACTGTTCCAGATTCACATGGACTCTTTTTCTCAAAACAAAAGATGAAACTATTGAAGTATTTGTGGCCTTTCTAAAGAAAATTCAGGTAAAGATGGAGTCTAGAGTTGTATGCATTAGATCATATCATGTGACAGAATTTGACAATGTCAAATTTGATGAATTCTCCAATGAAAATGGTATCACTCACAACTTCTCCGCTCCTAGAACTCCATAACAAAATGGAGTAGTAGAAAGAAAGAACAGAACTCTAGAAGAAATGGCAAGAACAATACTGATTGACAGTGGACTTGCAAAGAACTTTTGGGCTAAAGCAGTCAATATTGCATGCTACTTAGTGAACAGGTGCCTGATCAGATCAATTCTAAATAAGACCCCTTATGAACTGCTGAATGGAAGAAAACCCAAGCTGACCTACCTAAGAACATTTGGATGAAAATTCTATGTTCTCAATAATGGAAAAGATCAACTTGGTAAGTACGATACTAAAAGTGATGAAGGGATATTTCTTGGCTACTCTTCTAAAAGCAAGGCTTACAAAATTTATAACAAGCGGACTCAATGTGTTGAAGAAATTGTTCATGTTACCTTTGATGTATCTCATCCATCATTTGAGAAAAGTGTTGAGGAAGATCAAAAATAGGAACCCTTACTTGTTCCTAGTGAAGTGATCAACGTGACTAATGGGAAGACAGACTTGATGAGTCAAGTGAATGAGGCAAAGAAAGATAATACAGCTTCATCATCAACAGAACCAAGCACTTCAATTACAATCACTGAAGCTGAAAAAAGATTGGCTGATGCAGTTTAGGGAACTCCACTGGCATATGAGAGAAGGATAGAGGAGAATCAGCCAAACATATAGTCCACCTCTCAGAATGAACCCCAAACATCTAACTGGAGACATCAAGTTCTCACCCTATAGATAACATAATCATTCCTCTAGATCATGGAGTTCAAACCATGTCAAGAGCTAGAAATTAACTTGCTTTCTTAGCCTTTCTCTCCCAAATAGAACCCAAGAACATCAAGGAAGCCTTAAAAGATGCAGATTGGATTACATCCATGCAAGATGAGCTGCATCAGTTTGAGAAAGTAATATTTAGCACCTTTTACACAGACCCCCCAGATAGAACCATTATAAGAACGAGGTGGGTATTCAGAAACAAGCTCGATGAGTATGGAATTACCACAAGGAACAAGGTCAGGCTAGTGGTTCAATGTTACAATCAGAAGGAAGGGATTGACTATGATAAAAACCTTTGCTCCAGTGGCTCGCATGGAAGCCATCAGAATTCTAATCACCTTTGCTTCTCATATGGAATTTCTTTGTTCCAAATGGATGTCAAAAGTGCATTCTTGAATGGACAACTTAAAGAAGAAGTCAATGTGAAGCAACTCCCTGGGTTTGAATGTCATGAGCACCCTGAATATGTGTTCAAATTGGACAAAGCCTTGTATGGGCTAAAACAGACTCCTCGAACATAGTATGCAAGGTTTTCAAAATTTCTCTTAGATAATGGCTTTAAGAGAGAGAAAATTGACAACACTTTTTTCTTAAAGAAACAAGGAAGGAACCTACTCATTGTTCAGGTCTATGTTGATGATATCATTTTTGGAGCAACAATTGACTCTATGTGTGAAGAATTCACAAAACTTATGGGAAGTAAATTTGAAATGAGCATGATGGGTGAATTAAAATTCTTCATGGGTCTTCAAGTGAAACAGTCCCCAAAGGGTACTTCCATTTGTCAAATACATTAGGGAACTCTTGAAGAGGTTCTACATGGAAGCATCAAAAGTAATAGACACTCCCATTGTAACTGCCACCCGACAAGACATGGATGAATCTAGATTTCCAGTAAATCAAACAATGTATAGAGGCATCATTGGATCTCTTCTCTATGTCACTGTCAGTGGTTCTAATATTATTTTTAGCATATGATTATGTGTGAGGTTTCAATCAAATACCAAAAATTCTCACTTGAAGGCTGCTAAAAGAATATTAAGATATCTCAAAGACACGCAGGACATGATGTTATACTATCCATCAAGTGACAATTTCAATCTAATTGGGTATATTGATGCACACTATGCAGGTGTGGATAGAAAAAAGCACTTCTGGGATGACTCACTTCTTGGGATCATGTCTTATCTCTTGGGATACAAATAAGCAAAATTCAATGGTTCTTTTAGCATATGAGGCTGAATATGTAGCTCCAGCATCCTGCTGTGCCCACCTTCTATGGATCAAGCAGCAACTGGAGAATTTTAGAGTTCTCACTGAGAGTGTGCCCCTCCTATGTGACAACACCAGCGCACTTAACATGGCAAAGAATCCATTTCAACATAAAAAGGACCAAACATATTGACGTGATGCATCATTTTTCTAAGAGACAATGTGGAGAAAGGGTTGATATGCATGAAGTTCTGCAGCACAGAAGATCAAATTGCAGATGTTGTCACCACGACACTAAGTAGGGAACAGTTCAAAAGAAATAGAGTAAAGCTGGGACTTTTAAGGCCAAATTTAGGACCAGATTCCTTTTTGCGTTAGCTCGTGTTATTAAGAAATAATGGGTTCAAAAGTGTTTTCTGGCCCTGTCTAACTCACTTCAACACCATTGTAGGTAAACACACATAATGAGCATAGAAGCAGCAGATGTAGTACATGATTGATAAAAGAGGATTGATTTAAAAAAATAGGGGTCTGAAGATGAAAATGTGTTTCAAGAACCAGGTTCTTATACAAAAGGTTAGTAGTCCTGTGCATACCTTTATTCACATCTTAAAAGGTACAAAATACAGCTGTCATCTCATCAACCTTTTAGATCCGGCTGTCACATTTCTTCAATTCAAACATTCTATCTCCCTCTAAAACATCATAATTTTCCACGCCCAACCATCGTTTCAGAACCAGTGCCTATTCTTCTCCCTTCATAATTATTCTCTCTGCTTAAAAACCACTCTCTTCTTCACTTCTTCTCCATAAGCCCTCTTCTAACTTCAACCAAAAAGGGAAATGATCTTCACACCATCTCTTTAAATGTTCGACAAAAATTCAAATCCTTTTGCATCATTTGTACCCCTCTCTCACCCGTCTATAGGACTTCTCGGCGTCTTTGAGTTAGTATCACCCTCTATCAACCCTACCACTATAGTCACCTCTTCCCTAGATTCCCAACCTCCTTCTAACTCGGAAACTACTAATCCATTCTCCTCGTCTCCTATTGCACACATAAGTCAAACCTCAAGTGGCAAACAAGGTCATATTATTGAGATCACAAAAGACTCCGCCATTGTTATAGTCAAATCTATGGTCGTGGAAGCATCAGTTATTGAAGAAAAAATGTTGTTTGTGGTATCCAATGATGGGGTATTGCAGGAAGTCATTTCCCAGAACCACACGTCAGAAAGTGTAAGGGAAGAAGCTATCATTATGGGAGATGTAGTAGCATACACTACTTGGGGTTCACATGGAGAACCTGATACCTCTCAAGAGGACCCAGGTTAGGAGTCTCATCCCCAAGACAGTGTTGTTCCAACATTTGATGATGTGACCATGGAAATTCAAGGAACAAAGATGAACTCTAGTGATGAAGAAGACCTTGACAATGTGTCCCTTGATGCATTCATCACTAAGCGAAAGATTGTTTTGACTCCTGAGTCTGAAATCAAGTGACCCACCACCAGGATCCAAGTCAAAGTGGCCTACCATTCTGCACTCCAAAAGAGCAAGAAAAATAGTAAGAAGAAAAGAAGAAAGCTGGTGAAGGATTGTGTACATGTAGGTGATGAAGCTATATCTGTTGTTGAGGTGGAAGAAGAAACTTCTGAGGAACCTGATTCCCTTATAAGGCGGTCCTGAAAAAAGGCCGAGTCTGTTTTCCTAGAGAAAGGGTCTACTTCCAAGTCTAGAATGCAGAAGGTAGTGAGTGATGAGGATATTCTTGTCAATTCCATAGGGAAAAGTAAAGTCAGTGGAGAAAAGCATAGAAAGCGCAAGTATGAAGCAGTTGAAGAACCTAGTTCTGCAAAGAAAGCACGAGTGAGGTCTGCCTGGGCTCTAAGCGATTGAGACACCAGAAAGTTCTATTGGGGCGTGCGTTTGACCATACAATCTCAGAAATGGCCGTGATGTGTCAAATCCTGGAAATGATGGAGTTTCAATAGTGGACACATATTTTCTACGTGGATGCTCCCAAAGTGTATGCGGAGGAGGTCCAGAGTTTCCTTGCCAGCTTTTTTCCAATGGATACTGACCATATTTGTGCCTTGGTCAATGGTGTGGACATTGTATTTGATGTGAAAGTGCTTGAGGTAATATTGCAAGTTCCTGCATTTGGAGTGATGAGTGTTCAAGATGTGTGCCAGTACAACTTCCACAATGTAGTAGTGAAAGATAGTTCCAATTAGAAAGGGGACTAGACCCATAAGAAAGCAATACTTCATGTCTACCAATTGTTGTTTGAGCTGGTTAACAAAGTCCTGTTGCTGAGAGCAGAACTTCCAAATCTAATTTATTCTTAATGGAGAAACTGAACGGTTTCCACCCTGTGAGTTTGCCTGGCATAATGATTGAGCAGATGCAAAAACTGGCTAATTTCAAGGATGGAAATCATGGGCTTCCCTATGGATTCTTGCTCACCCAAGTATTCAAATACTTTGAGGTTCCACTGGGAACACGTAAAGTAAGGACCTGTAAGAAGATATTCATATAGACAACCTTGGAAGAGTGTGAGTGTATTGAAAAGTATGGGGGTTTAGGAAGCACTTAACATGTGTCTCAGCTCATCAATGCCCAAAACACCACAATTGAAGAGATACGTCGATTGAAGGCCAGGAATGCTACCTTGGAAGGCTAGCAAGCTTGAGTGGTTCCCATTTTGAAGGATGAGGTGATCTGTTTGACCCAAGAAAATGCTGACCTCAGGGAACAAGTTGAGAACGTAAAGGCTGAATTGCTCAACGAGCAAAACTCAGGAAATGCTCGAATAGACCTTGTTCTCCAAACACTTGCTGCAGCTTCCAAGCTTTTTCATCCTAATGCCCCCTAAGTTTCCCTTCGGTGACGAGTGTTCTGGATATGATTTTTTTCTTTTTTATGTTTATGTTGATGGTTGGTGGATGTTTTTTTTTTTGCTGTGGTTGGGATGTACTACTACTATTGATCCCATGTTCAAGTCCAATGGTTCCTTTTCCTTCTTTCGGAGGAAGAGGCATATTAAAAGTTTATTACTATAAATCCTCTTTTATTTTTTCAAGTAATTTCTCTTTGTATTCTATTTTTCCTCATGATAGTGTGCACATATGTGGCATAGGTTAGCTTGGATAGACTTCTTTGCACTTTTGTTCTTTTTAATAATGCCAAGAGGGTAAAAAGGAAGACTAATATAGGACTTAGGAGGGACCACATTGGGGAGTTGTTTCTTGTGTAAATGAAGGCATCAAAAAGAAAGACTAATATAGGACTCGGGGGGGCCACATTGAGGAACCGGTTTTTGCGCAACTGAAGGCATCGTCTCAGGGGGAACTTTTTGACACTACTCTCTAACACCTTAATTCTGAACTTATAACTGGTTAAGTTTGTCATCATAAAAAGGGAGAAAACTGATAGATCTTAAATATTTTTACCTTATGTTTTGATGATCTAACAAACTTTCTGATAAGAACCAATTAGGGAACCAGATCTACTTTGGATTGCTGGAAACTCCAACAGACTCTAGTAAAAGATGAATTGCTACTGATATCTCAGCTAAGAACCAAAAAAAGACCTGATGCTCCTATGGTTCCTATATAGAAGCACAAAGTTATTTAGACAGAGCTGCAACTGAAGTGACTAGTGGAACTATTTCTGCCGCACCGCACCACACTGTCAGCCCACTCATTCTCTAATCAAACAAAGTAATTATATCATTTCAAGTGATATGACCAAGATATACCAAAGGGGTTTTTATACAAAACATCACCGAATTGTTTCAGTTTCATCATTCAAGCCTTTACCAAAAAACAGAAAAGATTATTCTCTCAAGCTTGAAGAACAAGGTTGAACGCCACTACGAACCAGTTCCAAAACAATTGATTATTGTTGTCCTAGTTGAGTTGCAACCTTGTTATTGCACTTACAATATCTTCAAATTGCTTACTTAGAAGTTTACTGACTAAGAACTCCCTTGTAAATCCTAAGACCCGTTGAGTTTAGGTTGTGGTTAGATTTAGTCAAAAAGAAAAGTCTTTGTAATCGTAGTATTATAAAGTGGCTTGTGTTGATAGCACCACAAGTTAGAAAAAGCCTTTTGTAACTAGGATAGTCACAAAGTGGCTTGTGGTAAAGGTGCCACAAGTTAGCTTGAAGTATTTACAATCGAAAGCATTATAAAGTGGCTTGTAAAAGGTAAGATTACAAGTTAGTGAAGTTAAAAGCCTACATGGTAGGTCATGGTTTTTCGATCCCCTTGTGCGGGATTTTTCCACGTAAAAATCATTCGCCTCATTTACTTACTGCCTTACTAAGTGCTCTCTGCAGAAACTTGTAGAGGACCAGGTACTCTACGACTTGGTGGACCCATACAAGCTAACAAAAATCATGTTCAACTATATTCTTTTTTAAGCGTTCTTCATCCTTCTAAATTTACGATCAACCGGCAAGAACTGACGATGACAATCAAACCATGACTGCTTGCGAACATGTCTTAAAGTGAATACTTTACCATTTTCCATGCAGTAATGACATGCTAACTTTCTGGCATTAATCCACCCAGACAACATTCCATATCTAGGAATATTATTAATGGTCCACATTAAACTAGCACGCAAGTTGAAATTTGGCTTAGTTGGTATATTATATATCTCAACTCCTTCATACTAAACTGTTTAAGCTCATCAATCAGAGGTTGCAATATACATCAACCGAACTCTTTGGATTGCGGGGACCGAGAATATCACAATTTCAAAAAATATATGGACAAGTCATACATATTTCAGGCGGAAGTTTATACAGTGTAATAAATACTGGCAATCATGAATACGGTGTTGTAGAAATAGAAAATGGCGTAAAACCATTAGCACACAAACCCAATCGTCATAGGTTCACTAGCATAATGCAGATACGTCCTATCAAAATGCTTCCAAGCTTCCTTATCTAAAGGATGACACATAACGCTGAGCGTCCTTCTACTTTTATAGTACCATCTCATATTATCAGCGCAACTCATCGATACGTACGAAATTTTTAATCTATGAATAATAGGTAACTAATGCATCGACTTCACAAAAGCCCTTATCCCGCTGGAAACCCACTTAAAATAAGGTTTTCACAAAATTTACAACTTTCAAAATCTGCATCACCCTTGTAATACAGCATGCAACCATCTTCACAACAATTGATTCTCATATATGAAAATCGTAAATAGAAATAATCTTTTAGCCTTATAGAAATCTTCAGGTATGTTAAAAATTGGGTCAACTAGTTCACTTATGAGGTAAATGAAAGAATCCATTCCCGTTTGAGAAATATTGGTATACTTAATAATCTAACCGCAAGAGATAACTAAAAGTGCATACTCCCTTATCTTAATGGATGACTAACGATCTATAATTATTCATAAAAATATTTTTCCTCTTCGTTAGGAGGTTGTTTAACACTTTCATAGGCTTCAAAATCAAATTGCAACCCTAAAGCATCCGCACCCATTTCATGGTATCTAGGAGGTTGAATGTTATTATTGTTAAATTATATGAGTCCACCAAACTATAGGCTACCTAGTCCTCTATGAGTTTCCACTTAGAATACTAATAAAGTAGTAAGTAAATGAGACACGGGATTTTACGTGGAAAAATCCCACTCATGGGAACAAAAATCACAACCTACACTTGTAGGCTTTCAACTTCACTAACTTGCGATCACACTATTGAAAGCTACTTTATAATGACTCGATTATAAAGACTTTAACTCAACTAACTTATGATACACTTACCACAAGCCATTTTGTCCCTCACTGGTTACAAAGACTTTAACTTATGACCAACTCTAGTTACAACACAAACTCAAAAGGTTATAATTTTGAGTTTCCTAAAACACAACTTCTAAGAAAGAAATATATGAGTTACAATAACGAACAAAAAAGATTACAACTAAACTACAGATATAAATAGACTCATTGTGGAACTGATCCTTAGTGGAGTTGTCTTCTTTTTCTTGACACACTTGTGACTTCAATGCTGGATCAAATCTTTAATGCTTGAAAGAATATCACTAAATTCTCAAGTTAAAGTTTTTTACCTTGAACCATGTTGTTATACTACCAAAGACATCCCAAGGATGATGTCAATTCTTAATTGGTACATGCATCTTCCCAACAGGAAGTGACTGTTGCACTATCTATTGTACTGTCGCGTGTACAGTTGAAGGCGGTTACTTTCTGTTGTTGATTTCCGATTGTATAGTTGACTTGTACTTCTATAAAAGAACACCAAGGGATCAGGTCCATGTCTTGTTCCTTTATTCTACATTTGCAATATGTACCAAGTGTCATGTTCCCAATCTTGTTCTTGACAGTAAGTTTGTTAGATCATCAAAACATAAGGCAAAGATATTGAAAACCCATCACTCTACCCTTTTTTGATGATGACAAACTAAGCCATTGATGATATATATTTAGAGCAGAAATAACCAGATGAGGTAACAAGAACTTCCCAAGTTCCCCCTTAATCAGATCACGAGTTCCCCTTGACTTTATGCTTCCCTATTAATCATATCCCCTGTGTCAATTTCAATACTTCCCCCTTATGGCATCATTAAAAATACACAAGCGGGTAAAAAACATAAAGAAGTCTAACATAGCCAACCCATTCCACATATATGCACACAACATGACAGAAAAGACAAGCAGAAGGAAGAAAACATTGAACAAGTAAAAGGAGGAGTTGTTTCATTGATATGAAAATGGACTGATTAAATAGGAGCAGTAACAGTAAAAACCAACATGCCAGCACAAAAAAAAAAGCAAACAAAAGGAAAACAAAAACCACAAAACATTATAACAAAATACAATTGTTCAATGAGAAGGTCCTAAGGATCACTAGAAGAGGGAGACTTGGAGAAGAAGGTAGCAAAGGTTTTGGGAACCAAATCCACACGGGCATTTGCAGACATCTATTCTTCAATAAATTTTGCGTGAAAATCATCATTTTCCTTGGTCAACCGGTAAACTTCTTCATGGGAAGAACTAACAGAACCAGGTGCCCCAACAGCTTGACTAATCTGAGTTTCTAGTATGGCATTCTGAGCCCTCAACCTCCCGATCTCTTCGGTAGCAGCATGTTGAGTATTGGTCAGCTAAGAAATGGTCGAGGTGCTTCCACCAACCTTTTATACACACTCACACTCTTCTAGAGTTGTTTTGGACAAGGTTTGCTTGCGGGTGCCCACTTTGAGATTGGATAAATGAACATTGTAGAATGTAAACACTTGAGTGAGGAGAAAGCCATATGGAAGCCCATGATTGCCACCTTTAAAGTTAGTCACCTTTTGTATATGTTCTATCATGATTGATGGAAGATTGATCAGGACAAACTCATTAAGAGCCTCATTTAAGACCAAATCAAACTTTGAAGCGATAGACCATCTCTCAACACGAGGTAAAAGCACCTTTTTGACAAGCTCAAAGAGAAGATGATACTCAGGAATAGTGCCATCATATGCACCCGTTCCCCATGCTAAATAGCTTTCTCCTTCATAATATCTTACTAAAGTTAGCTCCACAAGCACCCTTGACTGAAGACATCCCTTCACATGGAACCTTGAGAACTTTCCTCAAAGTTGAAGCGTCAAGCACAATGTCTATTCTATTTACTAGCACACAGATGTAGTCCCCCTCGATAGTGAAGAGAGATGCATAGAAGTTTTGTACCGCATCTTCGTACACCTTAGGTATATTCTCTTGAAACAAATGATCTCATTGCTGAAATTATACCATCTCCAGAACTTACCTCATACATGCCATCTCTGAGATTGCTGGGTCAAACATACGACCCCAGAAGACTTTTTGAGTTAGCAATCTCTCTTGCCAAAGACCACTATCACCTGGTATGGTCTTCATAGAACCAAGTCCCGCCGCAGTTTCCCGTTTTCGTTTCCTAGAACCTTCAACAAACTTCCCCTTCCGGCTTGCAACCCCCACAATATCTCTTTCATACATAACTTGCTCAAATGCAATCTTTTAGACTTACTAAAACCTTTCATACATGTTCCACTTTGTTTTTTCAATAGCTTCATCGAAAGCTCCAACCACAAACTTCTGGATTTTTGTTGATCGTTTGACTAAAGAACTAGGTTCCTCTACAACATTCACTGGAATGTTTTTGTCAGTCACAAATTCCCTCTGTTGATCAACCACTTCTTATTTTTCTTGATACTCATCTTACTTTTTTGCAAGGCATACTTGAAAGTTTCTTTCCTCTACAGTCTAGTAGAGGGGCGCTTGGAAGAGGATTCAAGAGTCACTGCCAATTTGCACATCTTAAACCACATGCTGAGAACCATATCATCTTCATCAACAAGGACCTTACTAGGTGGAATGGATTCCAAGAACTTAGGATAAACACGAGGTTCTTGAGTTGTTTCCACTGGAAGAAAATCAGGTTCTCCACTAGGTTTTACTATAACTGTTTCATGGACGGGAGACTCGAAGAGTACCAAGGTTCTTTCATCCCCTAGGAATGGAGTTTCTTCCCTCTAGACTTTGACAAAAGGGAGGCTCCTTCATTTAACAAACTTTCAGCAGTGATAGTCATGATATTGTATGCTGCTTTCTTTTCTAGTGAATCTGTGGGAGCCACTGAGTCCAAAATGGAGGAGTTCAAATGCTGATCAGGATCATCCATAGAGACCTCTAACACTTGAGGGGTAACACTTTCTAAGCACTTTGGTGAGATCAGAACAAGGGGAAGATATGGAGTTTTCAACACATGGAAGGGATATAGAGTTTGACGTTGAAGGAAAGGCGATAGGAGATGACATAGAAATAGGTTTAGGTGAAGTAGTATTGGGATAGTGTGAGAGTGGGTTTTTGGAGGTGAAGTTAAGGAAGATGGAGAAATGGGAGTGGTGTTTATGGAAGGAGAAGGAAGAGACTGTTCGTTTGCCATTATAGGAGGATTTGGTAGAGAATCTAAGTGAGAGAGAGAAGAAAAGGGGATCGCAGAGATACAGATGAGATGAAGGTTCAGGATTGTTGTGTTTGTGTGTGTGTGAAAGAGAGAGAGAAATGGATTTATGGGAAGAGAATCTTATAATCAGCAGGGAGAGGAACATGCTTTGAAGGATTTTCAAAATGGCGGTAGGTTTGTGGGAATACGTAACGTTTAGAGGAGGTGAAAGGATTTGAAAGATAAGACATGACATGCAGACTCTGAAAAGTAGGATAATGTGGCGGTCGAATTAGTTTTGCTAACCCTTTATGAAAAACATGCGAAAAACACATTACTAATAACATGTGGTACAAACCTGGTTCCTGACTGTTTTTTGTAAAAACTTTTTGCAACTCCCCTTTGCAGTTCAACATTGTACCTTTAAATTCTATGATCGTTATGCGTGTTTACCTGCAATGGTATAGATGTGAGTTAGGCCTAGTCAAAAAAAAACCTTTAGCCAATTTTACCTGAATGAGACTTTCATGGTCAAGTGAGCAGTTCCAGGTTTGCTCGTGAATTTAATTAACCCAAGTGTCATCCTATTTTCTTAAGGTGTTCCCTGATTACAACTTTTGTGAATGTGTCTGCAATTTGATCTGTTGTGCAGCAGAATCTCATGCAAATAAGTCCCCCTTTCCACATTATCTCTAAAAAAATAGTATCTGGCATTGATGTGTTTTGGTTCTCTTATGCCGGAACGGGTTCTTTGCCATGTTAAGAACGCCCGCTTCAGCTATTGAGAGAGACACTTCTTGTTTTGCTACTTTTGGAGTACCCTGCACTGCATATCCAACTCTTTCTTCGGCTTTAGTGGTAGTAATCGAGGTACAAGGTTCTTCTTGAGAAGTGGAAGAGGATGTTTCATTGTCTTCACATCTCTTACTCATCATATCAACCTTGTTATTTGAAACATCGGATATTTCCCAAGGAACCAAATGTGGCTTATTATCTTGATCATCACTATTTCTTCCCTTATTAGAGGAGGGTGTCTCATTGAATCTTTCTTCCACACATTGTGTCCTTTTGTTGTCGACTTTGTAGGCATTGACTTGAGAGTAATTCCCAGAAGGATCCCTTCATCACTTTTTGTATTAAACTTCCCAAGTTGATCCTTCTCGTTGTTGAGAACACAACATTTGCATCCAAGGGTTCTCAGATGAATTATCTTTAATTTTCTTCCATTAAGAAGCTCATAGGGGATTTTGTTTACCAAGGACCATATCATACACCTGTTCACCAAGTGGCAAGCACTGTTTATTGCTTCTACCCAAGAAATTTTTAGTGATTCCACTGTCAATGAGGGTTTTCCATGCCATATATTCCATAGTTTTGTTCTTTCTTTCACCAACACCATTTTCTTGTGGAGTTCTTGATGTTGAGAAGTTGTGAGTGATTCCATTTCATTACAAAACTCATCAAATTTGGGGTTGTTAAAATATGTCTCATGGTCATGCTACCTTCAATTTCATCTTCACTTGGATCTTCTTGACAAATGCCACAATTACCTCAAAAGTCTCATCCTTTTGTTCTAAGAAACAGTGTCCATGTGAATCTTGAATTTTGAATACCACGAACCAGGTCCTTCTGAATAAATTTATTCAGAAGTGAGAAACTTGCATGCCCAAATCTTCTATGTCAAAGTTCTACATCATTATCAACTGCCTTCAAGCATCATTTATTATCAGCTTGTAAGGATTCAGCATCAACAACATAGATGTTCTTGTATCTTTTGACTACTAAGACCACTTCTCTAGTTACCAAATTGGTAACTGTGCACACTTTTGATAAGAACTCTACTTTGTTCATTTTATCACAGATTTGAGACACATTCAAGAGACTGTACTTCAGGCCATCTACAATTCTCAATTGACTGTGAAAGAGACTTTCCAACTTTTACAACACCGAAAATGTACCCCCCCTTTTTTTATTTCCAACGGATACATTTCCCTCCTTGTAGGGCTTTCAATGAGAGAGAATCCATGGTGTTTTCACTCATTTGCTTTGAGCATCCACTATCCATGATCCATTGCAGTCTCATTCCTCTTACTGTTCCTTGTACATAAAAACTATGGGTCAGATTTAGGAACCCATACTAGTTTGGGTCCCTTGTAATGAGAAAAGGGATGAATAAGATCTTTTCTAGTCCATGCAAGCAATATTCGTTTCTTGCGAGTGGTACCTGGTCCCTCTTTAGTAGTCAGTTTTTCAGTAAATAATTTGTTTTTCTGAATAGATTGAACCTTGGCCTAGCAATCTTCTTTGAAGTGCCCATTGTTCCCACAGTGAGTACAAAGCCAGTTATCAGAAACTATGACGTACTTGCTGTGAGGGTTGTAAGGAGTTTTCTCCTTTTGAAACCAGATTTTCTACCTGTTTCCATTATTGTTGAAGTACATGGCAGCGACAAAATCTGAGAACCAAGCCACTTGAGAGATTTCTCAAGATCATTTTTTACTTTCTTCAATTCAACTTGAAGCTGCTTATTTTCTCGAGTTCACTACATAGACTAGTTTTAACATCATTTAATTCCTTTTCACGCTTGAAGAATGTCTCACTAGCTACTTCTTTCCCTTTCTTAAACTTGCAGGCCTAAGTTCTAATTTGAGTCCCTCCATAGTTTCCTCTAGGTCTGTGATTATCATTAAAAAGTCATCCCTCTCTTTTAGAGTGCGCTTTTCATTGCTAAAGCTTTCTATGGTTTCCTTCAAATCAACAACCACTACTATCAAGTCATATATCTCATTTTCTACACTGTTTACTTTTTCATTCAAAGCTTCATTTTTTTTCAAGATTAGCTATGGTCTCATTTAGATCAACTACACATACCGCCAAATCATCTCTAGATTGTTCAGAATCTCATAGCTCTATGGTCAAGATATCCTTATCATTGATAAGGCTATAGTATGCATCAACTAGAATATTTGCTAATGACATTAATTTCCAAGAATAGTAAGACTTCATATTTCTCTGAACATCCCTGAAATTTACCTCTTCATTTTTGTCCTCTTCATTATGGTCAGATTGAGCTATTAGCACAAACAATGAGTCATATTTTGTTGCTTCAGTTTCCACTACCATCATGGAGCTATTTTCTACATTTGGTTCCCTTTCTGATTTACTGGAGGAGTCTCCCCAAGCAGCAGGAGCTTACTTCACAACATTGTCAGTTGCACTTTTCGACTGAATTGTTTGTCAGGAATCGGGTTCCTTTTTGCTGCTTGGTTAGAGTTTTGTTTGTATTGCTCCTATTTCAGAAGTGGGCAGTCTTTGATGAAATGCCCTGGCTTCCGCACTTGTGACAGAGATCATTGTTACTTGCCTTACTTGAACTGTTTCCTTTTGGTATACCACTATTTCTTCGAACCATCTTTTGAAACCTTTTAGTAAGATAGGCCATATCATTATCTTCTTCATTTGAGTCATTGTTTTCACCCTTGAGCACCAAGTTCTTCTCCTTCTTTGGCTCTTTTTTTTCACTATCCTTCTTTCTTTTCATCTTGTAAGTCTTCAGATTTCCAATAAGCTCATCCATGGTTAGAGTTTGTAAATCTTTAGCTTTATAGATGGCATTCACCTTACTCTCCCAAGAGCCATGTAGAACACTGATAATGTTCCTCACAAGCTTATTTCTGGGAATACCATCTCCAAGTGAATGAAGCCTATTTAGGATGGATGTGAATCTAGTGTGAATATCTTGTATAGACTCATCATCGTTCATCTTGAAGAGCTTATACTCGGTGGTGAGCATGTCAATCTTGGACTGTTTAACTTGAGTAGTTCCTTTATGTGCGGTTTACAATGCTTCCCATATTTTCTTGACAGAATCACAAGCTGAGATTCTATTGTACTCATCAGGTCCTATACAACATACCAAGATTTTCTTGGCACGATAGTTCTTTTCTATGGCTTTTTTGTCAATATCACTGTACTCTTTTCTGTTTTTCGGCACCACAGGTCCAGTTTCTCCAAACTTCTTCATTGGGACATGTGGACCATCACAAATGACGTCCCGCAGCTCTGAGTTTTATGCCATTATAAAATCATGCATATGAACCTTCCACCAACCGTAATACTGACCATTGCATCTATAAGGTTTGTAGGTTGATTGCCCTTCCTCAAAGTTAGGTGGAGCAGCCACTAAGATTCTTTCTAGGTGTTAACCTTTTAGAAAGAACCTACTCTGATACTAATTGTTAGATTATATGAGTCCACCAAACTATAGAGTACATGTTCCTCCACGAGTTTCCACTGAGAATACTAATGAAGCAGTAAGTAAATGAGACACGGGATTTTTACGTGGAAAAATCCCACTCAAGGGGACAAAAACCACGACCTACAATTGTAGGCTTTCAACTTCACTAACTTGCAACACACTATTACAATCCACTTTGTAATGAGTCTATTATAAAGACTTCTACTCAACTAACTTGTGATACACTTACCACAAGCCACTTTGTCACTCACTAGTTACAAAGACATTAAGTTATGACTAACTCTAGTCACAACACAAACTCAGAAGGTTTATGATTTTGAGTTTCCTAAAACAAAACTTCTAAAAAAGAAAGATAAGAGTTACAGTGAAGAACAAACAACAAGATTACAACTCAATACGAATACAAAGAGACTCATTGTGAAATTGATCCTTAGTGGAGTTGTCTTCTTGTTCTTTACACACTTCTGACTTTAATGCTGGATCAAATCTTTAATGCTTAAAAGAATATCACTAAACGCTCAAGTAAAAATATTAAGCCTTGCACCATGTTGTTATACTACCAAAGACATCCCAAGGATGATATCAATTCTTAATTGGTACACAGTTCTTCCCAATGGGAAGTGATTGCTATACTGTCTGCTACACTGTCACGTGTACAGTTGCACACAGTTACTTTTGCAGTTGCTTTCTAGCTATATAGTTGGGTTGTACTTCTGTCAGAGAACACCAAGGGATCAAGTCATTCTCTTATTCCTGTGACGACCCAAAGGGTCATCACCAATTTCTCCCTTTTTCCGCGCTTTTGAGGTCTTGGAAATCACACTCTCAGTCATCTCAATGTGCGTGCACAGTCCGGACACGAAGCCGGAAAGTTTTTATGTTAAGATATATGAATTCTATGGAAAATTTGAAGAATTATGATATTATTATTAATATAGTTAACTTCGTACAATAGTTTTGGTAAGCGGGCCCGGACCGATGATGTGATGGTCCCGAGAGGTCCTTAGAAAAATATGGGACTCGTGCATGTGCCCGGAGTCGAACTCCGAGGTCCAGAACCCCGGTAAAAGAATTTTTCCGCTAAATTGTTTTCTGAAATTAATAAGGAAAAATGGAAATGAAAATGAGTTAGAAAATATAGGTATCGAAATTGTATTTTGGTTCCGACGCCCGGTACAGGTCTTAAATATTGGTTAAGCACTTCCTGTGAAATTTGGTCAAAATTGGACATCGTTTGACGTGTTTCGGACCTAAAAAGCTAAAGTTAGAAATTTATGAACTTTGAATTGAAATCTTGAGTTTTGGGGGTTGATTCTTTATTTTTTGATGTTATTTTAGCGATTTGATCACTCGAACAAGTTCGTATGATGTTGTTGAGTTAGTGTGTGCATTTGTTTAGGAGCCCTGAGGGCTCGGGAGTGATTTTGGGGGTGGTTCGGGATGTTTTGCACTTGAAAATCTGGTATTTTTAGCTGTTGCTGGAATCTGGTATGATGTTCTATGCGATCACATAGGTCCTTTCGCTATTACATAGTGTAAAAATTCAGGAGCCCAAAATTGTTTTATGCGATCGCAGCTCTCCTTGTGCGATCGCATTGCCCAGCTTCCCAAACCTATGTGATCGCATTGTTCCCCTCGCGATCGCATATAGCACTTCCCTGGGCCAGTCGTATCTACTCTATGCGTTCGCATCAAGCCTTCCACGATCGCACTGCATTAGCTCCCTACCATATGCGATCACAATGCCTTCTATGCGCATCGCATAGGGCATTTTTGCCCAGCGATTTTTCATAAAAATAGAATAGAAGCACGGGATGTTTCTCACAAAACTCATACGGGCTCTTCTCCTCCACCCTCCATTTTCAAGCCCCAAGCTCCCAATCCTCCATAACTCTTTGGGTAAGTTTTCCTAACCTCATTTCTTCATTATCTAACCACCTAATCATGATTAATCCTAGCCCTAAGTCATGAATTCAAGGTAGAAAAATGGGGTTTTGGGTAGAACTAGGGCTTGTGGGATTTTGGGTGATTCAACCTCAATTTGAGGTCGGATTGTGAAACAAATAATATATTCTAACTCGTGGGCTTATGGGTGATTGGAATTTGGTCCGAGCCTCGAGATTAGACCATGTGGGCCCGGTGTCGAATTTTGCTATTTTGGGAAGAATGATGGGAATTTCATTTCTAGGCTATGGGATTATGTTATTGAACCCTAATTGATGTTATTGAATTAAAAATAACTAGATACCATTGTTTCGGAGTCGGATTCTAGAGAAAAGGCGGTGCTAGAGAATTGATTGCTATTTTCGAACTGAGGTAAGTGTCTGATCTAATCTCGGCTTGAGCGAATAGGACTAGAGTATTATTGCTTGCTATTTGCTAAATGATCGAGTACGGTGTTTAGGCATGGTGAAGAGTATCTATACACTGGCGTCTAGCATGACCGTGAGTCTTATTTATACTTGCTTTGGGGTATATTTTGAGAATCATTCCCAGTAAAGGATGAATTCAACATGATGAGTTAGTTGAGGAGATGTTTATGAAACATGAGATTTCTTGGAGCTTTGGCTCAAATGGTAGTGACTTTTATGAAGTCAAAATTGTAAGTATTGTAAAGAAATATGGTTGGATCCCTTGCCGGGACGTGTAGATGATGATTGTTGTTGCTCCCTTATTTGGTTGAGCGTTATATGTAATCTCCATTATTGAGATGATTGGGCAGCTAGTGGTACCCTTATTGGGTAGATCGTTATATTGTCGAGTTTTCCCTAAAAGGGAACTCCTTGATAGAGAGGTTATATGAATCATTTATGATATTTATTGGGATCGTGTGGAATGCCGTCCACCTATGTTATATTTATTGTGATCGTGTGGCACGCCGTCCACCTATGTTATATTTATGGGATGGTGTGGCACGCCGTCCACCTATATTATAATTATTGGGATCGTGTGGCACGCCGTCCACCCATATTATATTTATTGGGATCGTGTGGCACGCCGTCCACCTATATTATATTATTGGGATCGTGTGCCACGCCGTCCACTTATGATACATATTATGGGATCGTGTGGCGCGCCGACCACTTATGAAAGTAAATAAATATGAATTTGGTTAACGTTGTCACAGATGAGCTGCTCCCATTGTTCATTATCTTCTAAGCATGTTCCATTTTCAGTTGTATACCTTCACATATAATCATGTTGTTACTTCTGTTATTGTTGTATCTATATATATATATGCACAAGTTGATTTTAATAAGTCCTGTCTAGCATCGTCACTACTTCACCGGGGTTAGGCCAGGCACTTACCAGCACATGGGGTCGATTGTGCTGATGCTACACTTTTTGTGTTTTTTTCACAGATCAAACCGTTGGAGCAGCTTTCGGACATCAGCAATAGTAGGATATTTTCTGGGAGTTATCTTCAGCCCAGGGACTCACGAGGTAGCCTAACCGGCGTTCGCATGCCGAAGTCCCTATCTCTTATCTCAGTTTGTTTTTATTGTATCAGAACAGACTTATGAATTTTTCTTTCATTCAGACTTGGTTGTAGTATTCTTTAGTAGTCTGTGAGATAGCGACACCAAGTTTTGGGGTAGTGTAATGTTCAGTATTTTTCCGCATTTGATTCTTCTTTATTGAATTTCTAAATTTTTTTCGCAATGTTTAATTATTTTAGTATATTCTGTTGTTAAGGATTGACTGGCCTAGCTTCGATAGTAGGCGCCATCACGACTCCCGATGGTGGAAAATCCAGGTCGTGACAATTCCTCTATTCTACACTTGCAACAGTTTACATTATCTGGAGTTCGCTCATTTGCAATATGTACCAAGTGTCAGGTTCCCTATTTGGTTCTTGATAGTAAGTTTGTTAGATTATCAAAACGTAAGGCAGAGACATTGAAAACCCATCAATCTCCACCGACCTACTACTTTCACCAACAACTACGTTATGAAATACACCACCAGTAACATCAACCTCTCCATGACTAGTCCACACAAAATAATTATCTATAAACTCCTTTCTATGAAGATTAGTTGTAACATCCTCCAGATCAAAACAATTCAAACACTTGCACTTCGTACAAGGACACCTAATCAACCCTTCAATCCGAAACGATTCAAGTGACATTGCATGCCTAATAAATTTCGTAACCTCTACTATAAATTCCTCCATAAAACTAACAACTAGGATAATTCTTATTATACGTCCAACTACGATATTCCCTCTACATAAAGAACAATATTAATCATATTCAAATTAATTTATAGAATAAGCTACATAATAAACTTTAGATACAAAGTACAACATTTACTTACTAGAATATTGAATTAGTTAAGCAATTCAATTAGACTAACTCATTCAATTATGATTTGTCAGAACACTCAATTAACTTAGCATAAATATATAGCATGTTATATTAATTTAAATAATTCAAATATATCCCTAAATATGTTCTTTTAAATTTAATTGTAAGAAGTAATTTGAAAGTTCACATGTATCTCTAATATGAACTCTTCTAATATGAACAATCCCTACTTTATATCAACTCACAATTATACAACTAAAATATAATTTATACAATTAAAATTACTTAAATTAAAAAATATAGACAACTAACCTTGAAATGCTATTAGCACCTAAGACATGTATCTAGGTCTTCCAAAAAGTAAAAAGTCCAAAATTATACAAAATACGAAATCACAAAGAGGGGCTAGAGTACAAATATGAACTTTTCTAATATGAACATTTCTAAATGGTAAAAGATAACACATGAAATATTTCAAAGGTTCAATGACAAGGCAACTCAGTATTATACGACTAAATTTAATTAAACATTAACTAAACCTTAATTTATACAATTGAAAGAATTAAAGTTACTTAAAATGAAAAATGTATATAACTAACATTGAAATGCTAGGATGAGGGTTTGATTTTGGGTGAGGAAAGGCGGCAGTGTGGAGGGTGGCAACGACATAGTAGGGGTGGGGGGACGGAATAATAGCGGGGGAGGGAGACTTGTAGGTGCTTATTTTTGTGTGAGGAGGGAGATTGGAGTAGATTTTTGGTGGGAATTTGGGAGAATCGCGACAGTGAAGAGGAGAAGAAGAGAGATGGAAGAGATATAGAGAAAAGGGGGGAAATGGAGTAAATCCTGTCTGGGCAGATCTAATTTAAAATTTAGTATCTTATATATATATATATATATATATATATATATATATATATACACACACACTATATTATTAAATTTATATTTTAATTATTTTAAAATCGTGTTTCCGATCGAACTTGATCAGAAATATTTAATTATAAGCTATATTACATTTTTGTCTTGGGCGAGAAATATTAATTTCAAACTTTCCGACCGAGTTCGATCGAAAATTTGGAAAAAGTTTAATAAAAAATTATTTTTGTGCATTATATACAAGTTTGACAAGGTGTGGGTCAAATATTAACCAATTTTTGATCGAAATCGCTCGAATCTATATTTTTTTGCTGTGCGACCATTATTTCCGTTGTTAGAAATTTTTTGTTGACTTTTGCGACCAAATACACGTATTTCAGATCGATTTTGATCAGTATGGCTTGGACGAAAAATGACAGTTTTCTAGTAGTGCTGGTTGAGCTAAAGGCCCTCTTGCTGAGCAATATAATTTGGTTCCTTTAGTCGACTCCGCTGGAATTATACAAATATCAATCACTGTTAACCTCACTTATGATCCTATAATTTGTGAATGCATCTCCTTAGTATGCAGGATGGATACAGACATGGTGAAATATGTTTACTGGGAGCAGAATAGGGTGACAGATGTCTTAGCCAAGGAAGTAACAAAGACAATTTTTTTAAATAGATCTAGCATACTAGTAGTTCCTCCGATGATTGATATTAATCTATTCTGGACAAACACCCTAGAAACTGATATTGTTAGAATTTTTGTGGGTTATAATATGGATACAATACTCCAAAATATTTCTACAATAGAGGTCCTACAGTACCCCATCAATGATCATCAGTGTAATGTCTAGCCTAAATGACACTTATACTTGTGCCACTTTGTCATCCTGGTCCCCAAACTTAGAATTTTGCCAAATGGACACTTATACTCGCCCAAAACCTATATTTTAAACCCCTCTGACCATTGACCGATCAAATGTGGCAACATCATGATTGAGTTGGATAAAGTGAGTCAAATTCACGCGGATAATGAGCGTGAATATGTATATTTTGAACCAGAAATAATTAAAAGAAAAAAAATCATTAAAATATGAATAAAAATAAATAAGTAAAAAAAATAAAAGAAAAAAGTAAGTATCATGTAGGCTTCTTCTTCTCCCCACTCCTACCCCCCCCCCCCCCCCCCCCCAAAAAAAAAAAAAACAACACCCTCCTTCATTTCTCAATTTTTTTCTTCAATCTCCTTCATGAAAGCCAAAGTACTTGACTTTATAAGAATTCTTCAAGCCTTTTGCTGCTTATTATCGATTTTTTTAATTATGTTTATAATTAATTTATTACTCTTGATTGGGAGTTGTGAGGTAGTTGAATTGTCTTCAATATTATAGATTTTTTTAAGTGCAAACCTACAGACTCTTTTCCGTTAAATTTTTAAATTCGGAGGAGAAAACCAACAACCCTTGTTCCGCCATTGATTTTCCTCCATTTTCAATCTTTGTTCCGCCATTAATTTTCCTCCATTTTTAATTTCTATTCCGCCATCAATTTTCATCTATTTTCAATCTATGTTCCGCCATTGATTTTCCTCTATCTTTAATTTTTGTTCCACCATTAATTTGCCTCCATTTTTATTTTCTATTCTGCCATTGATTTTCCTCTATTAAAGTGAGAGCAAAAATTGGGTTTAGGGGGATAATAATCATTTCTGTATGGGTCATAATCGGACCCCACGCCCGTCAATCAGATTGACCGTTCCTCTTGACTAGTATAAATATAACAGGCGCCAAGGTCGCCTCGACCAAGAATACTATCCGTATGCACCCAACGCCTTGGCCGGGGTCGATACTTTTCGGGTACGCCCGAAATAATTCCCTAATGTGGGCCTGATCTCCAAGAAAGTCAACTCGTACAACAAACGTTATAAATACAAGGGCAGACATTAGAAAAAGGGATCCATTATCTCCCCATGGGTGCTCTAAGAAATACAGAGTAAAACATAGAGTGAGAACCTAAGACAAAGTACATAATAACGGTAGATCTCTTTAAACATGATTGTGAAGATCTGAACCTCTTCATGGAGAGGAAGATTAACCCATTATCTTGAATAAAGATCACCAATATTTTCTACCATCCATACAATTGTTTCTAGCATCCTTTCCTTGTTAGATTTTAGATATGTTACGATCTGCTATGGTTGACCCCTTCATTTTTATTGATTGTCTTGAATTCATAAATGCTTATAAACATATTGGGTCAAATAATTTGGCGCCATGTGTGGGAATTTCATAGCAAGATTGCGTAGCTGTTCCTAAAGTCAGAAACAAAAGGAAAACAACGAATGAGGGATTAAAAACCCAATCAGAGCAAACCTGATTCATCTCGTCTGTACTCGGGCTATGAGCCCTCGACTCCAAAGAAACAACAAAGTTCAACTACGATTGAACTGGGATCAGGCCACGAGCCTTCGCCAACCTAATTCAACATCAGTTGAAGTAATATTCGGGCTATGAGCCTTCAACTCAAAAGAATCAACAAAGTTCAACTACGGTTGAACTGGGACTCAGGCCACGAGCCTTCGCCAAATTAATTCAACATCAGTTGAAGTAATACTAGGGCTAAGAGCCCTCGACTCAAAAGAATCAACAAAGTTGAATTACGGTTGAACTAGGACCCAGGCCACGAGCCTTCGCAAAATTAATTCAACATCAGTTGAAGTAATACTCGGGCTATAAGCCCTCGACTCAAAAGAATCAACAAAGTTCAACTACGGTTGAACTGAGACTCAGGCCACGAGCCTTCGCCAAATTAATTCAACATCAGTTGAAGTAATACTCGGGCTATGAGCCCTCGACTCAAAAGAATCAACAAAGTCCAACTACGATTGAACTGGGACTCAGGCCACGAGCCTTCGCTAACCTAATTCAACATCAGTTGAAGTAATATTCGGGCTATGAGCCCTCGACTCAAAAGAATCAACAAAGTTCAACTACGGTTGAACTAGGACTCAGGCCACGAGCCTTTGCAGACCTAATTCAACATCAGTTGAAGTAATATTCGGGCTATGAGCCCTCGAATCAAAAGAATCGACAAAGTTCAACTACGGTTGAACTGGGACTCAAGCCACGAGCCTTCGCTAAATTAATTCAACTTCAGTTGAAGTAATACTTGGGCTATAAGCCCTCGACTTAAAAGAATCAACAAAGTTCAACTACGGTTGAACTGGAACTCAGGCCACGATCCTTTGCCAACCTAATTCAACATCAGTTGAAGTAATACTCGGTCTATAAGCCATTGACTCAAAAGAATCAACAAAGTTCAACTACGGTTGAACTGGGACTCAGGCCATGAGCCTTCGCCAATCTAATTCAAGATCAGTTGAAGTAATACTCGGGCTATGAGCCCTCGACTCAAAAGAATCAACAAAGTTCAACTACGGTTGAACTGGGACTCGAGCCACGAGCCTTCACCAACTTAATTCAACATCAGTTGAAGTAATACTCGGGCTTTGAGCCCTCGACTCAAAAGAATCAACAAAGTTCAACTACGGTTGAACTGGGACTCAGGCCACGAGCCTTCGCCAACTTAATTCAACATGAGTTGAAGTGATATTCAGGCTTTGAGCCCTCGACTCAATAGAATCAACAAAGTTCAACTACGGTTGAACTGGGACTCTGCCCACGAGCCTTCGCCTAATTAATTCAACATCAGTTGAAGTAATACTCGAGCTGTGAGCCCTCGACTCAAAAGAATCAACAAAGTTTAATTACGGTTGAACTGGGACTCAGGCCACAAGCCTTCGCCAACCTAATTAAACATCAGTTGAAGTAATATTCAGTCTATGAGCCCTCGACTCAAAAGAATCAACAAAGTTCAACTACGGTTGAACTGGGACTCAGGCCACGAGCCTTCGCCAACCTAATTCAACATCAGTTGAAGTAATACTCGGGCTTTGAGCCCTCGACTCAAAAAAATCAAAAAAGTTCAACTACGGTTGAACTGGGACTCAGGCTACGAGCCTTCGCCAACTTAATTTAACTTCAGTTGAAGTAATACTCGGGATATGAGCCCTCGACTCAAAAAAGTCAACTAAGTTCAACTACGGTTGAACTGGGACTCAGGCCATGAGCCTTCGCCAACTTAATTCAACATAAGTTGAAGTAATACTCGGGCTATGAGCCCTCGACTCAAAAGAATCAACAAAGTTCAACTACGGTTGAACTGGGACTCAGGCCACGAGCCTTCGCCAACTTAATTCAACATCACTTGAAGTAATATTCGGGCTATGAGCCCTCAACTTAAAATAATCAACAATGTTCAACTACGGTTGAACTAGGACTTAGGCCACAAGCCTTCGCCATATTAATTCAACATTAGTTGAAGTAATACTCGGGCTATGAGTCCTCGACTCAAAAGAATCAACAAAGTTCAACTACGGTTGAACTGGGACTCAGACCACGAGCCTTCGCCAACCTAATTCAATATCAGTTGAAGTAATATACGGGCTATGAGTTCTCGACTCAAAAGAATCAACAAAGTTCAACTACAGTTGAACTGGGACTTTGGCCACGAGCCTTCGCCAACCTAATTCAATATCAGTTGAAGTAATACTCGGGCTATGAGCTCTGGACTCAAAAGACTTAACAAAGTTCAACTACGGTTGAACTGGGACTCAGGCCACTAGCCTTCGCCAACTTAATTCAACATAAGTTGAAGTAATACTCGGGCTCTGAGCCCTCGATTCAAAAAAATCAATAAAGTTCAACTACGGTTGAACGGGAACTCAGGCCACGAGCCTTCACCAACTTAATTCAACATCAGTTGAAGTAATATTCGGGCTTTGAGCCCCCGACTCAAAAGAATCAACAAAGTTTAACTACGGTTGAACTAGGACTCAGGTCATGAGCCTTCACCAAATTAATTCAACATCAGTTGAAGTAATACTCGGGCTATAAGCCCCCGACTCAAAAGAATCAACAAAGTTCAACTACGGTTGAACTGGGACTCAGGCCATGAGCCTTCGCCAAATTAATTCAACATCAGTTGACGTAATACTCGGGCTATGATCCCTCGACTAAAAATAATCAACAAAGTTCAACTACGATTGAACTGGGACTCAGGCCACGAGCCTTCGCCAAATTAATTCGACCTCAGTTGAAGTAATATTCGGGCTATGAGCCCTCGGCTCAAAAGAATCAACAAGGTTCAACTACGGTTGAACTGGGGCTTAGGCCACGAGCCTTCGCCAACTTAATTCAACATCAGTTAAAGTAATACTTGGGCTATGAGCCCTCGACTCGAAAGAATCAACAAAGTTCAACTACGGTTGAACTGGAACTAACACCGCGAGCCTTCACCAATTTTATTCAACCTTAGTTGAAGTAATACTCGGGCTTTGAGCCCTCTACTCAAAAAAATCAACAGAGTTCTACTACGGTTAAACTGGGACTCAGGCCACGAGCCTTTGCCAGTTTAACTCAACCTCAGTCGAAGTAATAATCGAGCTATGAGCCCTCGACCCGGGACAATCAATGACCATGCTAAGGGAAAACATAAGTGGGGCGAGCAATAAAGAAACAACATGAAAAGGGGTATGCCCCCTCAATACAAAGAGACGGACGGGGGCCATGCCCGTCTGTCCTAGTTTAAACCTTGTCCGAACATTAACAACTTTAATGCAAAAAAAAAGAGAGAAAAGAAAGATAACAATACACGGCAACAACCGTCAAGAAAATCATCAACTAATCATCTTTCACTCGAGACCATTGGTACCACTGTCTGCGCCAGTCGCACCGTCGTCTGCCCTCGCTGCACCACCGCCTGTTCCGCCCTCACCGGCACCCGTAGCGCCCATGTCGTTTCCAGCTCCAGCCAAGCTCCCATCGGGGACATCATCGATACCGGGCATCGTAGCATCAAAGCCGCATTCCTCGCGAGCTTCCCGTGCCCTTTGGCGCGCCCCTTTGAAGACTGCTTCGGAGATGATACCAGCCTCGAACATGTGCTTATATATGTCCCGTTGGGCCTCAGTATAAACCCAAGCCTCGCGAGAACTACCCATAAATGTAGATTGTTCTTGAATACGTCGGTTTTCCTCCTCCAGGAGTGCAATTTGCCCCGCTACATCCTGAGCGTTCCGCTATAGAACCCTGATCCACTCCTCAAGGCCGCTCTCCCTGAAAGCGGCGGTGGCCCTCACCAACGACAATTGGGAATCATTGGCACAAATAACCCCTTGTAGCTCGTCCGCCCTAGAGGAAGCTTAAGCCAGCTTATGCTTCAGGACGACCACTTCCCCCTCTAGCTCGGTGACATTCCCGCTCCACTCCGAAGTTACCTCCGTCACCTTGGTCAGACATAAGCGTTCACTCTCCAACAACGCCCTCCGCCCAGCCTCAAGTTCATCGTTCATCTGACGCAACTGATCTTCCAAAGCTTCTACACGACCAAGCGCCTGACTCCTCTGCAACTCCTTCCGCGCCAGCTCTCCGACTAGTGCCTGGTTATGGGGATCGACCCTTATGCATTCGTTAAGCTCCATGCACCTGTTCCGATACTGACGACACCTCTCAAGAACCCGTAGAAGTACCCCAGACCGAACATTGGCCCGACGAAGGCTCTCTACCTGCAACAAAAACACCTGCAAGACAAAGCAAAAGAACCGAATGAGTCAGATATAGAAGTTCATGAGAAGATGGGAAACGAGGTGCTTGTAAGTGAATAATCATCCTAGAGCACATACGCTCATTCCCAACGTCGCCACCTCGTTCATCAAACCCACATCCGTCACCCCCCTTATCGACTCATTTTCGACTGCAAAAAAAATAACTGACCAAGCAGCTGTGAGCACGTGATTTTTGCCTTACTTGAGAAGTACTCCCAGAAAATTCAAAAATAAAAATAGTTTCGTGTTGGGTATGATTTTTGTGATTTTTGTGTTATTTTATCTTTTGTGTGCACGTTTATTTATTTAAATTAAAAAATACAAAAAATATATGCTAAGTTTTGCATTTTTAGTGTTTGATATCGAAGGCATGTGATTTACATTTTTAGGTGATATATAATTGTATGCATATATATATATATATATATATACATGTACATATATATATGTGTAGCAATGAGATCGAATTGGGCCATAGTTCAGTCCAGGAAAGCCAGGCCCAAATGAATTGCCTCTGATCTGGCCCAAATATCCGTCCAGCCTCAGCCTATGTAACACTTGATCTGGACCGTTGGATTTTATTATCCAACGGCCCAGATTAAGCCTTTAATTCTAATATGCATTCAGCCTATGACTTGACCAAACGACACCGTTTGGTTTAAGTGAGAAGATCCTGATCGTTGATCAAGTTTGATCCAACGATCGGGATTTAACTACTCAAAACGTATATAAACCCATTTCCATACCCCGCCCCCCCCAAGCCAGACCCCCCCTCTCCCTTCGTCTCCCAAAGGTCCTTAGAGACCAGGCGTAACGCCGCCGTCCGCCACCCTGCCTCCGCCTGCCGGAAATCGCCTCACGGCGGTTCCGGTAGGCCAATCAAACCCAAACCAACGCCAAAACCTTCCCCTTACCTCCCCCATCACGATCCCAGCTTCCATTAACCTCGAATCTTGCCGGAGCTCCTCGAATCTTCATTTGAAGATTCGAGTCAAACTCGAACCTATGCCAAATTACCCCAAATTCACACCACGGTCTCCCCACACCTCCCTCGTACCCCGCCGGCATTGGTTTGCTTCGAATCTAACCAAAAATACAAAAGCCCCAAATCCGAGCCCAAGAACCCTAATTTTGAAGAAATCCAATTCGAGCCGTTTTAGCCACAATTGAAGTCCAAGGGACTTTAGTCTAGGTGTTCTCAATCGAGAACATCCCGATTAAAGCCCGTTTGGCTTCAATAAGTCCGAGTTTTAGTTCGAAGTTTGGTCGGCAGTCTTCTTTTGAGGTATTCACTCCTTCTTTGGTCGTTTTAAGTCGATTGGTGTGAATATGTGTGTTTGTTTCATTCATTATTTCAGTTTCTCATGTTTTTAATTTCCCATACCCGTTTGGTCTGTTTCTTCTCATTTGAGGCCCTTTATTTGGCCAATTCTTCTGTTTTAGTAGTTAAAACGAATCATGAGTCCAATGTGATTAAAGTCGTCAAATAGTTCGTAACATTAATCCCTTGAATCTGCCTGGTGCAATTCACTGGTATAGGGTTGGTTACTGTTTAATTCAGATTAAAGGGATAATTGGGTGTAGTTAATAGTATAATTGTTTAATCATACACCCATACAAAGGGTTAGTGGAACTGAGCACAGCAGGGTATCCACTGAACACTGCCAAGCTTATTGTTTAAGGCTTGAGTCCATCTTTGGACAGTAGTTAGTGGGGTGTGCAGGGAATATGATGGGTTGGGAAGCCAGGGTAGGGGGTAACCTTAGGGGCAGGTGTTCTGGAGGGGCTGTAGCTATAAATATAGCATCAATATAGACATTGATGGGGATACAGACATACACTTGAGAGGAGACAGACTTGAGAGCATCCGTGATAAGCAAAATACCTGGAGATATACATTGATAGACATACATTCATAGATACATTGATAGGCATTTCATACACACACTTAGAGAGCAAAAGATTCATACGCTGAGAGTGACAAAAGGTCACTGTTTCATTGGTTTGGAGTCACTGTTTCATCGAGTTCTCTTGGCTACTGTCTGGCTGGTTCTTCTGTTAATTGTTATTGTTGTGTTATTGTGGCTACTGCCACTGGTTGTGGTCGTGTGTGCTGATATTGCTGCCTGGTTGTTTGGGGTTTGCTTTTGGTCTATTGGTGGCTGGTCTGTTAGTGTTTGCTGCCTGGGGTTTGGTCGTTTGGTTGCTGTTTGGCTTGGTTTGTTGTTGTTGCGGACATTGTTGTTGTTGTTACACTGGTTTTGTTGCTGCCTGGTCTGGTTGTTGTTGTTGTTACACTGTTGTGTTGCTGGTTGGTGCTGTGGTGTTGTTGCCTGGGATTTTGTTGCTGTTTGTGGTGCTGTGGTGTTGCTGGTCCGGTTTGTGGCCACTGTTTATTGTTGTTGTCTGGTTGTTCATTGCTGTTTGGTTCAAGTCTTAGTCATTGATTCAGTGGTTGATAAAATTCGATTACTGTTGGTTGTTGGGTTGTAGCTGGTTCACTGGTTGTTGTTGTTATTGGTTTACTGTTGGTGGTTGTTGGTCTTTGATTATTGCTGCTCCTGTTACTGTTTCTTGTTGCTGTTGCTGCTTTGCCGTCGCTCACTCTTCCTTGTTCTTCCGCATTCCAGGTACACACCTCTGTTATTGTAATTCCTTGGTACGAAAAGAATGAAGTTTGAAGCTTGTGCATAAAGTCTATTGAAACATGTAGTCGTTTATAGTTCTTATGTTTAATTACATTCTGTTATTCTTCAATTAAATTTGTATTGCTAGTTTTGTTACGGAAAATGTAGCTAGACCAAAGATACACTATCATTAGATATGCACGTAACCCGAATTAGTCTGTTGTACCTTTGTTCAGTCTTCTCTATTCATGTGTAATCTCCAAACCTGTTAAATGATAGACCTTATGTTAAAAGCAAGATTAGCTAGGGAGTTGTTACTCGACGGAATGACGTAATTAGATTAAAAGAGTCGGGGGTGCATTTCATGTGACCCGACCCCAATTTCGGGCAAGAGTAAATAAAGCATGTCATGAACCACAGGCGCATTTCATGCGATGTGGTTCGTAGCAAGTTTTAAGTAATTTGGAATCAACTCTTAAGTAAGATACGGTGAGATGTAGTTCGCTTTAGGTTTGAATCAAAGGTACGCCTCGCCCAATAGTTACACTAATCACATAGCCGTCGTAAATGTACATATAAATACTTAGGTTTCGAGATGCGTCGTTTCTTAACGAATATCACGCCTTTCTCGACAGTGTAAATAAGTAGTCGATCCGGGCACATATTTTAGTTTTACCTTTTTAAATACGGGTGTGCATTTCATGTGACCCAAATCCAAACCCCGAAATGTTGAATGAAAATATGTTGAGGATCCGGGTGCATTTCATGTGACGTGATTCGAAAGCATATTTTTGAGCAACTCTCTCTTTCGTAAATCACAACCAATAATAAAAGTGGTAAAAGGGGTATTAACTTGCACTAAGTACATAATTGTAAAAGCAGATAGATAAGCCAAACACGACAGTTGAGCGACCGTGCTAGAACCACGGAATTCGGGAATGCCTAATACCTTCTCCCGGGTTAATAGAATTCCTTATCCGGATTTCCGGTTCGCGGACTGTTAAATAGAGTCATTCTTTTCCTCGATTCGGGATTTAACCGGTGACTTGGGACACCATAAAATCTCCCAAGTGGCGACTCTGAAGTAATTAAAATAAATCCCATCTCGATTGTCCTTTAATTGGAAAAACTCTTTGCATCCTTGCGGGTGCGTAAAAAGAGGTGTGACAGCTCTGGCGACTCTGCTGGGGAATCCTCTAGAATTCGAGCTCGGAATAACTGTTGTGTTTGGCATATTGTATTATCTGATTTTTTTTACATGTTGGCATCAATGTGCAAAATGTTGTTTTACTGCTTTGATATTGTGTGAACTGTACATATAAATTGTGCCGGAACCAATCTCCTTTCTGAGTCTGCTAAATCATGAAGGAGGGTGCACTTCGTGTGACTTCTTTTCTGTATAGTGTCTAATTCCCATTTTAGAACGAGGTTTGGATAAGTTGCAAAACCGGTGAAGCTTCTGTATTCCCGGGTTGCTGCCTCCTCCTCGGCTCGAGCTGTCCGCTCGGGTAAGCCAAGTCTAGAACAGATAAACCCAGGTTTTTAAACCTAGAATAACAAAGCTTCACGCCGGATCCCTAGTAGGAAACGTTTATTTGCATCATGTTGCATTTGGCTTAGGGGACTCAACACAGGGGTTGGGTCCGTCTAGGACAGGTGACCTGAAATGAACAGACTATCCTGCTGCATCCTGTTTGTTTTGCGCATTTATCTGTTATATACTTGCATGCTGACCGAAAAAAAAAAAAAAAAAAAAAAAAAAAAAAAAAAAAAAAAGAAAAAGAAAAAGAAAAAAAAAGAAAAAAAAATGTGTTTTGTTCCTAAGATAGAAATAGCTTGTTTGTTTCCCTTTAGTAAGATGAATAAATAAATGATGTCGTTTGTTTCGTCAAAACCGAACTACGGGGGTTTGATTCTCATCGGATGTGAGATACGTAGGCAACCTCCATCGGGTCCAACTTCACCTTTTGAAAAATTAATTTTTGTACTAAATAAGTCGGTGACGCTGTTTTCAAAAAAATAGCCGAATGTTCCCGAAAGGGACGCCGGAAGGCTAATTTCGTATAAACGGCCACCTTTGGGTCAATTTTGATTTCGATCAATTTACCCCACAGCCTTAAAAGCCTTCGTCCCCGAGACGTTGAAAGGCCGTGATTGAAAACTGATTTTTTATTATTTAGCAAAACAAAGTTGTTTTCTTATTTAAATCACCTTAATAAATGTGCAGGATGAGCACGAATCAGAATAAATCATTTTCAATCTTTAATGAGGTCCCTCAGCAACTCCGTATATGGTGGAACGATTTGGAAGACAATAGCAAAAAGGTCATAGGGAGAATTTTGGGAGGTTTGGTTGATCTGTTGAATATCGAGCCAAGGGAAGACATCATCAAGGCACTGGTATCTTTCTGGGATCCGACCCGCAATGTATTCCGTTTTGTTGACTTCGAATTGACGCCCACATTAGAGGAAATTGCGGGCTATGCAGGACTTAATGGGAAATTAAGAGGGCAATACCTACTCTCACCAAGACCGGTATCTCCGCATGGGTTTCTGGATTTGCTGAGCATTAGTCGGAAGGTGAAAAATGATGATCTGCTGAAAGGGTGTTGCGACCTCCAATTCTTATATCAACGATACGGCACTCCTCGGGGTTTTGAAGAGTCAAACCTTGGACTGACTCACGCAGGGAATAGAACCAAGTGGGAGGCCAGACGAATTCTAGCATTCCTAACGACATTCTTGGGGGTTGTGATTTGTCCGCGCGAAGATAAGAAAATAGAGATAAGTCTGGTAGGAATAGCCGATGTTGCAATCAAAAAGGCTACCAGCACGGTGGTCCCTTTGGTTTTGTCCGAAATCTATCGAGCCTTGACCGTATGCCGAGAAGGGGGCAATTTCTTCCAAGGTTGCAATCTGTTACTTCAACTATGGATGCAAGAACACCTCCGTCACCGAACACAATACATGAACCATGGGTTGACCGGGAAAAACTGTATCAGGGGTTTCGAAGAACGGATGATGGGTGCTGTATTCCCTGAAGGCGTTGAGGCATGGCTTGCACGACTGAGTTCAATAGAAGCCGATCAGATTGTATGGGCATTCGGGTGGTTACCCGATACTGAAGTAATATATATGGCTGCCGAGGAGTGTTATATCCTTCTGATGGGGATCCGCAGTGTCCAACCATATGTCCCTCACCGTGTGTTACGTCAACTAGGAAGGTTTCGGGTTATCCCTACCGATCAAGACCTAAGGAAGTACGCCATTGAGTTGAGCCCGGGAGTTGTCTTCCCTGAAGAGAAGGTTAGAAGGCTATGGCACGAATGTCGTTTCCTTGAGCCTAAAACCATGGTCCGGGAACTATCTAAGGGAGAGGTGGATCCAAAGTACAACGTGTGGTTCGGGAAAAGATTTCAGATTCGTCGGAAATGTTCTAAAAGAGCCCATGTCCAACAATTCACGGAAGATTCACGGGAACAATGGGATTGGTTAGCAAAAGAGGAGGGGTACAGGACGAAGATTGGCAGGATAGAACAGCAGGTCCGGGACCTCCAATTCGAGAAGAACATGCAAGCTGCCACCGATGAAGGCGACAAAAAGAAGTTGGTACAAGAAAATGACTTCTTGAGAGCTCAAATCCAGCAAATGAAAAGAGATGCCGACAGACAGTCGAGGAGTCGGGCCGACGAAAAATTGATAAGGGATTTGAAAAGCCAAGTCACCGACGTCCAAAGAGAATTGGACGAGTCAAAAGCCCAAATAACGAGGATCCGCGCTAGCTGGAAAAAGGATGCACATCAACATGCACTTCACCTAAAGCGGGTGGAAGAAGATTACACCGATATCATCACTAACCTGAGGGAAGCAAATGTTGTCCTTAGGGAGCGGGTTTTCAAGCAAGCCCAAGATGCCAGAGCAAGGGCAGACCTCGACCGCTGCCACAATTTGATGGCCCGACTGCAAGGACAAGTGGATAGGCTCCTAGATCAAGTCACCAACAATGCTCGAAGATTGGGGGCGAAAAACCAGCAAATAGAGCGGCTACTCGGAGAAAGGGACATGATCAAGGATAGAATTGGAGAAATCGGGCACTATGTCACCATGAAGTGCCTAGCTTGTGAACGAATGCCCCGCGCCGACCTTTTCGCTTCAATTATGGGTTATGTTCATCGGATCATGGAAGAGTTGAGGGAACTGCACAAGGACCTCACACCGAGGCTTGCGGCAAGGCCGAATGATGCCTCGCAGGCCCCCAGGAGTTTTAGGGCATTAGATTTTTGATTGAAAATGTATTTTAATGTTGAGCCAAGCTAGTTGGCATTTTCTTTACTTTTCCAAGTCAAGCATTTTCTTTTTGTTTTGACGATTTTGTAAGACGTGTTTTGTAACTACACGGTTTTATTTGATATAAAAGTTACAAAATTTTGCCGCAATCTTGTTACAAGAACTACGCTCGGTCTGATTCACGCGGGGTCGTGATACGTAGGCAATCCACATAAGATTCGACCACCACTAAAAAGAAAGAAAAGAATCCAAAGGCTAAATAACAATAAGGCTTGCAAAGGTAGTCGAAAAAGAAAAAAAAAAAGAAAAAAAAAAAAAAAGAGAAAAGAAAAAGAAAAATAAAAGAAAAAGGGCCGGAATGACGTATGTTAAAGAGTACATGTAGAAAGGGTTATTTGGTTAGGTGCATTGCATCCAACGTGCTATAACATATCTGTCAAACTCGGTGAACTAACAAGTTTGTTGCGTATTCCGGAAAGTTTAGCAGTTGGTTTGACGGAATATCCTGGCCAGCCATCACTACCGTACTAGATCCAAAGGACCAGTTACGGTAAGCATGTCGAGTTCTGGCAAGAGTCTCGAAGAAGAAAAGTCCGAGCTACAAATCATGAAGGAAGAAGTAGACCGGTTAAAGCAACAGATAACAGAGATGCACTTGGCCTGGGCCAGGGAACAGTCTTCACCAAACCGCCCTACTCTCGCCTCAGCTCCGGAACATCCGCCCATCGATCCTTCAACAAGCGCCCCGAGCTGTCCATACTTTCAGGGGGAAAATCCATATGCCACCCACATTCCACCGGCCAAACCAAATCCTCCTCCAGTCACCCCTGTTTTTGTAGCACCTCCACCTGCTCCTCTGCAAAGGCCGGCCGGCGAGCCATATGTTCAGATCCATGACAACTCTTACTATCCTCCAGAGCCTACTTTCAGGGCTCCTGAACCACAATCACATACACCTCACTGGGATAATCCGGCAGAACCGGAAAAACACTTCCAAAGTTCGGAGCACGAGGAAGTTGCCAGAAAAGTTAAAAGCCTGGAGCAGTCCTTCAGGAACATGCACGGTTTAGGCAACCAGGTCAGCGTCGCCTATAAGGATCTGTGTCCATTTCCGGACGTCCAGTTGCCAGCAGGGTTTAAAATGCCCAAATTCGACCTATACGAGGGGCATGGTGACCCGATGGCCCACCTGCGAGGGTTTTGCAGTAAAATGAGAGGGGCCGGAGGACGGGACGAGCTTCTGATAGCTTACTTCGGCCAGAGTCTGGGAGGATCTGCGCTGGAGTGGTACACTAGACAGGATCCCGGTAGATGGTTTACGTGGGATGATTTGGCTCAAGCTTTTATCGGCCAGTTCCAATACAATCTTGAGATAATCCCCGACCGCCTGTCATTGTTAAAATTAGAGAAGAAGCCCGCTGAAAGCTTCAGGGAATTTGGTTTCCGTTGGAGGGAACAGGCGGCCAGGGTAGATCCGCCGATGAGAGAGAGCGAGATGGTGGACTACTTCTTGCGGACATTAGAGCCCACCTACTTCGGACATCTGGTAACGTCCGTAGGCAAATCATTCACTGAGGTGATAAAAATGGGGGTATGATCGAGGAGGGTTTGAAGGCCAACAAGATCATGAGTTACTCAGCACTGAAAGCCACCACTCAGGCTATCCAAAGCGGTACTGGAGGAGTACCGGGGAAGAAGAGGAGAGAGGAAGTGGCGGCCGTCGAGTCCGGGGCATGGTTCAAAAATAGAGGCCCCGCACCCCAATATAGCCCACCCCAGCCTCACCACCAAAATTACTCTCACAGCCCATATAGCCACCCGCAACATTACTATCCCGCACCTGATCCCCATTTTACTGTCCACCATGCACAGTCCTATTCTGCACCTCCCGCTCATGCACCGTGGCGTGCGCCAAACCCCCAGAACAATCATCCACCCCCAAGAGCTTACAGAAACCCCTCGGGCGCGAGTTTCCGTCCGAACCAGGCATTCAGGGGCGACAGGGCGCCGAGGCCAAAGACTTTCACTCCCTTAGGAGAGTCTTACACTAGTCTGTTCCACCGGTTAAAGCAGGTAGGGTTGCTGAATCCGGTTGAAGCTAAGCTGCCAAACCCTCTTCCGAAGAACCTGGACCATTCAGTAAATTGTGCCTACTGCTCGGGATGTCCGGGACATGATACAGAAAAGTGTTGGAGGCTGAAGACGGCCATCCAGGAGCTCATTGACACCCACAGGATCGAGGTCCAGGCTCCGACAGAGCCCAACATCAACCAAAACCCGCTCCCAGTTCATCATGAGACCAATATGATCGAGTTGGTACGGGCGGAGGAAGGAAAGGAGAAAGCCTCTCAGGACTGTAATGATGATCAAATCTGGCGGGGTAGGAATGAGAAAGGGGCCGAGCTTTGATGAGCCATCCATTTGCAAGAAGGATGCACCAGGAGGGTCAGAAGTGGAAAAAGGAAGTGTGAACGAAGTACCGGTGAGGCCGGGGGAAGCAAAAATAGTTGTACCAGGGGCAGCAACCAAGCCCGTCTTGACGGTAGCGGGCGTTCGAATGGATCCTTTCATCATCAAGCCAGCAATACAGTTGCCAATAACTGATAGCCGGGCTATTCCATGGAATTATGCTCAGATTACAACAACCTACAAAGGAAAGGAAGTGAAAGAAGAAGTTTGCGAAGCGCAAGGGTTGACCCGCTCGGGGAGATGTTTTGCCCCTGCGGAATTGAGGAAGACCACTCCGGCAGTATTGAAAAAGCCGGTCACTGATGAAGAGGCGGAAGAATTCTTGAAAAAGATGAAGCTGCATGACTACTCTGTCTTAGAGCAGTTAAAGAAGACTCCGGCACAAATATCATTACTGTCCTTGCTGATACACTCTGAAGAACATCGGCAAGCATTGATGAAAGTCCTGAATGAGGCACATGTACCGGATAAAATCTCAGGTGAGCCATTTGGAGAAGATCACCAATCGGATCTTCGAAGCAAATCGGATCACATTCACCGATGACGAGTTGCCTGAGGAAGGCACTGAGCATAACAGGGCTTTATATCTTACGGTGAAGTGTGAAGAGGCGGTGGTTACCAAAGTCTTGGTCGATAATGGGTCCAGTGCTAACATTTGTCCTCTCTCTACACTGGGCAAATTAAAAGTAGACATCGGCAGGGTACGCGAGAACAGGGTATGTGTTCGAGGGTTCGACGGAGGAGGCAAAGCGTCGGTTGGTGACATAGTGCTAGTCTTGACAATTGGGCCAGTGGAGTTCACCATGGAATTCCAGGTGCTGGACATGGTGGTGTCATATAACCTCCTAATAGGGCGACCGTGGATTCATGCCGCAAGAGCAGTTCCATCCAGCTTACACCAGCTCGTCAAGTTTGAATGGGACCAGCAGGAGATCGTCGTCCATGGAGAGAACGATCCACAATCGGGCACCATCATTCCCTTTGTTGAAACAGAAGAAGATGTTGGGCCGTGGGTGTATCAGGTCTGCGATGTGGTGTCCGCCCACCGAGTTCCGGAAGGGGAATGTATTCCCGGCGACAGAACAATTACTGCGGATGTCATGGTGGCACATGAAATGTTGCGACATGGTTTCATACCCGGTAAAGGGCTAGGTGCATCTCTGCAAGGAATTATACAACCGGTATCAGTGGTCGAAAACTGGGGAACCTTCGGCTTGGGATTCCAGCCAACCTCAGAGGACATCCGGCGAGCAAAGAGGAGCAAGCAGAAAACATGGGTGCTCCCAAAGCCTGTTCCACGCCTTTCCCAATCTTTTGTCAGGTCCGGAGCAAGAGGACATCCAGCGCCAAAGATTCCCGGTCCTACGGTCAGGCCAGACGAAGAGTTTTTCAGGAAGTTCGAAAACCTATTCACAGATGTATGTATGCTCGAAGATGGTGAAGGATCTAGTCACGCCGAGATACAATTTGTGGGACCAAAGGCAAAACTGAATAACTGGAAGGCTACTCCTCTCCCTGTCCGGAAGGAGTCTTGGTAGTTTGTCTTGGATTGTCTTTCTTTCGAAATTTTGTATTGGGGGTTGTCCCCGGAGTAAAATCCCGTTTGTTTTGTTCATTTTTGATTTAAGTTTGCGGTTTGTTTTCCCTTTGTACAATTCCCATCAATGAAATTTGGTTCCTTCGTGTCTAATTTTGTTTATCTTTTCTTCTTTTTACTTTTCTGAACAGCCTTCTTGCAACTGATCTTAATGATATGGCATGCTTAAAGATTAATCAACCCAGGTCTAGAAAGTCAATCGGGTTTGGAAATAATAACACATGAAATAAGAAGTGACGAGAGTGAGTCGGAGTACGGCGATGATGAAGCCGTGGAAGAAATCGGTGAAGAATTAAGTCACTTCGAGGAAAAGCCCAAACCGAACTTAAATGATACTGAGGCCGTTAATCTAGGGAATGCTGATGACGTCAAAGAAACCCGGATAAGTGTCCATATTAAACCCAATCTGAGAGAAGAATTGATCAAAACACTCGTGGAGTTTAAAGATATTTTCGCATGGTCGTACGACGACATGCCAGGACTCAGCACTGATCTAGTGGTTCATAGATTACCCACCGATCCGGCATATCCTCCCGTCAAGCAAAAGCTGCGGAAATTCAAGACGGAGATGAGTGTGAAGATTAAGGAGGAGGTAACCAAGCAGGTTGCAGGCGAAAGTCATTCGTGTCACTCGATACCCTGAATGGTTGGCTAACGTAGTACCGGTGCCAAAGAAAGACGGAAAGATCAGGGTATGCGTGGACTATCGCAATCTCAACAAGGCAAGTCCTAAGGATAATTTCCCACTTCCCAATATCCATATCCTGATTGACAATTGCGCCGGACGCGAAATTGGATCCTTTGTGGACTGTTATGCGGGATATCATCAGATTTTGATGGATGAAGAGGACGCAGAAAAGACGGCTTTTATCACACCGTGGGGGACTTATTGCTACCGAGTGATGCCGTTTGGTTTGAAGAATGCAGGGGCAACCTATATGAGGGCGATGACTACGGTATTCCATGATATGATACATAAGGAAATTGAAGTGTACGTGGATGATGTGATCGTAAAATCCAGACGTCAAGAAGACCATGTTGCTGACCTCAGGAAGTTCTTTCAAAGACTTCGAAGGTACGACATCAAGCTTAATCCGGCCAAATGTGCATTCGGAGTTCCATCGGGAAAGTTGCTAGGATTCATCGTCAGCCGACGGGGCATTGAGTTGGACCCATCCAAAATCAAGTCCATTCAGGAGTTACCCCCGCCGAAGAATAAAACAGAGGTAATGAGTCTGTTGGGAAGGTTAAATTACATCAGTAGGTTTATTGCTCAACTTACAGCAATCTGTGAACCCATATTCCGTCTGTTGAAGAAAGATGCGGCGATAGAATGGACGATAGAATGTGAGGAAGCGTTTGACCAAATCAAAGGGTATCTGTCAAATCCACCCGTACTAGTTCGGCCTGAACCGGGCAGACCCCTGATTCTTTATCTGACGGTTTTGGAGAATTCGTTCGGCTGCGTACTAGGGCAGCATGATCTTACTGGCAGGAAGGAACGGGCCATTTACTACCTCAGTAAGAAATTCACGGTCCATGAGGTTAAATACACTCATCTAGAAAAGACATGTTGCGCCCTGACTTGGGTAGCCCAAAAGCTGAAACACTACTTGTCTTCTTACACCACTTACCTCATTTCGCGTCTGGATCCGTTGAAGTATATTTTCCAGAAACCTATGCCTACGGGGAGGTTAGCAAAATGGCAAATATTACTTACGGAGTTCGACATCATATACGTGACAAGGACGGCTATGAAAGCTCAAGCCCTGGCCGATCACTTAGCTGAAAATCCCGTTGATGACGAATACGAACCTTTGAGGACGTATTTTCCAGATGAGGAAGTATTGCAGATTGAGGGGTTGGAACTAACCAAGGATCCAGGATGGAAGCTCTTCTTCGATGGAGCGGCGAACGCAAAAGGAGTCGGAGTAGGGGCCGTGCTCATATCTGAAACAGGACATCATTATCCTGTTACTGCTCAACTGCGTTTTCACTGTACCAATAATATGGCTGAGTACGAGGCATGTATCTTAGGGCTGCGATTAGCGGTGGACATGGATGTACAGGACGTCTTGGTCTTGGGGGACTCGGACCTTCGGTACATCAGATTCAGAGAGAATGGGAAACCAGAGATTTAAAGCTTATCCCATATCGTCAGTGTTTGCATGATTTGACCAAACGCTTTCGATCGGTAGAATTCAGGCACATCCCGAGGATGCATAATGAGGTTGCCGACGCGTTGGCTACTTTAGCGTCAATGCTACATCACCCGGACAAGGTTCGTGTCGATCCGTTACATATCCGTGTCCGGGATCAACATGCTTATTGTAATGTGATAGAGGAAGAAGTGGATGGTGAGCCATGGTTTCATGATGTCAAGGAATACCTCAGGTTAGGAGTATACCCAGAACAAGCAACCGGAGATCAAAAGCGAGCTATTCGGCGGTTGGCGAACGGATTTTTCCTTAGTGGAGGGGTGCTGTACAAAAGAACCCCAGATTTGGGATTGTTGAGATGTATAGATGCAAGTCAAGCCACAACAGTGATGACGGATGTACACTCGGGAGTTTGCGGACCACACATGAGCGGATACGTATTGGCAAAGAAGATTCTTCGAGCGGGATACTATTGGCTCACTATGGAGCGGGATTGTATAAGTTTCGTGCGAAGATGCCATCAGTGTCAGATACACGGAGATTTGATTCATTCTCCGCCAGACTGAATTGCATACAATGTCCGCACCATGGCCGTTTGTCGCGTGGGGTATGGATGTTATCGGACCTATTGAGCCTGCGGCTTCCAATGGTCACAGGTTCATTCTGGTAACGATTGATTATTTTACCAAGTGGGTAGAGGCCAAAACATTCAAATCAGTGACCAAGAAGGCGGTAGTGGACTTCGTACACTCCCACATCATCTGCAGGTTTGGAATTCCAAAGATGATCATTACGGATAACGGTGCAAATCTTAACAGTGGATTGATGAAAGAGGTATGTCAACAGTTCAAGATTACACACCGAAATTCCACACCGTATCGCCCAAAAGCAAACGGTGCGGTCGAGGCGGCAAACAAGAACATAAAGAAGATATTGAGGAAGATGATAGAAGGGTCTAGGCAGTGGCATGAAAAGCTACCATTTGCGCTGTTGGGTTATCGCACTACCGTCCGGACTTCGGTAGGGGCAACTCCTTACTTGTTAGTGTACGGGACCGAAGCAGTAATACCCGCAGAAGTTGAGATTCCGTCCCTCCGAATTGTCGCTGAAGCTGAGATTGATGACGACGAGTGGGTCAAAACCCGATTAGAGCAATTGAACTTGATCGATGAAAAGAGATTGACAGCAGTATGTCACGGCCAATTGTATCAAAGGAGAATGGCAAGAGCATATAACAAGAAGGTACGTCCCAGGAGATTCGAAGTGGGACAGCATGTGCTGAAGAGAGTTCTACCACACCAGGCCGAGGCGAAAGGCAAGTTTGCTCCAAATTGGCAAGGACCTTTTGTGGTAACTAGAGTATTATCCAACGGCGCTCTATGCCTGACTGATGTCGAGGGAAGATGCACCGATATGGCTATCAATTCTGATGCAGTTAAGAGATATTACGTGTAATTCTTTAACGCATTTGTCAACGCTTGGTTTCGTTTGTGTGTATTTGGCATTTGTCGGAGAATGAAATGACAGAGGCAATTTTTCTACTACCCAAACACTTTAACCTTTGTTTCCCCATTTGAGCCTTAATTATTCTTTCATATACCCTCTTTCGGAATCATCAAGGAAGATGTGTAACAGAATAGAAAAGAAACAAAGAAGTAATACAAGAAAAAGTGAACTACGTTCGACCTGATTCCTCGAGAAGGATACGTAGGCGCCACACGGCTCGGTCATAATAAAATAAAAATCAAAAATCCCCCAAGCAACAAAACTGGGGCAGAAGTCATTGTTTCGTTTGAAAGATAGTGTGGATTCCGAAAGTTGTAATAAGCTAACCGTTGAGGCTAAACCCCTTTCTTCAGCCTCACGCGCAGAAACCATATCAAGAACCAGAAAGACCTCTCGATCAGTATTTGAGAAGTGCCAAGTCATGTGAATGAAAGCCAAGAGTGACATCCCGACCCTCGATTGAATCCAGGATGCACAAGCCGAAAGGGGATAACGCTCTAGAGGGAATCTCAGGGGTGATACCCCGCCGCGAGGAAAGAAAGCATAAATGAGAGAGTCTTAACGGTGAAAACCCTCGCGGGCACCTTAAGGCGAAGGAAGTTGAGAGAAGTAAAATGAGAGAGTCTTACGGTGAAAACCTTCGCGGGCACCTTAAGGCGACGGGAGATAGAGAGAAATGAGAGAATCTCATTAGTGAAAACCCTTTGAAGGGCACTGTGAGGTGACAGGATGAGATGGGTACAAGATATCGGCATGAGACAAGGGTGGGACACCCGTTTACCTCTAGCAGGACGCGGTATCAGAAAGTGATTGACATGAATAGACTGGGTAGTTTAATCTCAAAGGCGCGGCATAACATTGGATCAGGCACACATTCAGATAAGTTTTCCTATTTTTGAGTTCAGAAAAGTTTTCTTTTTTTTTGTCATTTGCGGTCAGTATTCTTTTCTTTTCTTTCATTTTCGAAAATTGATTTTTCAAAGCTTACTACCAAGTCTCCCAAAGCAGTATATTGAAAGTGAATAGGCATTGGAACAAGGCAATGAGATGGAAGTCGTTACGATAGTGAGATTGGGATGACAGGCCGAGTGGAAGGTTCGCGAGAATTATGGAGTATGATGGACACATGTGGCCTGTCCGAAAGATGATTTCACGCAACAGATCTCCGGCTTAAAAAGAGTCGGACCAAACCAAAGAGTGGAATAAAAGGAAAGATGAGAGGTCGTTCGTGGAAAAAAAAAGCATCTTCCCAAGCAAGCGTCGACATCGTCCTCAAAGTTCGAGAGAGGCCAAGCAGCGGAAAGAGAATGGCCTCAGCGAGAGTGGCACGACCACTCGCGGCGTTTTGAAACTAACAATTTTTCTTTGATTTAAAGCAGGAAAAGAGGGTCCGACGGCAGAAAAGCATACCGTCCAGAAGTTTATCACATTGGGGCAGAAAATTTTCTCCGGTTGCGAAAATTTTCTGGAAAGCAAGACTCAGAGGATAAGTGTAGAAAGCAACACAAGATGGGGTGATCTTTGAGCCGGGTATCATCTCCAGCAGTTATTGGAAAAAGAAAAATGGCTTCGAGATTCCCCCAGCAGTATTACGTCCTATAATTTGATCAAGGAAACAAAAGCGTGAGTCCCAAAAGAGGTAGGGGAAGAAGGAAGAGAATGAGGGGTGAAGGAAACAAAGAATACCTCCTCAGCAGCATCACCCCCAGCAGGCGAGTAAACAGTTCCGAAAATATCCCCGGCTGCCAGAAGAAGAGTAACACGACCTAGGGGAAAGCAATTCCAAGACAGGATAACTCAGAAGTGAAGGTGGTCCGAGAGGTAACGCAGGAACAAGGATAGGGTACAAGAGGCAAAGGAAGGTGATCAAGATAGGATGAAAATCAGTGAGTTGTAGCTGAAGTCAGGAAGCCCGCCCGGAGAATGGAGTGGCGATTTAATTTTGAAGTAGTAGTTGAAGTCGGGGAGCCCGCCCGGAGAATGGAGTGGCGATTTAATTTTGAAGTTGTAGTTGAAGTCGGGAAGCCCGCCCGGAGAATGGAGTGGCGATTTAATTTTGAAGTAGTAGTTGAAGTCGGGGAGCCCGCCTCTGGAGAATGGAGTGACGATTTAATTTTGAAGTTGTAGTTGAAGTCGGGGAGCCCCCTGAAGAATGGAGTGGCGATTTAATTTTAAAGTAGTAGTTGAAGTCGGGGAGCCCGCCCGGAGAATGGAGTGGCGATTTAATTTTGAAGTTGTAGTTGAAGTCGGGAAGCCCGCTTGGAGAATGGAGTGGCGATTTAATTTTGAAGTAGTAGTTGAAGTCGGGGAGCCCGCGACTGGAGAATGGAGTGGCGATTTAATTTTGAAGTTGTGGTTGAAGTCGGGGAGCCCGCCTCTGAAGAATGGAGTGACGATTTAATTTTAAAGTAGTAGTTGAAGTCGGGGAGCCCGCCCGGAGAATGGAGTGGCGATTTAATTTTGAAGTTGTAATTGAAGTCGGGGAGCCCGCCTCTGGAGAATGGAGTGGCGATTTAATTTTGAAGTTATAGTTGAAGTCGGGGAGCCCGCCCGAAGAATGGAGTGGCGATTTAATTTTGAAGTTGTAGTTGAAGTCGGGGAGCCCGCCTCTGAAGAATGGAGTGGCGATTTAATTTTAAAGTAGTAGTTGAAGTCAGGGAGCCCGCCTGGAGAATGGAGTGGCGATTTAATTTTAAAGTAGTAGTTGAAGTCAGGGAGCCCGCCTGGAGAATGGAGTGGCGATTTAATTTTGAAGTTATAGTTGAAGTCAGGGAGCCCGCCTGGAGAATGGAGTGGCGATTTAATTTTGAAGTAGTAGTTGAAGTCAGGGAGCCCGCCTGGAGAATGGAGTGGCGATTTTGTTTCGAAGTAGTAGTTGGAGTCAGGGAGCCCGCCTGGAGAATGGAGTGGCAAGTTGTTTTGAGTTGGTAGAGGAAAGCGGTAGAATGTAACAAGAATCTCCAGCATGAATCCAAGTTCGTAAGAAGAGACGAAGCGTCAGAAGGAACGCCAAGTCAGACAAGATGGCAAGGAGCGCGACAAGATCAAGTTAAAAAGGATAGATAAGAACTTGTAGTACTGTAACCTAGTCTAGCTTCTTGTTTTTGTTGCTTAGCGCGGTGTAACAAGGAAATCGGTTAAGCAGTGGTAACAGCAGTAACAGCGGCAACAGCAGTAACAGCGAGATCGCAACAGTCATGGTAGTCCCAGCTACCAGAACTTCCCGAACTACATTGACCTGATTCCCTTTTAGCCGGGGATATGTAGGAGACCTTTGAAGCAAGGTTCGGTCAAAACTTTTCCAAAATGCTTCATACGGAGTGTTCGAATGGGCAAAAATCGCTTATATCCGCTCATTTATCTTTGCACGAAAACTCTGCGTGTTTACGCGCTAAGTATTGTGAGCACGTGATTTTTGCCTTACTTGAGAAGTACTCCCAGAAAATTCAAAAATAAAAATAGTTTCGTGTTGGGTATGATTTTTGTGATTTTTGTGTTATTTTATCTTTTGTGTGCACGTTTATTTATTTAAATTAAAAAATACAAAAAATATATGCTAAGTTTTGCATTTTTAGTGTTTGATATCGAAGGCATGTGATTTACATTTTTAGGTGATATATAATTGTATGCATATATATATATATATATATATATATACATGTACATATATATATGTGTAGCAATGAGATCGAATTGGGCCATAGTTCAGTCCAGGAAAGCCAGGCCCAAATGAATTGCCTCTGATCTGGCCCAAATATCCGTCCAGCCTCAGCCTATGTAACACTTGATCTGGACCGTTGGATTTTATTATCCAACGGCCCAGATTAAGCCTTTAATTCTAATATGCATTCAGCCTATGACTTGACCAAACGACACCGTTTGGTTTAAGTGAGAAGATCCTGATCGTTGATCAAGTTTGATCCAACGATCAGGATTTAACTACTCAAAACGTATATAAACCCATTTCCATACCCCGCCCCCCCCAAGCCAGACCCCCCCTCTCCCTTCGTCTCCCAAAGGTCCTTAGAGACCAGGCGTAACGCCGCCGTCCGCCACCTTGCGCCGCCTGCCGGAAATCGCCTCACGGCGGTTCCGGTAGGCCAATCAAACCCAAACCAACGCCAAAACCTTCCCCTTACCTCCCCCATCACGATCCCGGCTTCCATTAACCTCGAATCTTGCCGGAGCTCCTCGAATCTTCATTTGAAGATTCGAGTCAAACTCGAACCTATGCCAAATTACCCCAAATTCACACCACGGTCTCCCCACACCTCCCTCGTACCCCGCCGGCATTGGTTTGCTTCGAATCTAACCAAAAATACAAAAGCCCCAAATCCGAGCCCAAGAACCCTAATTTTGAAGAAATCCAATTCGAGCCGTTTTAGCCACAATTGAAGTCCAAGGGACTTTAGTCTAGGTGTTCTCAATCGAGAACATCCCGATTAAAGCCCGTTTGGCTTCAATAAGTCCGAGTTTTAGTTCGAAGTTTGGTCGGCAGTCTTCTTTTGAGGTATTCACTCCTTCTTTGGTCGTTTTAAGTCGATTGGTGTGAATATGTGTGTTTGTTTCATTCATTATTTCAGTTTCTCATGTTTTTAATTTCCCATACCCGTTTGGTCTGTTTCTTCTCATTTGAGGCCCTTTATTTGGCCAATTCTTCTGTTTTAGTAGTTAAAACGAATCATGAGTCCAATGTGATTAAAGTCGTCAAATAGTTCGTAACATTAATCCCTTGAATCTGCCTGATGCAATTCACTGGTATAGGGTTGGTTACTGTTTAATTCAGATTAAAGGGATAATTGGGTGTAGTTAATAGTATAATTGTTTAATCATACACCCATACAAAGGGCTAGTGGAACTGAGCACAGCAGGGTATCCACTGAACACTGCCAGGCTTATTGTTTAAGGCTTGAGCCCATCTTTGGACAGTAGTTAGTGGGGTTTGCAGGGCATTTGATGGGTCTGGCAGAGTTGGGAGTGGGCAGGGTGATTAGTTAATTAGGGGCAGGTGTTCTGGAGGGGCTGTGAGCTATAAATATAGCATCAGATAGAGACATTGAGGGGGATACACAGACATACACTTGAGAGGAGACCGACTGGAGAGCATCTGTGATAAGCAAAATACCTGGAGATATACATTGATAGACATACATTCATAGATACATTGATAGGCATTTCATACACACACTTAGAGAGCAAAAGATTCATACGCTGAGAGTGACAAAAGGTCACTGTTTCATTGGTTTGGAGTCACTGTTTCATCGAGTTCTCTTGGCTACTGTCTGGCTGGTTCTTCTGTTAATTGTTATTGTTGTGTTATTGTGGCTACTGCCACTGGTTGTGGTCGTGTGTGCTGATATTGCTGCCTGGTTGTTTGGGGTTTGCTTTTGGTCTATTGGTGGCTGGTCTGTTAGTGTTTGCTGCCTGGGGTTTGGTCGTTTGGTTGCTGTTTGGCTTGGTTTGTTGTTGTTGCAGACATTGTTGTTGTTGTTACACTGTTTTGTTGCTGCCTGGTCTGGTTGTTGTTGTGGTTACACTGTTGTGTTGCTGGTTGGTGCTGTGGTGTTGTTGCCTGGGATTTTGTTGCTGTTTGTGGTGCTGTGGTGTTGCTGGTCCAGTTTGTGGCCACTGGTTATTGTTGTTGTCTGGTTGTTCATTGCTGTTAGGTTCAAGTCTTAGTCATTGATTCAGTGGTTGATAAAATTCGATTACTGTTGGTTGTTGGGTTGTAGCTGGTTCACTGGTTGTTGTTGTTATTGGTTTACTGTTGGTGGTTGTTGGTCTTTGATTATTGCTGCTCCTGTTACTGTTTCTTGTTGCTGTTGCTGCTTTGCCGTCGCTCACTCTTCCTTGTTCTTCCGCATTCCAGGTACACACCTCTGTTATTGTAATTCCTTGGTACGAAAAGAATGAAGTTTGAAGCTTGTGCATAAAGTCTATTGAAACATGTAGTCGTTTATAGTTCTTATGTTTAATTACATTCTGTTATTCTTCAATTAAATTTGTATTGCTAGTTTTGTTACGGAAAATGTAGCTAGACCAAAGATACACTATCATTAGATATGCACGTAACCCGAATTAGTCTGTTGTACCTTTGTTCAGTCTTCTCTATTCATGTGTAATCTCCAAACCTGTTAAATGATAGACCTTATGTTAAAAGCAAGATTAGCTAGGGAGTTGTTACTCAACGGAATGACGTAATTAGATTAAAAGAGTCGGGGGTGCATTTCATGTGACCCGACCCCAATTTCGGGCAAAAGTAAATAAAGCATGTCATGAACCACAGGCGCATTTCATGCGATGTGGTTCGTAGCAAGTTTTAAGTAATTTGGAATCAACTCTTAAGTAAGATACAGTGAGATGTAATTCGCTTTAGATTTGAATCAAAGGTACGCCTCGCCTAATAGTTACACTAATCACATAGCCGTCATAAATGTACATATAAATACTTAGGTTTCGAGATGCGTCGTTTCTTAACGAATATCACGCCTTTCTCAACAGTGTAAATAAGTAGTCGATCCGGGCACATATTTTAGTTTTACCTTTTTAAATACGGGTGTGCATTTCATGTGACCCAAATCCAAACCCCGAAATGTTGAATGAAAATATGTTGAGGATCCGGGTGCATTTCATGTGACGTGATTCGAAAGCATATTTTTGAGCAACTCTCTCTTTCGTAAATCACAACCAATAATAAAAGTGGTAAAAGGGGTATTAACTTGCACTAAGTACATAATTGTAAAAGCAGATAGATAAGCCAAACACGACAGTTGAGCGACCGTGCTAGAACCACGGAATTCGGGAATGCCTAATACCTTCTCCCGGGTTAATAGAATTCCTTATCCGGATTTATGGTTCGCGGACTGTTAAATAGAGTCATTCTTTTCCTCGATTCGGGATTTAACCGGTGACTTGGGACACCATAAATCTCCCAAGTGGCGACTCTGAAGTAATTAAAATAAATCCCATCTCGATTGTCCTTTAATTGGAAAAACTCTTTGCATCCTTGCGGGTGCGTAAAAAGAGGTGTGACAGCAGCGACACTATAGTAGAATCCCTTAGCAACAGATTCTTATTCACAAGAATTTCAATTACACGCGACCTCCCGTCCGGATGGACTGTCGCATTCGTGACCCCATCACAAAACATGCAGACATCTTCAGAATCCAAATCAAAATCGGACGTGGAACCTTCTCCCGTCTCCATTTTCGTAGAAGGAGTACTCGAGCCGCCAATATTAACAATCACCCAAGAAGGCTCTCCAACCTCAAACCTATGAGTAGAGGATTGAGAGGTAGGGGCGGCACTCCCCTCTCGCTCCTCTTGAGCCTGGGCTTCATCAGGCCCACCACTTGGGACGGGCGCCACGTCCACATTATCCCTCGCCCCGGAAAGGGGTGAGGAATCCATATTTACCACATCAATAGCAGCGGGCCGAGCTGCTGAAGGGGCCGAAGGGGGGAAAACCCTACGCCTAATTAAAGGCCTCTCCTCCTCGTCACAAGAAGGCGACGCCTCCCGCGGGCGAACTGCCACTGACAGACCCCCGCTGCTGATTAAAGGGCGCATAGGAGACGGCGCCGCGGAAGATTCGACCGAGGTAGCCCTAAGCACCTGGTCCGCTGCCGGCGCAGCAAAGAATCTAGCAACCGCACCAGGCCGACTGAATACCAACTGGGGAGTCGTGCCGTGGTACACCCTCCCTACAAATACAAAATTGGGTCAATCCGAGGTCATGGCAACAACCAGGATTAAATATGCTCAAAGAAGGAAAACTCCTTACCTACAGCCGGCCCCCGGCCGTGTCTCCTCCAGAAAGACAACCACGAACGGATCCCCTCAGTGTGCGGAAGGATAACCTCGATCCATCCACGCAGACCGGTGAATAAAGACGGGGTGGCCTGTCAGCTACAGAAATAACAACAAAACAGTGACCATTCGAAAATCAAGAATAGGAACGAAGTCGATCCTATCAAAGAAGTGAAATAAAACTTACGCCTATGATTCCAAGTCTCTGGAAATCTTGAAGAGGGCGCCACCAAATGACCGGTCCGAATATAGAAAAATTGTTCAAATTGATGGGGCTCGACCTCATCATCTATAGCAGCCACTAAGCCATGCGACCCACGTGGGACCATCCGGATCATACTCCCCCGAACTCGTTGAGGGGCGTATAGAGCGAGCACATGCTGCAACGTAACATTCCGGCCAGCTAGCTCCGCAAATTTTAGCAACATCGCCAAAAGCTTGTACAAAGATGGGGTAAGTTGCCCCGGACACACATTATAATATCGGCAAAAATCAACTACCAGGTTGGGAAGGGGGACCCTAAACCCCAGCCTAAGGGGATAAGAGTAAAATACACAGTACTCGGCATGATCGGTGTGGACCCGCTCTTCCGGCTGGGCTAGCACAATATCGGCATGAGAATGGATGACCCATGTTCACGTAACTGGGTCATGCCTACTTCCCCCATTAACGGGGCTTCATCCACCGGATCGTCTCCTCCGTCTGCGGTGAAGTCCACCGCTAGGTTTCCCACTGCCGGGAGAATTTCGTCTACTGTTGGGACTCTCTCAGCCTCATTCCGATCGTCATCCACGAGCACCAAAGACAACCCTTCAATCACCGAAGGATTAACTAGTACCAATGTCGGGAGACCATCACGAGAAGAAGAGCCAGCCATTGATCAAAATCACTTGAAAGATAAGGGAAGAGTGATGAATCCAACTGAGAACGAATAACAACATTTTGCAGAAAGAATAGAATCTTTCGGAGTTCACCAGAAATGAGAGTTGCAAATAAACCAAGGAATGTTGAGCATCAGGTATCTCAAACCTTCTTATAGGTAACTGAATCAAACCCCGGGAAACCGATAGACGCCATTAAATGCGTAGCCCAACCGTCAAAAAACGGTTCTGTTTCACCAAAACCGCCGCCACCACGATTAGAATCAACTAGTACGCGCTAAAATTACGGTCACCACTTCGGATACCACACAAAACACAGACGCCTCATCGGCCGAGGTGACTGGACCCTGCGTCCTAAGAGTCCTCACGGACGAAACGTATCCTAACCCATGGTTACGGCGTATCGACCATTTCCGTTCGCCATGAATATTCGCACACGAGAACGTACCCCCATCATACGAAAGGGAATAGTGGTAAGGCGTTATAAGTAATTGTCATCCCCCCTCTCGCCCGGAAAGGGGTCGTTCTTCAATCAATCACATTCGCTTATCATGGTCTATTTCGAGGTGACCATGTTAAGCGGGGGGACTAAATGTATGGGTCATAATCGGACCCCACGCCAGTCAATCAGATTAACCGTTCCTCTCGACTAGTATAAATATAACAGGCGCCAAGGTCACCTCGACCAAGAATACTATCCGTATGCACCCAACACCTTGGCCGGGGTCGATACTTTCCGGATACGCCTGAAATAATTCCCTAATGTGTGCCCGATCTCCAAGAAAGTCAACTCGTACAACAAACATCTATAAATACAAGGGCAGACATCAGAAAAAGGGATCCACTCTCTTCCCATGAGGGCTCTAAGAAATACAGAGTAAAATACAGAGTGAGAACCCAAGACAAAGAACAGAATAACGGTAGATCCCTTTAAACATGATTGTAAAGATCTGAATCTCTTCATGGAGAGGCAGATTAATCCATTATCATGAATAAAGATCACCAATATTTTCTACCGTCCATACAATTGTTTCTATCATCTTTTCCTTGTTAGATTTCAGATATGTTACGACCTGCTATGATTGACCCCTTTATTTTTATTGATTGTCTTGAATTCATAAATGCTTATAAATATTTTGGGTCAAACAATTTCCTTTTTTATTTTGCTATGTGGCCATAACAAATGACCTGGAGCCGACGTGGTAGCTAATGTGGCAGAGATTGAATTACACGTACTGCAGCCTCCTGTCATAAGTATTTATTATATACGTTTTGAAGGAGTATAAGTGTCCAATTGGCAAAATGTTAAGTTTGGTGACCAGGATTACAAAGTGGCACAAGTATAACTATTATTTAGACTATTCTCCTTATATATAAATATTCTTTTAACAAAAAAAAAAGAAGAAGTTAATAATAAAATATGCAAGCTCTGTGGCGATGAAACTCGCACAGAAAGTAAAAAAGCTCCACAAATATCAGTTGTCGCTACTCGAGAAAGCGACATACATGTCGGTACGAACCTATTGGCGACCATGGAAGTCGCAAGAATCGTCTACTAAAACCTTGCTTAATAAAAACAATTAATGCAAACACGTGAGTAGCACGTGATGAACCCCTTCCTTCATCGTTGGCTTTAAATTACTCGGCAAGATATTAGCTGCCCCACGTCATTCTGCATATAGATTTTAGCTTACAAGAACTGAAAAACCCCTCCGTATTAAACTTTTTAGACATTTTATATCTTTATAAAATAAAATAAGAAACGAAGAAAAAAAAAGAAAAAAGAAAATAGATCGTGCGAGTCCAAATTTCCAATTCTAAAATTCTCTTTCTTCATTTCTTCTTCGCCATGGGAAACTTGTGGAACACTTCACTTTTTGACATTCAAAGTTGTATGTAGAAACTTATAGACATTCACAGTCACAGCGTTAATAGATATTTGAATTGAAGAATTGATCAGTTGAAAGTTCGCGAAGATGTTGGAGGATCAGGTAGCGTACTTGTTGCAGAGGTATTTGGGGAACTATGTTAGAGGACTCAACAAAGAAGCTCTCAAAATCAGTGTTTGGCAAGGTAAATTCCTAATTCTCTGAATGTATAGTTGATTTTCTATTTAACCATTAGCTTTAATGTAATTCGATTACAAATTGTGTGATGAATTTGTGCAATAAAGTGCTTTCAACGGTATAATTTGGATTTGTATTACTTTGTTATCCGGCGTTTCACATCATATATAGGTCTATTGAATGTTAAATAGTATAGGCTGAAGTAGGCATGTGTGTGAAGAAAGTGTTGAAGCAAAAGCGCATAAATGTTTTGAGTGATTAGGACAAAAGTATCTTTTGTTAATTTGCTGTGTGTTCTATTCACAAATGGCTATCTATTTATAGCTGTAGGGTTGGTCATTCTTGTGGTGCATTGTTTAGAGCTACATCGGCTAACTGTCTTCTCCCACGTTCAGTTGACGTTCCTCTATTCCATATTTTCTGGAGAAGTGGTAATTTGACTGAGCCTTCTGGCTGTAAAAATTGTCCTTGACTTGGTTAATAACTGTAATCCTTCTTGCACCATTGTAATTTAGTGTTATCCAGATCTTTGAAGGCAAATCATGGACTTACGCCATCTCCCTGGTTGTATACTGGTTCTACAACCTTGCTTAGCCCGTGTGGTTGAATCTTCTTTTGGGCTTAACCCATGTTCATTGTTCTTTTGTTCTGCTAGGCGTGGTCCCTTTGACTCCTACTTGTCAAATTTTCTTGTTAGCTAAATCTTATACAACCTATTCCATGTATTTTTCTTTGTTCAATTACAATGAAGTACATTAGTCTACTTGGATAACGAAACAGTCTGGTCCAACTTTCATGTTGCCAAGTGGTCGGTTATTTTTCCCGCAGCAGTTTTATAGTTCATCTGGATTAGTTTTTCCTCCATTCAGTAAACAAAAGATCACGAGAACACATCCAAGGAGATGTGGATCTTCATAGAATCAAGATAACATGATGTAAAGTCGAAGCTGTCATCACATAATGACTTAAGATTCCCGTAGGACCAGTAATTAAGAGAGTTGAGAAAAGGCTGGCAGCATGGTAAAAGAGGTACATATCGAGCATCTTTGTGTAGTTTATGTTATTGTCTTAGGAACTGGACGATGTCACACCTCACTGTAAATTGGAAAGACTCCAAAAGGAGCATCCTACAAGATTCGACAAATTAGAAAGCTCTACTTAGTCAGCTGGGAGAATGTTGCATGAGGGATCTTGGGGTGAAAGGTCTTCGAGTTTTCAACAAGGCCCTATTAAGAAAATGGTTGTGGAGACTTTGGGTGAGCACACGCTCTATGAGAGGAGGTGGAACTTCCTATGGGATTCGACAAATGGGGCTAGGAAGCTCAACTCAGTTAATTGGGAGGAAGTTAAGTGAATGTTGGATGAAAGGTCTTCCAGTTTTCAACAAGGATCTACTAAGATAATTGGTATGGAGACTTTGGATGAGCAACACGCTCTATAGAGAAAGGTTATACTTCCAATGGGATTCAGATGTATAGGGTTTTGAAGCTTTACTCAATCAACAGACTCTTCAATGAAATTGGAGGTCTTGAGTTGAGTATTCAAAAAGGCTCTATTAGGCTAATGGTTATGGAGATTCGTGATTGAGAAGTATGCTCTTTGTAGGGAGATGGTAGTGGAGAAGTATAGGACTGTGGAAGGGTAATGGAGGACTAGATACATCATACTTGCATTTGTATGTGGAATTTTGAAAGAGTATTATGAAAGATTCACATTCCCGAGCATTTACAGGTTCCCAAGTTAAAAAGTGATTACAATACGGCAAATTTGAATGATACAAGAGGAGGAAGTATTGGAACGTAAAGAAAAGTAACAGTTAACAGAATGGATCAATAAAGAATTAATTGAGTTACTCAAAGATTATGTGAATGGAGACAAATCTAAAGACATTTGACACTAAAGTGGGAAAGAAACACATGGAGAGGGAAGAGAATAAGAAAGAAACAACAAACAATAGATTTCACATTTGCCAAGCACATAAGCATATGATTAAGTCATATGAATGATATGAATCGGGACAAAGAAGTTGCATGTCCAATGAAAGAGCACCACAAGATCCTTGCCAAAAAGGCCACTTCAGCTCCTACTTTGTACCCAGATAGATGACATCACTTCAGATGATGGGGTTGGTTTTTCGGATAAGTGATTCCACACAATATTTATATACAAATTTTGATGATTTATAATGTGTTATGTGTATAGTCGGTTTTGTTCGATTTCTTTTTTGGTATATTAACAAATCAAATCACATAGTTTTTGTTTTTTCCAAACGTAATTCCAAACCAAACCTACCCAAAGTATATGTTGATTTCTTTTGTAGATTTGTTGGATTTTTAGTTATTTTTCCTCATTTTTTCCATTGAACACCCGTAGCCTAGACTTTAAGGCGGGAAGGAATGAGACATCTCTTTTAGGAAGCCCCTACTTCGAAGTTGAATCGTTCTTATATATAGCTTTACACATTTTTTGGCAGATAGTATTGATTTGGAAAGCTCTCATCGAAACACTTAAGTCAGGTCCTATTATAGATGTTTGTTTATTGGTGGGGAGTGAAGCCTCATGTGGAAGGATATATTGAATTCTTGGAAACTTAAAACAATTAGTTTTTTTTGTATGTTTGCCGCTTGGGAAGCTATTCTGACCGTAGGCAGTTTGAGAAAAATAGGATATATCATGGTGAGCTCAGAGCTGGTGTTGCATGTGCCAGACACATGCGAGGAGGTGGGTTACATTCTATTGAATTGCGTGATGCAGAACTTTAGACCTCGATATTACAACCTTCAATATCTATTGGGTTTGTCCTGAATAGTAGCATAGTGGAGCTCGAGTCTCATTGTAAGGAAGAAAAAGTAGCTATGGAGGACAACAACACTTTTCATCTTTTGGGTTTTGGGCTAAGTTGCACGGTCTCTTCGATTTTGGTGCCGTCCCTGTCCCAGATTTGGTTAATTGTCTTCGGACTCTTTGACCGGAGTCCATCGACAAATTTGGGAGAAAAATTGAGATTTTGATTTTTCAAAATCAAATGTAAAATAGATTTAGAAGAATGAAAGAATATGTCCGAGAAGAATAATGTTCATCTTGGAGAATGAAAGATTGGATTCTGCAATATTCATGTAAGTTTTTTTACTGAATATCTCTCAATATTTACAATATTCTTATAGCTCTAATTTTTATTAGCCATATCCCGGCGCACCCGTATCCATATTCGGATTTGCATCCTGAATCTTAAAATTTAGATTTTGCCGAATCCGATAGCCGGATCCGTCCCCGTATCGGATACCCGCACCCGAGTCCGAGCAACATAGGTTTTGGGGAGGATTAGAAGTAAAAGAACTTTTGATGGACTAGAGGGTTCATTTGTTGAAGGCTAAGAGTTCTCTTCTATTGCTTTTTACTTCTGCTGCAAGATGGAAATATCAATTTTTGTAGATGGTTAATGTTTTGGGAGACCTGACACATAAGGTTTATGTTGACTTAGTTGGTGAGCCACTTACCGTTGCTGTGAATAGTTTGACACCAGATTGGTATGATATCGATGAAATGCCATCCAATTTATGGCTAAAAAGAAAAAAAATGTGTTTGAATATCTCTGTTTTGCATTTACTGGTCATAGCAAAGAGTTCATTCGTGATGAAAATAGCATCTTTAAAGCTGATAATAGATGTCCAAACTCCAACAAGGGAAGCACCCAATAAGTAGCCCTTCGTCTTTAAAATCTTGTTCAATAACTTACCCCTGCCTTTATTATTTTCCCTTCTTGATAATTGTTTTTAATGCCTTCAATGATGTCGAAGGACAGCATTTTAAGCGCAATTCAGTTCGAAGTTTTTCTTTTTGACATATTGATTTGGCAAGTTAGATGTACATTCAGAATTTAGGTGCGGAGTCACCAACTACTTCTTTGTGGCAATGGGATCATATTTATTTTAAAACTTTTTTGACTCTATATGGCTCGAGCAAAAGCAGTGATACAGGTGCACTCGCTGCCTTGTACATACATCCATCCATGAAAGTGGAGGTTTTAGGTCTTTTTCTTTTTTTATTTTTTTGGGGGGGGGGGGGGTGCCACTGTATATAATACAGTTCTTAAGTGTTTCCTTGACAATATCTGTTGCAGTCAAGCAATGCAGGTATGGATTAAAAATTTGCTTGGTTACTAACTGATTGTGGCGTATGTGACAGGTGACGTAGAGCTAGTAAATATGCAATTAAAACCAGAGGCTCTCAATGCGTTGAAGTTACCTGTAAAAGTCAAGGCCGGATTTCTTGGATCTGTGAGACTCAAGGTTGTACCCCTAACATCTGAATTCTGAATGAGTTATGTTGAAGTTTTGAATACCTGAAAGTGAACCGAGTATATTGGTTCTTGGCTGTGGATGCTTTTGCTTATGACTTTAGTATCTTGAACTCGAGGGCATATTTATAATATTTTGAATCCTTTTCAGTTGTAATTTTGTGCCACTGTTGTGTGATTTTGGAAATTAACTGCACACATGACAGTGATTAATATAATGATGACTCACTATTGTTTCTACAAGGAGGACTCATTGATCACTGGGTACTGAAATTATCTCAACCCTTGAGTTAAATGAAATTTGAGTTGAATAATCCTAATAACATCAATAAAGCAAGCTAAATTTAGAATTAGGTCATTCTTAAAGGAACCTGGTTCATAACTTTGCATGCTATTTTTTTTGAAGCGCTTTATTATCTGAATTCATATTAAAAACATATATTCCTACGGATATTGAAGTAACTTTAGGAAATATCCCTAATAAGAGCACCCGTGGTTTTGTAAGTATATTTCCTATTTTACAAACAGAACAACAACGACGACGACCCAGTGAAATCCACTAATTTTACAAACAAATCAAATCAATCTTTTCAAGTAGTTTTGAACATAACTAACTCTCAATTCAATGTCTTTTTTCTGGGTTTCCTTGAATAACTCAAACCCATCCAATTGATAGCTAAAACATTAGAAGTATTAAATGAAGTTGATCTTTAGGCCAAAAAAAAGGTTATTACATCTTTTTGATCAACAAACCTGGAGGTTAAGCTTGGTCCACATGAACCACAAACAAGTTCTTTTGATTAGCATGTTAAGAGTTCCAATGCCCTCTAAGAAATAAGTACATACTTCCGACAACCTAGATACTTCTCCTCCCTAGTCCGTGTCTATGAGGTGGCTTGCTCTTCAATGGAATGTAACTTGGTGCAGGTTGTTTCAGTGTTGTCAAAAGCTCATTTGAGGTGCACTTTAACCCTAACAACTAAGATAATGTCAGGCTGTGCGCATCATCTCGCTTAAGCAGCACTTTAGTGAAAGCTTTAAGGTGCTAATGCATGCACCTCATCGCCTATCGGAGGGCGCAATAACTATAGTTGGTAAATTGATAAATCATTTGTTGAAACTTCACTACACATGTTAGGTTCTCTTCTTTTGGTCTATTGGGGCTTTTTTTTGGATGTAACCAGGCACATTGTGCTAGTTTGTTGATAATAATGCTTACCACCTATAGCGGACACTATTGGGTCCTTGTAACTATTATAAGACTAGGTTTTTGTTCTCTTTGGGTTTGGGGTCTTGTAACTATGTTTTACTCTTAGTACTATCTTTGTGCTAAGTTTTTTTTTTTCCTAAGGGTTACTTTATCTTATTTATAAAATTTGTTACCTTCAAAAAAAAAAAAATTAGCATTTCAGAAGTAAAAAGAGTGAGTTTTTGTGATAGGAAATAAAAGTACCCCTTTTCACATAAATCAGATATTTATAAAATGTATTTTCACCTTGATTGATATGTTTTTTACATCTTAAATTTTGCTTAATTATAGTTATGTCAATTCTTTTGTCAAAATAATTATTGTGCTTGTTTGTAGGTATTTTCTGTTGCCTTATATGTACACACACACATATAGTTGTGTATGTGTGTATGTATATATATATATATATATATATATATATATATATATATTTTCTTCATCGGTGAGCTTTTCGTTAAAACCCACACTTCATTTCTGCTTTGTGCTTAAAGCCCCAACAGATTATGGTACTTCGCTGCGCTTTTTGCTTTTGACTACTCTGGGTTGTTTGGTATAGTTACAGTGTGTCCACCTGCCAGGGATTCATAGTATCTCTAAATATTTCATTCCTTCTACCTTTTCTTATTGACTTCTTATCATTTTCCATGTAACATTGGGACAGTTCGTATCCCTTTTATGGGTGACTTTTTAATCAAGGAATTGTATTTTCATTTGCATGTCAGTAATTAGTCCATAACTATAGGTACCGTGGAGCAGGCTTGGCCAAGATCCAGTTCAAGTTCACCTGGATCGTATTTTCTTATTAGCTGAGCCAGCAACCCAAGTTGAAGGATCTACCGAAGATGCTATCCAAGAAGCTAAGAAGAGTAGAATACGAGTAAGGTTTTGAGTCTCAACTAATTTTTTTTTGCATGTCGACAGTATGTTTTTGATGTTACCTCTTTTGATCACAACTAGGACATGGAAACAAAGCTTCTGGAGAGTAGACGAATCCTACAGACAGAAATGGTATATTTCTTTGTCTTTTGTCAAATACATAAAACTTTGATGTATGTGTGCCAACTTGGATGCTCAGAATGATGGGTTCATTGGTTGCTTCTGTCAGTGGTAGACTATTAATCTGATATCTAGCTTACTAACTTTAATGCTGATGCTGCCTCTTGTTTTTGGACGTGAACTTATGGGTCTAGCGAAAAATGATTTGTTTTTTTCTTCTCTTGATGAAAGTGAAAAGTGAGATACGGATAAGAGTGTCAATTTGGGTCAATAACTGCAGCATACTATAGTTATTTTTAGTATTCCTGTGCTTCTAGATACTGAAATGGAGAGGAAGCATTATAGTTTCTTAAGAATGTCGGTTGGTTCAGCATTATCCATGCTTATGGTTCTAGATTAGGAGTAACTAAGAAATGGCATTACAGTTTCTATAGAAAGTATAGTTCATGGATTCTAATGTTATAATCTTTAGATATTAGTACCCACATCTTTAAATTAACTGAGATTTGACATCAATGTTTAAGATATTCCTGTTGCTTGGTGTGTGTGGCACCCATATATATTAAGTTCGATTGAGATTTACCATATAAGATTTCCAAAGGCTGCTTGGAATGTTCTGTTTTAGTTTTTTTTTAATCTTTAAACATTTTAAGGTATCCGCTTTGATTTGGTTTTGCCACGGATGGGAAACAAATGTGAATCATAGTTCTTGTATGGAATGGCGGTTTCACAGAATATTGTCCATCAAGTATCATCACTGTAACCGATTTTATTTTTTGCCTTTCTCCTCAAGAATAAGTCCTGGTTGGGGTCTTTGATCAACACAGTAATTGGGAATTTGAAGCTTTCAATTTCAAATATCCACATCAGATATGAAGATCTTGAGAGGTAAGGAGGTTCAACTGTTGATTTCTTTGAATTTGTGATGGATCTGACTAGCTTTCGCCGTGCAGCAATCCTGGCCACTCTTTTGCAGCTGGTATGACCTTAGAGAAACTATCAGCTATGACGGTAGATGAGAGCGGGAGCGAAACCTTTGTAACTGGAAATGCATTGGATTTTATACAGAAGGTTCGTCTCTTTTGGACTTTTTAAGTTGATGAAAAGATAAAAGTTCTTAACCACCCCCTACCCGATGACCTCTATATGGTATGCATTTATATATTAAGCAAACCTCTTATTTTCAACTTTCCCCAATTTTCTTGTGCCTAGTCTACTTTCGCGCTCGTTGTTCTGTTTATAGCTGATCAGTTAGCAACTATAGTCGTGCAACACTAGTGGTTTTTCACTGAAGCAATTTTAGTCTCTCTTTACTCTCTTCAACCGGATTCTAGGTCCTTGATCATATCATTCCTGCAGTCCATTACCTACCTCTCTACTGCATCTCTCTTGCCTCTGGTTGTAGCTTCTCTGTAATCATATCAACAATGAAAGAAGCGGAACTGCCAAGTGCATATGTATTTTAATGCAGCCTTATTATCTTGTCTAGATTTTTATATGATGTGATAATTCTTCCCATGTTTTTCTTGATGAAATGCCCTGCTGGTTTCTTATTTCACACTTTTTATTGATTTATTTTTTGACGTGTTAGTCCGTAGAACTTGAACGGCTAGCTGTTTATTTCGATTCTGATATCAGTCCGTGGCATATTGACAAACCTTGGGCAGATTTGCTACCACTGGAGTGGGTCAAGGTACTTCTCGAATGTTCTGGTTGTCATTTGATGGCTCCTCTTTCTGATCTGTCCCTATTTGTAAACCTAGTTCAATCCTCAGATTTTCAGAAATGGAACGGACAATGGCAAACCAGCTGACGGTCACATTAAAGAGCATTCTTACATTTTGCAACCAGTGACTGGGAAAGCTAAGTTCTCGAAACAGCGCCCTAATCCTTCACTTGATAATTCGGAACCTCTACAAAAGGCAGTTGTGGCTCTGGATGATGTGACTCTTTGTTTGTCAAAGGCTGGTCTTGCTAACTTTTCTTTTCTGTTTTTTATTTCTCGTCCATGTGGAACTGATTCTAGCTTGTTTTGGCTTTTTCACTTACTTTGGCATGTAAATTTTGCAGAATGGCTATAGGGATTTATTAAAGTTGGCCGAGAACTTTGCTGCCTTCAATCAACGGTTGAAATATGCTCACCTTCGTCCCCATGTCCCAGTGAGATCTGATCCAAAATCTTGGTGGAAGTATGCTTCTCAAGCTTTATCTGATCAGATAAAGAAGGCCAGGTATGTAACTCGTTTCTTAAGGAATTAAGAGACTCGCCAAACTTCCTCTTACATTTTGATATCCACACAACACTCTGATGCGTAGGCTAAAGACCAATTAAATATGCCTAAACGAACCCGATAAAAGATGAGCTAACATGTTTCTATTTGTCCTCATAATCTCACTTGGACCTGAAAAAGATGCTAATGCTTTCGTTTACACATTCACCATATTTGCTCTATTTTATTTCAATTGATCGAAAATGATAGGGCTTTTGAAAAAAAAATGTTACAGCTTTAGAAGATGTAATACCATTCTCTCTTATTCCGTTAAGTTGTGTAGATATATATGTGTATACACGTGGGGAAGATTTGGTTCTTAGTCTTCAATTAATAATACCACTATTGTTTGTAGTGGAAAGTTGTCATGGGAGCAGGTCCTGCGATATACGAGGTTGCAGAAGAAATATATCTCTTTGTATGCTTCATTGCTGAAATCTGATCCTGATCGGATAGTAATAGATGATAATAAAGATTTAGAAGAACTGGATCACACGCTTGATGCTGAAATCATTCTTCAATGGAGGTAATTTGTGCTGCGTGTTTTTCTATATTATTTCATGAATTGTTGGCTAATGGACTACATTAAATTCAAAGGCAATATGTTGGTGTTGCAACATTGTGGGATTAACTAGCTTTCTATTGGTCTCGACAGCGTTACTGGATACACTTTTGATGAGCTGTATATTTTTGGTCAATTTGGCAGTTGACCCCGAGCAATCTTCCCCCTTCCCCTTTCCCCATTGCTTTTTCTCTCTGTGTGTGTGTGTGTGTTTCTCTCTCTCTCTCTCTCTCCCTCTGTGTGTGTGTGTGTGTATGTGACTGATTAAGCCCTCAAGGTGCCCCCCAAAAAAGAAAGGAAAAGGACACAGAATACCAAGGTTCCTTGGATGTTGTAGATCAAGTTATCAATTCATCAGAAGTTCTCAAATGTCCGTCTTAATGCCTTAGCTTGCTCCTTTTTGAATCATACCGGTACCACATCAGTTAAGGTTGTAGTCTCCATGTATAATTTTGTACAAAGTCACCACTTGAGTCTCTTGTGGCTGACTTAAGCTCAATGTTCGTTTTCTTAGTAGAATACCAGAACCACCTTTTGTAAGTCCATTCTCGTGCCCGATTAATGTTCATATGTGAACTCCAAAAAACTCCAGTTACACTTCAGGGAGGGTGTTGACTTAGGAGTTTATAATGGTTTTAGGCCACTCCGCTCGTAGTTACAAAGGTTGGGTTGGATACTCAGATTTTCCAGATGGTATTAAAGTTGCACCCATTCCTGATGTTGGGCTATCAAATGTTGGGCCACCTATTTTATATTATTTCACTTTCCAGATGTTTAACCAGGGCATTGGGGATGGGGGAATCAGGATCCCACATGTAGGCTCCAAACCTCACTACTTGAGCTAGCTTTGTGGTTGATTTAAGTCCAAGGTCCATTTTCCTTAAGAATACCTATCATTTTTCTTTCATGTATCTAAGCTAGATTTGTTCTTTTGATTGAACGGAAACTTATTGGTTGTCTTCTTTTATTCCTTCATGATATTTCAAGTATTTTGTAAAGTAACTCCATGGTGTAAGAGTGTTCCAGAATTGTTTGCTTGCGTTTAATTGGACAAATAATCGTACATGCCATGAAGAACCATGACAACATATTTTGATGTTTATTTTCTGAAGCTCTCTTGTCCATGTTTTAGAATTTACACAGATTTCTGTATTAGAGAATGACCTTAATTTTTACTTTTCAACAGGATGATGGCGCACAAGTTTGTGCAGCAGTCAGTAGAGTCAGATTCCTACCTAAAAAAGCAAAAGTCAAAGAAATCTTGGTGGTCTTTTGGCTGGTTAATACTGGATCTTTATACTCCCTTGATTTCTGTACTGTGAAATGCTTTTATTTTCTTTGTTTTTCTTCTATGGAGTCTTATGTGGTTGACCAACTTTCTCAGGCCCAGCCAATCAGTTGAAGATGGAAGTGAGCAGGCAGGATTTACTGAGGAAGACTGGGAGAGGTTAAATAATATAATTGGGTATAAAGAAGGTGAAGAAGAACCACTGTTGGCAACTCATGACAGGAGAGATGTGCCACATACCACCTTGGAGGTTCACATGAAGCACAATGCCTCAAAGCTTAGTGATACTCACAACTGCCTAGCTGATTTGTCATGTGATAACCTTGATTGTTATATAAAGCTTTATTCCGAAGCAAAGGTTTTTGACGTAAAACTAGGATCATATCAATTATGGTCTCCAAATGGCCTTCTTGCTGAGGTGAGAATCTTTACATTCTAAGTTAGATAGATAGTTTTTGAAATTTTGTATATATTTTTTCTTTTCTATTCAAATATTCCTTTGCTATAGGGTGAAAAGTCGACACCCGAAAGCTTTCGATATTATGGAGAATATTTTCTATTCTGTTTTCTTTTTCATTTTTTTCGGAGTAGGGGTGTGTGTGTGTGAGAGAGATTAAGTTCGACAGCCTCATTGATGATAATATTTTCTGTTTAGAGCGCTACTGTCAGTGATTCCTTGGTTGCTGCATTCTGCTACAAGCCTTTCGATTCCAACCTTGACTGGAGTTTAGCGGCTAAAGCTTCTCCCTGCTATGTGACTGTAAGCTGAAGTTTTATTTTGGTTCACCAGTTGCAACAGTTTAGCGTTTTAACTGATCAAAATTTTTTCCTTAGTATTTGAAGGATTCCATTGACCAAATTATCAACTTTTTTGAAAGTAATGCTGCTGTAAGTCAGACCATAGCTCTGGAAACAGCTGCTGCAGTACAGGTCAGCTTTAGCTCCTTATTTTCTTCACGAACGTAGTTTCAAAGCTCAATTTTGACATTACTTTTCCTTTTCCATCTGTTTTGTTCCCTGTTCATTGAATTGGTGTGTAGATCACAGCTTACTTCATGGTCATAAAACATTTTCTTGAGTTGATTGAGCATTAAAAAAAACCTGACTAAATTTCTTGTGCACTCCACTTCATTGCTTGTTCTTGTTGTTCCTGGCAATGAATGGGGATGAACCAATAAGAAGTTTGTCCTTGATTGTTAGCTTTCTTCTTTCATCAAACATTATCAATACCTTTAGATTAGCTATAATTATTAAGAGAGAGATCGGAACTGCGAAATTAATAATATCCTTAATTGTTTTTTTTCTTTTTGACAATGGTATTTTATTTTAGAAAAGAAAACAGCACAAAGTTTGTGCTGGTAGAAGTGACAAAATACATATCCCAAAAACAGTAAAGAACCCCCATACTACAAAAACTTACAAGGATATCTTTAATCTGTTGATAACATGTATAGTTTTATTGGTAGAATATAGTATAATATTAGCACCCAAGGGTGTGGCCTCACAATTGAAGTGAGATACAAACTATGCGAGACCAGGATTCAAATCCCAGCAAAGGCAACAGCCTAGGTAATTCCTTCAAAGTTGCCATTGCTAGGCAGAGTTACCGATTACACGTGTTGGTGAAAGATAGGAGGTACCCGGTTGAGGATAATAGTCAGGTGCCCACGAGCTAGTCTGGACACTACCATTATCAGAAAAAAGTTGAGGATAATATTTTTTGATGAAGTAAGGGAATTTCATTAAATGGCATCAAGAAGATGCATAGCAAAAATTACAACATAAAGGTATTGTCTGCTCATATACAAAAACTTATAGGACAACTAAGGAGCATACAAAATCCAGAAATAGTTCAACACTAGTTAAAGGGGCCTGATTGAACCAACTAAATAAGTTAATTAAACAAGTGGCTGTAATTAAATAAGTTAAAAAGTTGAGGATAGTATTGTGTTGAGAAAGGTAAAAGAGAGGCTTAGAAACTTTGTGGTATTGAAAAGAATTGAAACTTTCATGGGGTAATTGAACAACAATTTCGAACAACCCAGAAAGGAAGGGGAACATTTTGGGATAGGGCAACTATTGCCTTTAAGACGTTTATTTCACCTTTTAATATCAACTCTTGCTGTTACTACTTGTTTAATTGCTCTTTGCCACTCAACCTAGTAATATGGATATTAATGTCTCAAAAATGTTGAATTTATGAATTTATGCAAGAGATTCTTGGTTTATGTTTGTATTTGCAGTTTTCATTTGAAACGTGTTGGTATATGATGTGTATTTGTCCTGTTGTTAGATGACAATTGATGAAGTCAAACGAACTGCACAGCAACAAGTAAACAGAGCTCTGAAGGATCAGTCCAGGTCAGATACTTTTTTTTTGTATGTCAAGCTGGTATCCTGATGTTGTTGAGATTACTGGTCCCTCACAATGATTTGAGCAGTTTAAAAGAAAAATTGCTACATGTTATTGTCCAGTAAAAATTTCTGCAAATGTGATCCTGATGTAAAGACTAGGTGGTTTTGGGGAGGGATGGAGTGGTGGACAGGGATCAAGACTGACGGTTCAGTGGTCTAGGCATGTCTCCCTCTAAGTTTGTCAGGTGTATCTATCTTTTGCTGTTTAATGTCGCAGCATTATCAACCTTCGAATCCAAACAAATCTAGTGGTGGATATCAACATGTTGCATTCTTTTATATCATCCAGATAATTGTAAAATTGATATCCGCTTTTTACCAGGTTCGTTCTGGATTTGAATATTGCGGCTCCAAAAATTACCATTCCTACAGATTTCTCTCCAGATAACACACACTCAACTAAGCTGCTTCTTGACTTGGGAAATTTGGTGATTTCTACAAAGGTAAATCTAAGGATCATCTGAATCTATAGGACCAGATATCCCTCAGTTGGCTAAAGTGCCATGTTTCTGTAATATGAGCAGGATGATTCTGAATTTGTCACACCTGAGGAGATGAATATGTACGTTCAGTTTGATGTGGTCCTCAGTGATGTCGCTGCTTTCCTGGTTGATGGTGATTACTGTTGGAGTCAAACCCCTACAAATGGAGTTGGTCCATCTAGGTCTAACTTTATTAGTTGGTTGCCTGTTATTGACAAGTGTGCGGTGGTTCTAAAGCTTCAACAGGTGATTGCACATTTCTTCTGAACACGATTTTACATTCACATAATTTACCTTAGTATGTTTTCACAGTTTCAACTTTGGGCGCAACACCTCTAATATTCCAATTTTTCCAGATTCGGCTAGAGAATCCTGCCTTTCCTTCTACAAGAGTTGCAGTGCGTCTTCCTTCTTTAGGGTTCCATTTTTCTCCTGCTCGGTATCATCGGTTGATGCAAGTTGCAAAGATATTTGAAGGAGAGGAAAGAAATGATTCAGATGTTTATCGTCCTTGGACTCAATCTGATTTTGAAGGGTGGTTGTGTCTTCTTACCTGGAAGGTTACTTTTAGATTAACCTATCCAAGTCTTTTTTGCATATTGATATGTGCTTTAGTAGTTGTACATTTCTGATAATTATTATTTTTCACTGTAGGGTGTTGGTGGTAGGGAGGCTATATGGCAGCGGAGATACCTATGTATAGTTGGAACCTTTCTTTATATACTGGAAAATCGTGACTCTAGATCTTACAAGCAGTATACCAGGTAAAAACTATGCTCCATGTCTTGTGGCATCACCTAAACAATCGAGGCCCGACAAAACACCGCAAAAGCAACTACATTAGGCTGGTTGACATCGTTAATTTTCTTTAGTTTTGGGAGATGACCAACTGTATGGCTGAGAGGAAGATTCCATGGGTATTAGGAAGACTTTAAGACAATAAGGTTCTGGGAGGAAGGAGTGGAGAGTATACTGATGTTTAGGGAAATGGAGGAATATTCGGAATTTTATCAACAAAGGTTCTTAGCATTGAACCCATTATATCTTTAAAGTTATTCTTTCATATCTACTATTTATTGCAATTTTAGTGAATTTTTACACTTCTCGTCGAAAGTAGTGGTTTCAGATGTACCCGGTATCCTACCACTAGATCCCCCCCTGTTCGAGAACATGTGACTCAAGGTGCTTGATTTTGGAGATAAGAGTCAAAAGAGTGGTGGAACAGGTGATGTCACCAGGTACACTATCCTTTTGGTATGCTATCGATTTTGGAGTAACAACAACAACATACCCAGTATAGTTAGTCCCATAAGTAGGATACGAGGAAGGTAGTGTGTACACATAGCTTAGTAGGTAGAAAAGTTGTTTCTGATAGGCTCTTGGCTCAAGAGAAGTATGTAAATAAAAGAAAACACGTAATAAGATAATCGAATCAAAAGGAACAACATGCAGTATTATAAATAAGAATAGAAAATATGAGAATACACTAGTACTACAGGTATAGAAATGCAATACAGATACAAGAAAGAAGCACGCTCAACTACTCACTCACCACTACCTTAATCCTCGACCTCCACACCCTCCTGCCAAGGGTCAATGTCCTCGGTAAGCTGAAGATGTGCCATGGAGTCTGATCACCTCGCCACAATACTTTTTCGTTCTAATCCTACCCCTCCTTGGCCCTACCATTACCTACTACTCACACCTCGGACTGAGCTTATCTTCCTCTTCACATACCCGAACCATCTCAGCTTCGCTTCCCACATCTTATCCACCTGGGGGCTGCTCTCACCTTGTCCAGAATATTTTGGAGTACAAATATTAATTGTATAAAAATGAGTTTAGATCGAGACCAAAGTTTCGGGGGATAACGTTCAACTAAGAGACGAGAGGAGGGAGTGGTTAGAAAGGGTTATAGGAGAACAAGAGGTGAGTTGTGCCTGTGATAAGATCCTGGGACCAAATGGGTTCACATTTTCCTTTGTCCAGCTGTGCTAAAGCAGATTTAAGGGGACTTGATGCGGACCATTATGACATTTTTAGAAACGGGCGAGTTCAAAGAAGCCTCAACACATCATACTAATTATTCTGAAAGATGAGGGTTATAAGCACTAGGACTACATGCATAGTAGTTTGCAGGTATCATATTTCATATATGAAATAATTCCTAAGGCGCTTTCTAACATACTAAATAAGCACTAAATAAGGCAATACCCATTTTCTAGAATTCGTTTTGATCAAGTAGGACAGAGTTGCATGCAACTTTGGCGGCGAATGAAGTGATTGATCCTAGAAGGAAGAAGGGAGAGCTAGGGATTAGGAATTTTTGGATGCAAGTTGGACCTTGAAAAGATCTATGTTGATATGCATTAGCAACTCTTGGACTACATCATAATGATGACATATATATGACAAGAGGGGGTGGATAAAATTTTGCATTTCTATTGTTAGATTCTAAGTCTTAGTGAATGGGAGACTTTCTGATGATCGGGGATCCGCTATCTGCGATGCTATTCTTTTATGGGGTGAAAAATAAACTGATGGAGGATTTTTAAGGGACATTTTTACCTTGTTCAGGAACAAAGTTTCATTAGGGTTATCCAGTTCATGTTTGTGGCACCTTTGTATTCAGCAATGCAAGTGTGGCCCAGCTAAATATTTAAGACAAACCCTTATGTGGTTCCAGGCGGTGTCCATCTAGGCTAAAGTTCAACCTTGGGGAATGTGAGATTAAACCGGTGGACGGGGTAGCACAGACTGAAGACCTAGCATACGTGTTGAATTAGGTAGGAGCACTACCTACTACTTACCTTGGTCCATTTTTCTCTGGGTGCTTTCAGTAAGGACTTAGTAGAGTAGAATATGGTGATTGAAAAGGGTGGAAAAGCGGCTAGCTAGATGTCGAAATATGTATTTGTTCCAAGAAGGAAATAAAGTGTTAATAAACCTTGCCTTCCACATATTACATGCCATTGATGCAGCATTGATCTTGCTGAAACAAAATTTGGAGAGGCCATGGCGGAATTTTGATAGGAGAACGCAAGTGGAATTAGGAAATATTGCTTAATGAATTGCTAATTGGTGATCTTCAAAGGAATAAGATCATGGAGTAGAAGATCTTAGGATCTTCAATAAAGCTTACTAGGAAGGAGCTCTGGAGAGTATTTTTTAACCACTTACTTCATCAAAAAAGAAAAAGAAAGAAGCTCTGGAAATCTGGGTGGACGAGTATGCTTTCTGTAGAGAGTTGTAGCAGAATTGGAAAGGGGGTATATGACTAGAAACGTTACATTACCATATGATTGTGGATTGTGGAGGAACATTATGAAAGGGTGGGAAGACTTTAGCCTATTTATCACTTATGGCAGGGAATGGTAGTAGTATAAGCTTTTGTAGACACAGGTGGTGTGGTGACCGACGTTAAGTATTGCTTCCCTAATTTCTTTAGAGTGTCGTGCCAAAGTTGACGGTACAACAGAGCCGAAAGATACATAATGGGGAAGTTTATCAGGATTTGAGGTTTAGGAATTGGGAAATGAGCGAGTTTAACGTATTGGAGCTGCTTCACAAGCACCTTACATTGAATGATACACCACTTATGGAGATGGGTGAGGTTTAAGAAGGGATGGTCTATATATAGTCAATTCTTACTTCTATAGATTGTTGGGACTTGGGATATCCTGCACCAAATGATTCGTTTATCGGGGTGTCGAATAAGGTTCGTTTCTTTGCGACATTTGGGGTTTTGTGTTCATACCTTCGAGTGAAAATGTAGATCATCTCATGTTGCATTTAAGCAGCGCAGTTGTAGTGGGTGTTCCTATATTGGTAAAAAGAGCAGTGGGTGATGCATAGCACTGTCAAAGAAGCGCTTACATAGCTGCTTTTATATATCTGGGTATGTAGGAGGAGGAGAGAAGACCTAGGGCATGAGATGTTGCCTTGTTAGCTCTTATATGAGTTGTCTGGATAGATAGAAATAGCGGACTGTTTGAAGGGTTAGCAAATGACTTTGTAAGTCGATAGCATAGCCTTTTATCTTTAGTTCTCTTTTGGTGTACTCATGAGCTCCCAGCTTGTATAGATGATTGGGTATTTTTGTACATTTAGCCATATTTTTACTGCTGTTTGGTATACTACTAATATACAGGGTTTTCCCATCATTAATGGATTGTTTACCTTATTAAAAATAACATCAGGTCGTCAACTTGTCAAAATAAAGAGAAACAAACAATTCTTTACCATTGTTTTATTATGGAGGATCACACTTTACATTATCATATTTTAATAGCCCTTCTGTGATATGAGTCATCTATGAAGGATATAAAATTTATGGAATGAACGGAAAAACCATGGTTTACTTGGAAAATTATTTAAGAGCTCAATATAAAAATATTTTTGGAATAATAAGTACAGGTAACAACTGGGTGGGTTGGTCAATTTGGGCAGGTAAAATGGGTCGAATCAACAGACTGATGATGACTCGACCTTCTCAAAGTTTGCTTGGGTCAAATCAATTATGGCCCTTTTCTGTTGCACTCTTTTACTGAACATCAAGGGTGATCAGTTTGTGATAGGGGAGGGCTTTTTATTGTATAACGTTGCAATCCTTATACGTGGCTTTGTCACTTACTAGATGAAGTCTATTTGACTATAGTTACAGCTAGTCTTAAATGTTACCGGATGTGATTCCCTCTTTTAAATGTTTGTTAGTTAAAAATAAATCACAAAGCAAACTCTAAAATAGTTTTCACTTCTTCATTTCTACTACCATAACCATATCCCCCACGATTGAAATTTGTTTGTAGATCTACGCATATGTCTATTGAGATCTCACCAATAACATTGTTGGTAATTTGGGACTCCTTGTACCGAGGTATCCACATTCTCTCGGAATTTGGTTTTACCCTTTTCATGACATCAGAAGTTTATGTTTTTTGCATTCAGCGTCATAATTTGATCAAAATACTGTTTATTAACCCCCAAAAAGGATAAAAACATATTGAAGTTGCTGTTTTCCCCTGCGAATTGTAGTCTAGTGGTTTGGGACGCTGTCATAGCATGGAGCAAAAATTAAAATTGAAGCAAGGTTCACAGAGAGTTGGGAAGTTGTATGTCCTATTAACCATGCTCGTGAATGGAGTTCCTCCTTTTACGTCGATATGGCGGGAGGAAATAACCCAAATGTATTATTGGATCATCCTACTTCATGGCTTCATATTTATAGTGCATATAGATATAGTGCTAGAACATGAAATTAGCTAAATGCATGTGAATTTATATTATGCCTTGAAGATGAGTGAAGTTGGATAAATGATATGCTATTACAATGTGGTTTGGTTTGTAGAATCAAGAATCTTATCTCAGCAACTAATTTGAACGTACATCATGTTTTCAACTTCAATGGTACTTTATTTGAAAAAAAGGAAAAAAAGAGAGATAATGCCTAGATTTCTGGTGGTCCTGTGTGAAGCCGATCTAGGTTTTCTGACTGTAATTCCTATTGTTCACCTGCCTATCCTTCTTTTATCTGTGTTTTGTATCCTTAACTTTATTGTTGTACTGCCTTATTGCAGTTTACGAGGAAAGCAACTATATCAAGTTCCTCCAAATGATGTTGGCGACGAACAACATGTGTTGGCTGTCTATAGTGCTGAAAGAGCCACCAATGTACTTTTCAAAATCCTTGGCTTCTTTTGGTTGTGCAGATTCTGTTTTCTGACATTCCTTACCTTATCATTGCTTGTAGGTTGTGGAAGATGCAAATGCTCTAATATTACGTTGTGACTCTGAAGAATTAAAGAAGACATGGCAGAGCCACTTGCTGGGGGCCATCTATCGTGCATCGGTAGACCTTTGTGCTATTTCTCTTTATGCTGATTTGGAGTCGATTGCTTATTGACATGCCAATAGCTAGAGTCATAAGATTGTGGTTGGATGGTCTTTGTCAGATAACATCCCTTTGTAGGTGCTTATGACAAAATATGAATTGATGAATCGAAACTGCTGTTAATAGTTTATGTTAAGGTGAAAATGTGGTGAGTGAGCACCCGAGGGTGTGGCCTAGTGATCAATGAAGTGGGTTGAGAACCTTAGGTCTCAGGTTCAAATCCCAGCAGAGTCAAATACACTAGGTGATTTCTTCTCATCTGTCCAAGCCTTGGTAGATAGAGTTATCCGGTACTTGTTGCTGGTGGCAGGTATCCCCACGGTTATGAAAAAAAAAATGTGGTGAGTGGTGAGTGGTCAGCAGAATTTGATCTTGGAGACTATAGTAGGATAAACCTGTTGCCTTCAAGACAAAAAGATTTTTCCCTAAAAACTTGCAGGAGTCTCTAATTTCTTTTCTCTGGACGATGTTAATGGATCGAGATCCTTACTATAAGTAAATGGGGATCAATTAGAAGCATTGGGAAAATAGGTTTTTGGTGTGGATTAAGAGCTAGGCCAAGATGTCTTAGTTTAATTTCATCATAACTTCACTTAGATTTGGCAGTTTAAGTCTTCGGATTTGAGGAGATCTCAAGGACTGTCTTTATTGGTTGCTTTCAGGATAGTACTTTTACCTTGTTGAGGTGGGTTGGGGTGGGGGTGTTGTACCGGGAAAACAGGAGTATATATTCATCAAGTCCTTGCATTTTTCCTATGAGAAAGTTCTCAAAAGTGAGCTTTCATGCAGGGATCAGCTCCAATTACTGGTTTATCTGAATCATCATCCGAGTCTGAAGACTATGAAGCTGATCGTGCAGAGAATCAAGATTTAATGGATCTGTCAAAAATGGAGTCTCTGTATTTGACCGGTATTCTTGATGAGTTAAAGATGTGCTTCAATTATAGTGATGAGGTGAGTATTGGTGAAAACTATCAAGGACACTTTTTCTTGAAAAGCAGTAACTCCACTGACATGTATAATATGCTTTCCACTTTGTCTAGCATGATCAAAGTTTTACTAAGGCACTTCTAGCTGAGGAGAGAGGCTTATTTGAATTTCGAGCAACGGGTGGTCGGGTAAGATTAATGCAGGTTTTGCTATCGGTCTTATTTTAGCTTGATCTCTAATATTTTGCTTTAATGCTTTAAATTTATGTCTTACACAGGTTGAGCTTTCAATTAGAGGCAATGATATTTTTATAGGGACTCTCCTGAAAGCTCTGGAGGTAGAAGATTTGGTGTGCCAGACAGGGATATCTGGCTCTTGTTATCTAGCACGATCCTTCATCAGAAATGTTGGTGCACCCCCCCTTTTAAACGATGTCGAGAGCCAGAGCAATGAATTTAGTCAATATGATGGAGAAGAGAATTTTTATGAGGCATCTGAAAATTTAAATGACCTGTCTGATAGTCCGTATTCATCTGGAAATATTTTGTCATCAGAAAAGACCATGTCAAAGGCTCCTAGTTTTAATCGTTTTGCTGGTCTTCTGCCTATTGATGTTCATGATAATGGAACTAATTCCTTTAAACTGACTGATACATTAGATAGTTTCGTGAAGGCTCAAGTTGTTATTTATGACCAGAAGTCACCTCGCTATAGTAACATTGATACAAAGGTCAGCTGGTGTTTCTTATCTGGCTAAATCTGTTTACTTAGTTCTGCACTTAGGATTTCTAACTTAATTGCTTATTGGTTATTACAGGTAGCCGTCACACTTGCTACCTTGTCTTTTTTCTGTCGTAGGCCAACAATACTGGCAGTACTGGAATTTGTAAATGCCATTAATGTGGGGGAGGAAAGCTGTGAATCTTTCAGTGATACTTCTTCATCAGCCATTACACAACATGATAGTTCCAAGGAAAATGTGGTTGATTCGCAGTTGTTTGAGACAGCTGATGTGCCTGCAGTGAAAGGTTTGCTTGGAAAGGGGAAGTCTAGAATTATTTTCGGTCTGACACTGAACATGGCTCGTGCCCAGATCTTGCTGATGAAAGAGGATGGATCTAAGCTCGCTACCTTGTCCCAGGATAATTTTCTTACTGATATCAAGGTCTGTTGTTTCCATCAACTTTGATTTTTTCCGCTGTGATATTTATTATGTGAGTGCAACTTATCAATCTTGTTTTCTCCTCGGCTAGGTGTTTCCATCTTCTTTTACTATAAAGGCATCTCTTGGAAATCTGAGAATTAGTGATGACAGCCTCCCTAGCAGCCACCATTATTTCTGGGCATGTGATATGCGGAATCCTGGTGGTAGTTCTTTCGTAGAGGTAATTCATTGTATAGCTAGTATGGTCATTATTCCAGCTATTGCTGCTGTTAATATCATTGAATATTGTTGTCTTTTTGGCTATGGTTATAGTATTAGTGAAGTAACATCTTATTTGCTAGTTACTCCTGTAGGTCTGATCAAAATGGCTGTGTATTTTTCTGCGTTGAAACTTTAGTAATTTTCATTTAAATAATTTTTTTAAAAATCTTTTCACCCAATGTGGGAGGGGGGGGGTCAATAGTCGATGAAACAGGTGTGATCCTTGGAGATTAGGGTTCAAATTTTAGCAGAAACAGAAAAGCAGTGAAACACTAGGTTATTTCTTCCCATGGCAGAGTTACCTAATACTTGTTCTGGTGGGCGGTAGCATGTACTGATGTATCCGATCGAATAGTCGAGGTGTATGCAAGCTGGCCCATCCAACACCATTATAAAAATATAGCAACTGCAGCAGCAACAACAACAACAACCAGTGGTGACCCACAAGCGGGGCCTAGGGAGGGTAATGTGTACGCAGACCTTACCCCTATCTTGGAAGGTAGAGGGCTGTTCTCGGGAGACCCTCGGCTTAGGAAGGAAGAAAGAAATAATAGAAACAAGCATTACCAACACCAAGTGCCAGAAAGATAATCACAACAAACTAAGAGCCAGAATATTGATGGAATGAAGCAATAGCAACTAACATCAACCACAACAAGAAATTAAGTAACCAACACACATGGTAATAGGAAAACATGCAAAGTTAGCAATCTTAGAGTAAGAAAACACTACCAAACTAACCCTAATTCCCCATGTAAAGCGTTCGACCACCTACTAACCTTCTATCATAATTCTCGACCTCCACATCCTCATATCAAGGGTCATGTCCTCGGTAAGCTGAAGCCGAGCCATGTCCTGCTTGATCACCTCTCCCCAATATGTCTTTGGCTTCACTCTACCTCTCCTTATACCCACCAATGTCAACCGCTCACGCCTTCTTACTGGGGCATCTGAGCTTCTCCTATTCACATGCGCGAACCATCTACGCCTCACTTCCTACATCTTGTCTTCCACTGGGGTCACACCCACATTTACCCGGATATCTTCATTCCTGATTCTATCCAACCTGGTATGCCTGCACATCCATCTCAGCTTAATTATCTCTCAACTTCCAACTTCCTCATCTCTGCTACTTTCATCTTATAGGTATGTGAATTCTTCACCGCCCAACAGTTTGGCCCATACAACATAGTCGTTCCAACCACCACTCTGTAGAACTTGTCTTTATGTTTTTGTGGCACATTCTTATCACACAGAATACAGATGTAAGCCTCTATTTCATGCACCCCGCTCCGATACGATGTATGACATCCTCGTCAATTTCCCTGTTCCCTTGAGTAACTTACTTGAGATACTTGTAACTTTCTCTCGTGGGAATGACTTATGAATCGAGCATCACATCTATGTCCACTTTCTCCGTCATGAACTTGCATGCCAAGTATCCTGTCTTAGTCTCGTTCAACTTGAACCCTTTAGACTCTAGGGTCTGTCTCCACACCTCCAGCTTGTCGTTAACATCGTTCCATGTCTCGTCGATTAGTACTATGTCATCTATGAATAACATACACCATGGCGCCTCCTCTTGAATGTGACACATCAGTGCATCCATCACCAAGACAAATAAAAATGCGCTAAGCGCAGATCCCTGGTGTAATCCTATCACAACCAGAAAATGATTTAAGTCCCCTCTCAGCGTCCTCACCTGAGTCTTAGCTCCATTGTACATGTCCTTAATCGCTCTAATGTACGCCACAGGAACACCCTTAGACTCTTTTATATGCTTTCTCTAGGTAGATAAACACCATATGCAAATTGTGCCTCCTCTTCCTATAGGGTTCCATCAACCTTCTAACAAGGTGAATAGCTTTCGTAGTCGAACGTCCCGCTGCATGAATCTGAACTGGTTCTCAGAGATAGACATTGTCCTCCTAACCCTTACCTCCGCCATTCTCTCCCAAACTTGCATAGTGTGACCAAGCAACTTGATACCCCATAGTAGTTGCGATTTTTGACGTTACTTTTGATCTTCTACAACGGAATCATGGCACTCCACCTTCATTCTTTGGGCATCTTCTTCCTCCATTTCAAATTTATGTGGCACCGTTTGACGGGGCAATTTAACAACGAAAGACTTGACTTTTGGAATTTTAGGTCTTAAACATGCTTCTTTGACCATAGAAGCACGTCATTAAGAGAAATGGAAAATTTTAAATTAAATTATTTTCAAATATGGGGTGCCTTTTTTGAAATATACTAATAAGGAGACAATACCATATAAATTGGAACAGAAGGGTGTTGTCAAAGGTGTGGCCAAGTTAAGATTAATGGAAGTCAGGCGCAACACAAGTTGGGTGCTTCACCGAAGGCGCTAAGATCCAAGGCATGCGCTTCAACAAAAACTAGCCAATGAACTACTACTATAAAAAAAAATTATTAGGAGGCACCCGCGAAAGGCGCTACATAGAAAATATAATCAGCAAGTTCTCTCTCACAAAATAAGTCAAGTGATATGGATTGGAAAATTGGTCTATTAATTGTTAAGGGACCATCATGGGTGGCTGTGAAGTAATTCGGATTTAAAATGTAGTGCAAGAAAAAAACTAGGCTTTAGATTTGAATTAAAAAATATTTTTCTTCGAAATTCGAAATCTAAGATGGTCCTAACTTGATTAACATAAGTTCTTCATATATTTAATTTAATTATAGATTTTTAAAATTCCTGTACTCGTAATTTTTGTTTGATTTTGTAGTTATTTTTTTCTTGCATTCTGTCATTATGTGTCTTTCTTTACTGAAGTTTGCGCTTTAAATCCCAACATACCTTGGCGCTTTTTGTGCTTTCCACCTTCGAAACACACATAGGATTCAACTTGAGTTAGATCAACCGCCTCGCTCTCCCTTAAGTATTAGTACCAGTAAAGAAGTGGACGTAAACTTGTGCAGATTATGTAGAATCTACTGATTCTTAGATTGATCTATTTTGGCAGAGATTATACTTACCGTTGTCGCCTTATTTCATGCAAAATATAGTAAAACAGGCAAAACCTACAAACAGTTTGAGAGATATTGGCCGCTCTGGCATAAATTTGCTTTGTCCTTGATTTTTTATGTATTCTTTTGGTTTGTCACAGTGTTATCAAGACGTGCTTAAAAGTGAGGCTCAAAACATGTTGAGTGCTTTGCTTCGCTCGCGGGCACTTTAATGGTGTCATCAAGTCTCTAAGGCATACTTTCTTTGCCAACGAGCGTAATCCTAAAAAGGCGGCACTAAGCAGTTGATATTTCAATTTATCATAAATTTTCTTCAATTTCCTTGTCCATATATTTGATATTCATTCTTATAGATATTAGTCTTGGATTTTCACATACATTTTTATAGTATTTCTCCATTTGCGCCTTTCTTCGTTAAAGCCCATGCTTTATTTGCGTTTTGCGCTTAAAGCTCCAACAGACCTTAGAGCTTTTTTTCACTTTTCGCCTTTGATAACACTGGTTTGTCATTTGATACACTTTTTTGGAGTTGTCATGTATTAATTTTCTCTGAACTAATCGGTCAGATTATTTGTGGATTGCAGCTAGAATTTTGTTCATTCAATGTTGATGATGAAGACTACATGGGTTATGATTACAGCATTATAGGCCAGCTGTCTGAAGTGCGGATTGTTTATTTGAATCGCTTTATCCAAGAGGTAGTGAAGCTTTAGTTTTTCTATTTGGCTATTCCTGTGTTATATGATCTCATGATATATTATGATTTTCTTGTAGATTGTCAGTTACTTCATGGGTCTTGTTCCAAGCAGTTCTAATGATGTTGTCAGAATAAACGATCAAGTTACAAACTCGGAGAAGTGGTTTACAAGAAGTGAGGTTGAAGGATCGCCTGCTTTAAAGCTGGATCTTTCTCTAAGAAAGCCCATAATTTTAATGCCTCGAAGGACTGATAGCCTTGAGTGAGTTAATAATTCTTTGGCGATGATGCTTTCCAGTCAGTTCTTCTGTTAAAATATGCACCTGTTCGCAGTGCTCTATTTTAAAAGTCCAATGATTGCCTTGATTTTTCCTGTATCTTCATGTTTTCTGTGATCTGTTTTGTGGGGATATATGGATTATGGATTAGACATTTATACCCTTTAATCGCATCTGTGTAACAATAATCATAGCTGATCTCATAGTTTCCTCTTGCAGTTATTTGAAGCTCGATGTTGTTCACATCACTGTCCAAAACAGGTTTCAGTGGTTTTCTGGTAGCAAAAGTGAAATGAATGCTGTACACATGGAAATATTAACAATCTCTGTAAGATCTTTATGTTTTATCTTCGTTAGTTATGTTTTTAATCTAGATGCTAGTTGCTAATGGCCTAATATCACAATATTCTTACTGATAAGGGAATAACTCAATAAAAATCTCATATTTGCGGTCAAAGTTGCATGCTTTTTGCATGAAGCAAAAATTTGCATATTGCCAATCAGGGAACCTGTTTGAAGCTCTATTTGTATGTAATAGCATTTGAAAAGGTTGTGCAAGTCTACCATTTCAAAAAAAGAAAAAGGTTGTGCAAGTCTTTCCAAAACAGGGAAGTTATAGATTACTGCAGATGTTAATTTGGTGGCTCACGTTATACAATGTAGGCTCAATGGTATCATAGACAGACACCATAATAGTATTCTTTTTAGTTGTCCCTTTCTTTAAGTTACTCTACATACATAGTTCATCTGAGAATTTGTTTCATATATACCTTCCTGTAGGTCAAGGACATCAATTTGAATGTGGGTGCTGGCTCAGAATTGGGTGAAAGTATAGTCCAAGATGTCAATGGAGTTTCAATTGTTATACAGCGATCGCTGAGGGACCTATTGCATCAAATCCCTAGTATCGAAGTTGCTATCAAGGTACTTTTATACTAAAATTCTGACTGTAGTTTGGTTCTTTCTATCGTGCACTACCTAGAATTTTGTTTTTTTGGAGATCAAATTGCCTCAATCTCATGGTATTTGAATATTTCAGGTTGAAGAATTAAAAGCTGCTTTATCAAGCAGGGAGTATGAGATAATTGCAGAATGTGCACAAGAAAATCTTTCAGAGACTCCTAATGTTGTGCCTCCTCTAATAGATGACGCCTCATCATCTTCTGCTGTCAAGACACAAAATTTGTCAGTGAGAAATTCTGATGTTGTTAAATCTGAAGCTGAATATAAAGATAAGTGGATTGTAACCAAGGTCTCTATTGCTATTGATCTGTTTGAGCTTGTTCTTCACTATGGACTGACAAGGGATGCATCGCTTGCCACGATGCAGGTAATTGAGACTCCATTATTTAAGTTTATTTTGTTATTATTGTTATCCTTTTAAATTGTACTTTCATCTTGCTATTCCGGTTTGTTAATCTCATGCTTCTGTGAAAGGAAAGAACAATGTCTTTGGATGTTTCTTGGGTCAATAGATGTCACTAAGACAATATAATGGGCACATCTTCAAAACAGGTTGCTGATTTTCGCATGCATTTTCATTGAAGACATAGTGAGGATAAGTCTTATTGCATGTTTGACACTTGTCAGGCAGCCATTTTTGTCTAATTAGTGAAGTAATTTGAGCAGGAGATGCTAGAATACGAACATATCGGCATGAAGTATATTACCTTTGTTCTGGTTAGGCAGTTATGTATACACGTATTGTCTCACTTATTGATAAATGATCTCAACTAAATATGCATGAAGTGCAATATTTTGGATAGTTGTATACATACTGTGATTTCATGATCTTCTTGGAATTTGAATCATATCTGTTTTTATTATCTCTCTTTTTTTATTATAAATTGTGCACATCGTCACTATCTTCCAAATATGTTTATTCTTTGTTATCATTTAATCTATTAATTTTATGCCTGCCAAATTCTGAATCCGGATCTTATTTTTGCTTTTAAGGTAAGTGGTCTGTGGCTTCTCTACAAATCCAATACAGCAGGAGAAGGGTTTCTGTCTTCGACACTCGAAGATTTCACTGTGATGGATAATCGTGAAGGTATAGAGCAGGAACTCAGGTTGGCAATTCGGAAGCCTGAAACAATTGGGTACAATCCTTCACAGCCAGTGACTGATGCTGGTGAATATGCTGGCATGGCCTTCAATACAAGTAGTGACAAGGACATGAAACTCGTACCTGCAATGATTATTCTTGATGCAAGATTCTTTGAAAATTTGACATCTTTTTCTCTCTTCATTCAAAGGCCACAACTGCTAGTTGCACTTGATTTTCTGCTTGCTGTTGTTGAGTTCTTTGTACCAAATGTTCGAAGTATGCTGGCAAACGATGACCATGGAAGTTCTGCTCATGCTGTAGATGCTGTTATTCTTAATGACTCAGTTTATAATCAGCCTTCTGCTGAATTCTCACTTTCTCCTCAGAGACCTTTGGTTGTCGATGATGAAAGTTATGACCTTTTCACATATGATGGCAGAGGGGGAACTTTGTTTTTGCAAGATAGGAGAGGACAAAATCTCTCTTCTCCGAGTGAAGAGGCTGTAATTTATGTTGGAAGTGGAAAGAAGTTGCAATTTAAGAATGTTAAGATCAAGGTGTGTTCTCTAAACAGATGTTTCATTTATTACACGAATCTTGATTATGAAGCTTTATTGTTTTGACGACGATGGAATGTCCGTGTTGGTTTTCTTTTTCTTTGTGTTTCAGAATGGAAAATATTTGGATTCATGCGTTTTACTTGGATCGAATAGCAGTTATTCTGCTTCAGAGGATGACGGAGTCTTCTTTGATGAAGCTTCATGTGAAGGACCAGCAGAAGATGATTCTGGAGTGACCGTAGATGCTGTGCCATCTCAGAATACTAATGTCAGCAGATCTGCAGAGTTTATATTTGAGCTGAAGGTCAAATATTCTCTTATTTTTGTTGTTCTTTCTGCAATACCAGTAAAAGATTTTCCTTCAAGCAATACACTAAATAGTTCATATATGGCCTTTCTGCCATGTGCATAAGTCTGTTTAAGTATTCTAAAAAATATGACCTTCAGTATCTACAATCTAAGAGGCCCGGGCACATATCTGATAAGGGCAAGGCACTTATTATCTATGATATAATGTGAATCACACCATGGTTTGATGGTAGTCGTTTAAGACTGTTTGCTGCTCTTTGGTGTTCATGTATCCTTCCTCCAGCAGGCTATGTTGCTCCGACTCTCTGAAAATATCGCCGGATATGAGTCAGATCCTCCAAAAGTAGTGTATTTTTGGAGGATCCGACACGGGTGCAGCAGCATTTTGGAGAGACCGCAACATAGCCAGCATGTGCCATTTGTTTGTTTAGGGCTGTAGCCCTTTTAAACAGCGGTTGTATGAAGGCCTTTCAGTAACTAAGAACAGCAGATTGACTGTCCATGAGTTGCCTTAGGTTCAGATCATGGGTCCTCTCAACATAGTTAGTTTGGGTATAATTACCTCAACATCTGTTGGGAAACAGTTATTGTAAAAGACCCTGCGTGTGATAAGAATCATTGAAGCTTAGAACGTCTACAATCTAGATAGTAATTTGACTCTACTATACAACATATATATCTTGCTTTGTTTTTGTTGTTTTAGCATGTGAAGTTCGTTTGCACTATGTTTGATTCTATGATAGAGAAGAAGGATAAAAGGGAGAAAACCTCTTGGTTTTGCTTCTTTTGGTGGTGTGAGTTACTCATTTAGATCCAGTCTTTTTGATACAACTTGAGGGCAAGTAAAGTGTTTCCTCTTTTATGTCCAATTTCCTTCAGCTCAAATATAAACTCTTATTTTTGTTGTTGTTTCTGCAATACCAGCAAAAGATTTTCCTTCAAGCAATACACTAAATAGTTCATATATGGCCTTTCTGCCATGTGCATAAGTCTCTTTAAGTATTCTAAAAAATATGACCTTCAGCATTTACAATCTAAGAGGCCTGTGAACATATCTGATAAGGGAAAGACACTTATTATCTATGATATAATTGTGAATCACATCATGGTTTGATGGTAGTCATTTAAGAGTGTTTGCTGCTCTTTGGTGTTCATGTATCCTTCCTTCAGCAGGTGCCATTTGTTTGTTTAGGGTTGTAGCCCTTTTAAACAGCGGTTGTATGAAGGCCTTTCAGTAACTAAGAACAGCACATTGACTGTCCATGAGTGGCCTTAGGTTCAGATCATGGGTCCTCTCAACATAGTCAGTTTGGATATAATTACCTCAAAATCTCTTGGGAAACAGTGATTGTAAAAGACCTTGCGTATGACAAGTATCATTGAAGCCTGCTGGACAAAAATGTTAATCTATATGAGGATTCTTAGCACCAAAAATACAAGGTCTTCCCAAGTTCTGCTTTCTTTCTCTGCCCCCAAAATTTATATCTTTTTAAGCAAACTTTTGTCACTTGGAAGGCACACTTATTTCTTCTCTCAATTTTATCATTGCTGACATGAATCACAGTAGAAGTATTTCAGCCATTTTTATCCACGGAGGCTTTTCCTTTAATCTTTAGAATGTCTTCAATCTGGATAGTAATTTGACTCTGCTATACGACATATATATCTTGCTTTGTTTTTGTTGTTTTAGCATGTGAAATTTGTTTGCCCTATGTTTGATTCTATGATGGAGAAGAAGGATAAAAGGGAGAAAACCTCTAGGTTTTGCTTCTTTTGGTGTGAGTTACTCATTTAGATCCAGTCTTTTTTATACAACTTGAGGGCAAGTAAAGTGTTTCCTCATTTATGTCCATTTCAAAGCAGTGGGAAATTGATTACTGAACCTGTCTGCTTTTAACTACCCCTCGTCCTTAATTTCCTTGCTAAGCGTTGGAAATCACCATAACGATCTTGTGTTATTTCCCTCTCTCCCACCTGCCCTTGTTTCATCTCGACCAAACACAGTGTTGATGATCTGGTACATTGAATTAGGAGGAGTCATTTAATAGAAATTTAAACTTGCTATAATCTTATGGAGAACAAAATACAGGCTATTGGTCCAGAGCTTACCTTCTATAATACATCAAGAAGTGTGGGGGAGTCTGCTGCCCTTTCAAACAAATTATTGCACACGCAGTTGGACGCCTTCTGCAGGTTGGTTCTCTCTGCTAAGTATTGCAGTGTTCCATTTTTGGGTTTTTACTTGTATTTGTTGGGGATTGCATGTTTTTCATATTTCTACCAGGTTTCCTGGATTTTCCAATTTGTGCATTGAAGTCCTCTATCCTTCCTTGGAACATGGTAGTTGGTTAGGTAGTCCTATCGAGGAGGAATAATATGTCCTTCCATTTCTCTCTAGAATAATACTTATATTAGTCTGCTGATGATTTATCTGATTATGTGTTGGTTGGTTAGAGTCTTGATTCTTTGTTTGTTGAATTAGTTTCTAAAAATGGTTCTCTCCATTAGTTTTGAGGAATTTTAGCGGTGTAAGCTTCTAATGTCAATAAGATGTCGAAAATGGCGAGTTCAGCAAGCTCTCTTAATTTTTTGATTATGCAATTTCTTCAGATAAAGAATGCTTAATGAAGATACTTGACATTATTATACTTTCAAATGAGTTGGTGAATGATGCTAGCTACTGCAATAACCAATTTCTACTTTTTAGAGTATTTTTGGTATGACACGTGAAATTGGATTACTTCATCAGTTCTTCTTTCGTTTGTTACTGTGATGATCGAGATTAGTCTTGGTAATGCATCTAGAAGATTGAATTAACTTATCATGTGTAGTTTACAGGAAAGAATCTATGTATCCAATAGAAAGTTATAAGCCAACTGGTAGAGTAATTCAAGATCTTTTTAAAACTCTTTGAATTTCCTTGAAAAACAATAATGTATCTCCAAACACCCTCTTTCATGTGGGGCTCAACGTTAGAGTTCACAAGTTTATTACATACAGATTTACGGTAGTGAGAACGGCCTACAAAAGGTTGATTCTGATACCTTTTGAAATATATTTTTGCATCTAACCAAAAAGCTCGATGCAATTGATGGCTCACAACATTTGTAAACCCACCTTACAAATTCCTTTTGTTGCCTTTATATACTCTCTTGAGGCGATTGTATATCTCAATCAGCTTCTTGTTTTTGTGTTGGACATTAAGTAAGTATCCTGCATTTGAAGCTTTGGGGGAACTTGATTTACAGCTAGCTAATCGTAGTGGTCTTTTCTTTTCTGTGTTTCCCCTTTTTGATGTTCCCGTTTTAGTGTCTTTTGGTGTTTCAGTTTTCTAGGTGAGTGTACTTTAATATGATATTAAGATTTGACATTTTAGCTTCCATTGTCTGTTGTACCATTCTGTGCTGTCCTCTTACTTGGGGATGGTTTTGTTGGGAAGGCCTCTTTTGATTACCTATGACCCTATTGTGTTATCCTCTTTTTTGGATTGCAATGGAGGTAAGCTAGAAGATTGAATTTGTGATGCCAACTTTCTCATGAAAATGGGTTGGCAATGTGGGCGGGACCGTTATAATTTTTGTCAAAATAATGATAATTTCAACTAGATTGGCAATTATTCTGTATAAAGGATGATGATTTTAGATAGTTATGTGTAAATAGTCCTAGACCCATATGTAGTAGGTGCAGTATATGTCCTAGTTAGGAGTAGAATATGTATTATATACCGAGCTCATTGCATCATTGATAATAATTGGATTTTTGTCATGTGCATCCTCACATGGTATCAGAGCTTCAGTGAGAAAATTATTGTTGTGCGTCATTCCACAGACATCCGGGAAGAAACATCTCATCACTGTGCAATTTTCCGGCAACTTCGCCTTGTTCCCAGGGCTCATCACTGCTATAGTGATACTGTGCATATACCCGTACCTTCTGGCGAACTACAAAGACTTTTTCGGCGCGTGTGAGCCGTTATGGCAATTTTTTTCCTGCATGAACAGTGCACTTTCCCCATAAAAGTTACTATTTTCTGGTGGTGTTTTAAACCTATTTTGTAGTGTGGAATTCGGCTTAGTCTCGCTATTTTCAAAATTTTCCGGTGACATTCAGTCAACTTCTTATCAGCAACCCCCTGGTTTTGTTGTTCGGGGAGTTTAGTGGCCTTATACATCGGATGATCAGCTTGCACATATTTTCACCAAGTCCCTCACTGGTCCTCGTATTAGTTATATATGTAACACGCTCGGTACATATGATTTGTTTGCACCGGCTTGAGGGGGTGTGTTAGATAGTTATGTGTAAATAGTCCTAGTCCCATATATAGTAAGAGTAGAATATGTCCTAGTCCCGTATGTAGTAGGAGTAGAATATGTATTATATATAGAGCTCGTTGTATCATTGTTAATAATTAGATTTTTCTCCTGTGCATTATCACAATGATCATAGGGAAAACCCTATATGTTGGACAAAAATCTATAATTAGTATAATTTGGTTTTCAAAATAGGTTATAGTATTTTTTGATAAGGTAAATTGTGTTAATCAAAAGGGAGAGAACTCCCGTATACAGGAAGTATACCAAAGAGAAGAGAATTTACATTAGAACATGATTCTCTACAAAAGACGCCCAATCTTCTATACAAGAAGGGGCTATATGAGTGCACCAAAAAGCCATCGAAGATAAAAGACTGTTCTTAAGATATGAAAAAGGAGACTCAATTCCCTCAAATCTCTTCTCTCTCCCTAAACTATCCACATGAGAGCTAATGGGGTGAACTTCCACGCCTTTTGCTTTCTTCTTCTACGGAAACCGGCCCAGCTATATAGCATTTCCTTTTTATACATATACTTTACACAATACATACTACCTATGTTCCAATGTGGGACACTAACAACAACAACATCAACTACCCAGTATAATCCCACGAAGTGGGGTCTGGGGAGGGTAATATGTAGACGCCTTACCCCTACCCGAAAGGGCAGAGAGGCTGCTTCCACAGAAAAGAAAAACAAGAATCAATAACAAAAACACAAATAAAAGAGCATTAGTAACTGCAGTAGAAATTGCACTAAGCCTATTAATATGGGACACTAAGCCTATTAATATATACAAAGCACTATGTAATAGTTGATTGTTATAAAAAGGTGTCTTGTATTCATAAATCATCAAGTAATCAATTTATCTGTTCTTTCTATTGTCTTTTCAGTGTAACTTGAGGATGCCTGGTCGTCCCTTGCTCTGCTTTCTCTTAAAAGTGTTATGTAACAAACTTGACTATGATGTTTCCAGGATTGTTCTAAAAGGCGATACCTTTGATGTGAATGCAAATGTTCTTGGATTAACTATGGAGAGCAATGGAGTTAGAATAGTGGAACCTTTTGATACCTCTGTGAAGTTCTCTAATGCTTCCGGAAAGTCAAATATACAGTTGGCTGTCTCCGATATTTTTATGAACTTCTCATTCAGCATCTTAAGACTGTTTTTGGAAGTTGAGGATGATATTTTGGCATTTTTGAGGACCACATCAAAGAAAATGACGGTGGTGTGCTCCGAGTTTGACAAAATTGGGACAATCAAAAGTATGACCCAGTGCATCCAAACCTAGTAATTTACTTTATCCATGCATTAAAGAGAGATCTAAACTGATGAAATTGACATTTGTTGATTGTTTCATCACAGGTCCGTCTAACCAGATATATGCTTTCTGGAGAGCTCGTGCTCCGCCTGGTTATGCAACAGTTGGTGACTATTTGACACCAACGTAAGTAAATCTCCGCAGATTCGTTTTCTCTATTGCCTTTGCAAATTTGGCTGTGACACTAACTGTTCTAGTTCAACAGCGACAAGCCACCCACAAAAGGAATCATTGCTGTGAATACCAGCTTTGTCAGAGTAAAGAGGCCAGAGTCTTTCATGCTTATTTGGCCCTCATCCTCATACATGGATGGTGAATTGGGTACAACCACGTGTTTATCTGAAGAAGATAGCACCTGTTCCATTTGGTTCCCTAAAGCACCTAAAGGTTATGTTGCAGTGGGCTGTGTAGTCTCTCCTGGAAGGATGCAACCTCCAATATCGTCAGCCTGGTGCATCATAGCTTCTTTAGTTTCACCATGTGATCTGAGAGATTGTGTTAATATTGACATTATGAGTAGGTATGTGAAGCTATTTGATTTTTTTTCTTTCTAATTCATGGGATCATAGGTGAGAGTAGTATTTAACACCCGTGGTAAAACAAATATGTTCTCGTCTTGTGCGTTTTTTCCAAGTTAAGTTTAAGTCTAATGATACGACTCATATTAGTATTGCTTGCCTGTACTTAATTTCACTGGTCTGTAATGCAGTTACAGATATCAACATATGATTTTCAGTTCAATATAAAATGTATACTAACCTGTAGTTAGTCTTGTCCCAGATCTTCCAAATTGGCATTCTGGCGCGTAGATAATTCCATTGGTACCTTCCTGCCTTCAGATCCAACTACTTTGAAGTTGTGTGGCAAAGCATATGATCTTCGGCGTATTTTCTTTGGACTTCCCAGAGATTTCTCTGAAACGTCAAAGAGCTCAGAAACTGGGGCTTCCTCTAGTTGTAATCATGCGGTTCAATCAGAGAGGTCATCCACTGTAAACTCTGGTCGCAGGTCTGAAGCCATTGCAACATTTAGGTTAATTTGGTGGAATCAAGGTTCTGGATCTAGAAAGAAATTATCTATATGGCGTCCTATTATTCCTCAAGGGAAGGTATATTTTGGTGATATTGCGGTTCAAGGGTATGAGCCTCCAAATACTTGTATTGTACTTAGTGATTGTGATGAGCTTTACAAAGCCCCTTCAGATTTTAAGCTTGTGGGACAGTTGAAGAAACATAGATCAGTTGATAGTATATCTTTTTGGATGCCTCAGCCTCCTCCAGGCTTTGTGTCCTTGGGTTGTATAGCTTGTAAGGGTGCACCAAAGCAATCTGATTTTGACTCCTTAAGATGCATCCGCAGTGATATTGTTGCCAGTGATCAATTTTCGGAACAAAGCATTTGGGATACATCTGATGCTAAATTTATGAAGGAGCCATTTAGTTTATGGGCTATTGGAGATGAATTAGGAACCTTTATTGTTCGCAGTGGTTTCAAGAAGCCTCCGAAGAGGCTTGCTTTAAAGCTTGCTGATCGAGATATGGCTAGTGGTCCAGATGATATGGTGGTTGACGCAGAAATCAGAACATTCTCGGCGGCCCTCTTTGATGATTATGGTGGCTTGGTAATCTAAGCCTTCCAGTAGCTTTAATTTCTTCCGCAACTAGGTGTATTTTTGATAGTATAAACAGCAATAGTGTTGACGATACTTCTGTTAGGTTATAGATTCATGTAAACCGCAAAACATTTTTTGTTCAACTTGTATTACTAGAAGGTTCTCCTATGTGGCAGCATCTCGTTGCTATAATATCAAGAATAATGTATTATTCTGGATTATAGACACATGTAAACTGCAAAATATTAATGCTTCTACGTGCTATTTGTTATTCTGGATTACATTGGCAGTGTCTCTGTTGTCAACTGACATCTCTACTGTTCTACTCGATCTGCAGATGGTTCCTCTATGTAATGTGTCTTTCAGTGGCATAACTTTCAATCTACATCAAAGGTCTGACTATCTGAATTCCAGTGCGACCTTCTCCTTGGCCGCTAGATCATACAATGATAAGTATGACTCTTGGGAACCTCTTTTGGAGCCAGTTGATGGATTATTGAGGTTTTTCTTCTTCGAAACTTTTGTGAACTTCGCAGTGCTTCTTACTTTAATATTTTCCTTGCAGTAGAAACTAGAATTTTGGGACCCTGGTACTCTACCGTGACATACCTTATAAAATGCTCTCTTCCTCTTCATGTTTCTTAGATGAAATCCATCCATTACTTGCTTGTGGAACGACTGTTTATATGCAAGTTATTTAACGCCATTCAACTTATCTACTTTGTGGACAAAGAGCAAGTTCCTTACTTGTCTTGCCAAATATTACCACTTTTTTGTGGTAATTTGCACAAATATTGTTTCATCTTCCAATAATTAACATATTATACATGTTCAGGTGCAACTGCAATGACCTTTTTTTCGGCCTTCGATAATGTGGATCATAACTGTGGTCTGGACCACTAACTTGTTTCAACCTTGTCATTATAGTACGAATTGTGTGTACACTGGAAGCAAGAATGATTTGTCAATTATTCCTACTCTGGATTCTATGACTGTGTTTCGCTGGCAAACTTTGCTTTTGTGAGAGGTCTACTTATATTTCGGGTTCAACATTCTGCATAGTCCTTATCAGAGAGATGTAGTTACTGGGGGGATTTGGTTTCAGCCTAGCCTATAATCCTTCTTTTTGCAGAATGTTCAGCATGTATTAGAGGACCTCAGTTTTAGGATTTATTATTTAGACTGATTTTTTTTTAAATATTCAGGTATCAGTACGATGTGAATGCTCCTGGTGCAGCTTCGCAGCTTCGTCTTGCATCTACTGGGGATTTGAACTTAAATATATCTGTGTGTAATGCCAACACAATATTTCAGGCTTATGCCAGCTGGAATAATCTGAGCAATGCCAAGGAATCCTGCCAGGCAAATCTTCTTACTTTAATAAATATTCTAGCCCGGTATCAATTTCTTCCCCATGGAGCACACACATTCAAGGATATCATTACTTGACACTATAAATTTCACTCCGTCTACCTGCTGTTACTCGTACATATACATGAGATATTACCACTTGTTGATTTCCTGCTACCGAATATCTGGGACACATTAGTTGAGTGATTTAAGAAATTAATCAAACCAAATTTCCAATCAACTGTACTTCATAAGATAGTGTATGAGATATCTAGCATATCCTCCTCTTCCTGTTAGTGACAGACATATCCCCGTTTTCCGAATTTTATTTGGCAGGATGCAGTCTCACCAATTGGAGGAAGCAGGTCCATCATTGATGTTCATCACAAAAGAAATTATTTCATTATCCCACAGAATAAACTTGGTCAGGACATTTTTATAAGAGCTACGGAAATCAGGGGACTACCGAGCATAACTAAAATGCCGTCTGGAGATAGCAAACCAATTAAAGTACCTGTTGCAAAGAATATGTTGGATTCACACTTGAACGGAAGTCTTTTTGAAAAAGGCAAATCAATGTTGACAATAATAATAGCAGAGGCAGAGGTATGTTTCTTTGATAATGCTAATAGAAAAGCTAAAGGTTTTGTGTAAAATAAATCAGCATCAAATGACTCACAGAGTGTTTAATAGAGTACGGGGAAATTAAGAAAATTACTAGTTGTCTCATAATTGATGTTTGTGGAGTTGCATATTGCTTCTTTTATCAAGGCATGAGACGGTTTATGTAAATTCTGCTCTATTTCATGTTTTTATTAAGAACTTTCTATAACAGAATAAGTTGAAGACAAATAAATAAATAAATAGTGTTTCCTCTTCAAAAGCTTTAGCATATAACTAAGGCTTTTGCACAATTCAATACTGTGTTATAACAAGTAGAGATCCTAGGTCGAGTTTCGCTGTTACCCTTCATAAAATAATAGTTCTATGGACTTGGACTAAGGAAAAAGTTATGAACCATACACATGAGGGTGTGTATTGAACAATTCAACAAAACCGTGATACTTGTGCATGTTGTGCTCTGGAGAGAGAGAGAGAGAAGAAAATCATCTTCTGGACTGGTAGTCCGGCGAGGTCGTTAGGGTCTAAGTGATTTGCTACCTAGAAACATTTACCGGGGAAGTGGTTGTTGAGATTCTATCCTCAATAACATCTAGCAATTAGAAGTATGTCTTCAGTATGGAGTGCGAACATAGCCTATGGTTGTGTCAATGGTTTTTTGAAAACCAATCTGACTGACCGAACCGATATTGTTTTTTTAAATAAATCGTAGGTTCCATTATAAATCTATAACCATACTGAATAATTAGGGTATGTTTTAATTTTGTTTTTTTAATAAATGAATTAATTACCGAACCGAACCGGTTAATAAATAAAGAAAAGTGTCCTGTATCTGACCGAGTGTTGTTAAGGCATGAGCACCTTCACCCATAGGTTCTAGCTTTTAATGTCACATCAGCATACATAGAGCTTATATAGTTTTTCCATTCTTCAATGCATTACATTTCTATTTTTTATTTTCTGCATTGGCGCTTACCGTCGCTGAAGCCCAAGCTTCAATTACACTTTCCGCTTAAAGCTCCGACAGATTTTGGTGCTTTTAGCTTTTGAATACTCTGCCCTGGGCAACTTTTAGTTGGAATCAGCTAATTCTTAACAAGTTGGCTCATCTATAACATGTTTATTAATTTTTGTTTGAAATCTTGTTGTATGAGTTATTGTGTTTTAGCTTTACACTTACGGCTTTGAAATACAGTTCCAACAGGTTGAAGGCTTGTATTCTCATGAGTATGCAGTAGAAGTCCGTCTTGCTCCAGATGATAGTCACCCTTGTCAATCTCTGCCCACTCAACAAAGTGCACGTACTCGTGGCAATAACTCATATGGTTCTATATCGTCTGATGTAATCTCAGTGAAATGGAATGAAGTATTTTTCTTCAAAGTTGACTCACCGGTCTGTACTCTCTGCCTCCACAAAAGTCTTGTAGGAATTGTACATCATGAAATCACATTACTATAATATTACATCTGCCCTATGCATAAACAATTACCACATATACCTCTGTTTGCTCATAGAATGCTTAGTGCCATAGAGGTCGCATCTAGTTTAAAAATTGAATCAATTGATCCTTTAATAAATAATCATCTAAAAGTTCAGATTCAATGAATTGTTGGCCGTAATGGGTTACTCAATTTCAGCTCGCAATATTCTTATGTTAAGTTGTTTAGTCATTCTTTCTATTGCTTGAATTTGGAAATGGTTGAAAGAAGCAAATAAAATGAGAGAATCATTACATTGTGAACTGTAGTGATGCGCAACAACAACCACCCAGTATAGTCCCACAAGTGGGATCTGGGAGAGTCTGTAGTGAGGCAGAAATGGAAGAGTTTTTGAAGGTGTTGAAAACAGAGTATTCTATACTCCATAATGCTCTTTTTATGTTTTGAGGGGAGGGGGGGTTAACATTTGTAGCACCTCGTGACGTCCCAAGTTTTATAGATAATTACATGAACTTCTCGGATTGAACTCCATTATATGGTGCTGATTTTGTGTTCCTCTTGCTTATTCCATCTTTGATACAGAAATAAAGTCTTTTAAGGGTTTATTAATGAAAATTGTTTTCAATAGTATATAAACGAAAAATGATCTGCTCATATTATGCTTAACCACTGCAATCTATATTCTGTGTTTCCTGCTAACACTGACATTTTTATGTCTGCTTCTGGAGTCGCTGGAACATACATTATTAAGCAATTGGCTGGACTGCACTGAGTACAACTGGTGATCACATAGCACTTGTCAGATATAATAACAACACTGAACGGCTCTCTGAGTCAAGGTTCTTCAATGTGCTTTATCATGAGGATCTTCAATCACCAACATAAGGAGAAAATCCATTTGACTTGCCTAGCACATTGTGCCCCTCTCTCGATGTGTGCTTGGTACCATTTAGGATCATATAGTGGTCACAAAAGAGAGATAAAGCATATCAAAGATACATCTTCCTTCCATTGCACCCTGTAGTTGAGAGCCAAACTGGTACCCTAAGGTCGTGTCATTATATTGATCTCAAAAGAAATATAGTGAAGGACATTAAATGAAGGTAGCATCTGAATTATGAAGGATTAAGTAAATAGATAATTTTGTTTTTCAAATATAGATAAGTAGGGGCAGCCAGCTCCCTTTCACCCTCCCCCCTCCCCAAGCCATCCTTCCCTCCAATAATTCTGAATATAAGTGTAGCATTTTCCACCTACGTGCATGTATTGTAGCTGTCGATGGATATTGCCATATATTTTTTACTATTTAAATTCTGCCATCTATGTCTAACACATATAAGACACAAGTCTTTTAAGGTTGTGATGTCGCAACATTTGTGTTAGAATACTATGTAAATAGGAGTAAATAAATGACCCTAATCCAATATATATTAGGAGTAGGACATGTTATGTGTGTATATATATAGGACTCATTGCAACATATATCAATACATCAATAATATATTTTTCTTCCGTGCTTTCTCACATGGTATCAGAGCCACCGTGAGAAATTAATCGTTGTGCGTCGTTCCAACGATATCCGGGAAGAAATAACTCAGTCATCGTGCAATTTTCCAGTGACTAATTGCATCAAAGTCACTAATTATCAGTGTTGTGCAAAATCCAACACCACCAAAAACTCCCCAAGAGAAATCCAACCAAACCCCCAGAAAGTTCACCTGCAAAATAGTAGTCACGCGCCCCCACGCGCCTAGCGAAGCTCTGCCGCCGCCGCCGCGTCTGCGCCACGCGCCGGCACGTGAGTGCCTCTCCGGCAAGAATTTCGAAAAGTTTCTTTTGGATAATGTTTTCGTCGTGTTTTTCCAAGCCTGCCCATCCTGTTTTCGTTTGATTCCGACCACTTTGAATTTTTTCCGGTAGCTACAATACTTTTCCGGCAAACACAGTGTTTTCTTCATCTGTATCAAAGAATTTTCAGTTGATTCTTTTTGTCATCTGGTGATAATCCAACCATGTCTTTGGGAATCAATGCTTTCGGGTCTAGAAACCCGGGTTCTGGCAGTTCCGGTGTTATGATTACCTCAGAACCTTTAATGGGAGGTTCAAACTACTTAGATTGGGCTTCATCTGTCGAGTTGTGGTGTAAAGGTCAAGGAGTTCAAGATCATTTAACAAAAAAAGCTAGCGTAGGTGATGAAAAGGCCAAAACATAGCGGGAGAAGGTCGATGCTCAGTTATGTAGTATCATGTGGCGATCTATTGATTCCAAGTTGGTGTCCTTGTTCCGTCCATTCCAGACATGTTATTTAGTTTGGGAAAAAGCTCGTAATCTATACACTAATGACATATCTTGTTTCTATGATGTAATATCGCGAATGACAAGCTTGAAGAAACAGGAATTAGATATGTCTACTTACTTGGGACAAGTTCAGGTAGTCATGGAAGAATTTGAGACATTGATGCCAGTTTCTGCTAGTATTGAAAAACAACAAGAGCAACGACACAAGATGTTTCTAGTTCTTACACTCGCTGGACTCCCTAATGACCTTGATTCAGTACGTGACCAGATTTTGGCTAGTCCGACCATCTCCACGGTTGATGAATTATTCTCTCGATTACTTCGCCTTGTTGCAGCACCTAGTCACCCAGTGAGCTCATCACAGACACTTGACTCATTTGTCCTCGTATCCCAATCAATGGACAATCGGGCATCTCATTACTATGGAGAACAGACGAGGAGGAGGTCATTTTGGAAGATCTAGACCCAAGTGCTCTTATTGTCATAAACTTGGACACACTCGTGATGTATGCTATTCTCTACGTGGCCGCTCACCCAAAAATGCTTATGTTGCTCAGATTGAGACTACAGGTAACCAGGGACTTCCTTTATCTGAAGGGGAGTATAATGAGTTCCTTCGGTATCGAGCAAGTAAGCAGACATCTCCACAAGTAGCTTCTGTTGCTCAGACTAATATTTCTGTTGCTGGTAATTCTTTTGTTTGTGTTTCCCAATCTAGTACTCCTGAACAATGGGTTGTGGACTCAGCCGCTTCTGATCATATCTCTGGTAATAAATCACTTTTGTCAAATATTGCATATTCACAGTCTCTTCCCTCTGTTACTTTAGCCAATGGGTCTCAAACCAAAGCAAAAGGAGTTGGACAAGTGAATCCCCTACCCTCTGTCACTCTAGATTCCGTTCTCTATGTCCCTGGCTGTCCTTTTAATCCTGCATTTGTTTGTCGTTTGACTCGTGCCCTCCATTGTGGTATATATTTCATTGATGATTCTTTTATTATGCAGGACCGCAGTACATGGCAGACGATTGGAACAAGACTTGAATCAGAAGGGCTTTACTACCTTAACTCCCTCAAATCCTCCAAGGCATGTCTAGTTACAGATCCTCCGGACCTAATTCACGGACGTTTAGGACATCCAAGCTTATCCAAGCTTCAGAAGATGGTGCCTAGTTTGTCTAGTTTATCCACATTAGAATGTGAGTCATGTCAGCTCGGGAAACATACCCGAGCCTCCTATCCTCGTAGTATTGAGAGTCACGCGGAGTCTATTTTTTCTTTAGTTCATTCTGATATATGGGGTCTTAGTAGAGTCAGTTCAACCTTGGGATTTCGTTATTTTGTTAGTTTCATTGATCATCAGTCAAGATGTACTTGGATTTACTTAATGAAAAATCGTTCTGAGTTGTTTTCTATATTCCAGAATTTTTGTGCTGAAATTAAAAATCAATTTGTTGTCTTTATTCGCACTATAATGCCTTAGAATATTGATTCACTCAATTTCAGCAGTTTATGACTTTTCAAGGAATTATTCATCAGACCTCTTGTCTTTATACCCCTCAACAAAATGGGTTTGCAGAAAGAAAGAATAGGCACACCATTGAGACTGCTCGCACACTTCTCATTGAATCTCATGTTCCGCTGCGTTTTTGCAGCGATGCTGTTCTCACAGCTTGTTATTTAGTTAATCGGATGCCTTACCCTCCCATCCAAAATCAGATACCGTATGCAGTATTGTTTCCCCAATCACCGGTATACTCTGCTCCCCCTTGTGTTTTTGGGAGCACTTGTTTTGTTCATAACTTAGCCCCCGGAAAAGATAAGGTAGCTCCTCGTGCTCTCAAGTGTGTCTTCCTTGGTTATTCTCGTGTTCAGAAGGGATATCGTTGTTACTCACATGATCTTCGTAGGTACTTTATGTCCTCTGACGTCACATTTTTTGAGTCTAAACCTTTCTTTACCTCTTCTGACCATCCTGACCCCTTGATATATCTGCGGTCGCCTTGTTTGTCGCTTGCGTCGGTCACTTTATGGTCTAAAGCAGTCTCCTCGAGCCTGGTTTGGTATGTTCAGCACAGTTATCCGGGAATTTGGCATGATTTAGAGTGAAGCTGATTACTCTGTATTCTATTGGCATTTTGCCTCGAGTCTCTGTATTTATCTGGTGGTCTATGTTGACGACATTGTTATTATCGGCAATGACCAGGATGGTATTACTAAATTGAAGCAACATCTCTTGCAACACTTTCGGACTAAAGATCTGGGCAAACTAAAGTATTTTCTGTTTATTGAGGTTGCTCAGTCTAGCTCAGGTATTGTGATCTCACAATGAAAGTATGCCTTAGATATTCTTGAAGAGACAGGAATGACAGGTTGTAGACCGGTTGACACTCCGATGGATCCGAATTCTAAACTTATGCCAGGACATTTCTTTTTCTGTGAGTGTTGTGAGTCGGTTTGTGGATTCTCCGTGTGATAGTTATTGGGATGTAGTTGTTCGCATTCTTCGGTATATAAAATCAGCTCCAGGCAAAGGTTTATTGTTTGAGGATCGAGGCCATGAGCAGATCGTTGGATACTCAAATGCTGATTGGGCAGGATCACCTTCTGATAGACGTTCTACGTTTGGATATTGTGTCTTGGTAGGAGGAAATTTGGTGTCCTGGAAGAGCAAGAAATTGAATGTGGTTGCTCGGTCTAGTGCAGAAGCAGAATATCGAGGGATGGCTATGGCGACATGTGAACTAATTTGGATCGAACAGTTGCTCAAGGAGTTGAAATTTGGTGAGATTAATCAGATGGGACTTGTTTGTGATAATCAAGCTGCTCTTCATATTGCGTCAAATCCAGTGTTCCATGAGAGAACTAAACACATTGAGATTGATTGTCACTTTGTTAGAGAAAAGATACTCTCGGGAGATATTGCTACAAAGTTCGTGAAGTCGAATGATCAGCTGGCAGATATTTTCACCAAGTCCCTCACTGGTCCTCGTATTAACTACATATGTAACAAGTTCGGTACATATGATTTATATGCACCAGCTTGAGGGGGAGTGTATAAATAACTCTAATCCAATATATATTAGGAGTAGGACATGTTATGTGTGTGTATATATAGGACTCATTGTAATATATGTCAATACATAATAATATATTTTTTTTCCGTGCTTTCTCACAATTTGGATCTATTATATAGTAAATTCTCCTCTCTAGAATTTCTGAATATACTACTTATGTTTTTGGTTTCTAGATTGTTTGGTGTTTTTGTTATCTTGCAATTTATTTAAAGTTTGGCTTTTTTCTCATTGTTTTCTGAAAACTTTCGATCATGTGCTTCCATTTCTGAACAGGATTTTTGCATTCTGGAGCTTGTCCTGATGGATATGGGAAGAGGTATTCTTAGCTACTGATTTCTGGTGATTTTGTCCTTTTACCACTTTCCGATTTTCATGAACTCAAGCCATGAAGAGTTTCAATATATCCGAAAATCTTCTCTTTGTTGGTCACACTCAAGAAATGGAGTACTTATTTAAATTTGGTTAATCAGTAAAACAGGTTGTATAATGAGTGGAATGATTGTGAAAAAATTGTTATGATAAGGTCAAGAGCAGTAATTGGGAAGTCTAATTACATTCTTGAATCTGCTTATCAGAAAGAATCAGAATCTGGTTAATTGCAGCCAGCTTATGTTTAGATAAAAGTTAAACTTAAAACGTGTAGCTGTGCGTGTTTGGATAAAGGCCACATACGGATTATTCATCACTAGAACTTGTGTCTGCACAAAACCATCTGCTACTTGTTTTCATAGTAAATTGAGCTTCCAATGCTTCCACTTCATTATACTGATTGTAATTTAGTAACATGATACATTTCCCAACTGGATAGGTTGATGTCTTTTTATGGGGCTACTTTTTTCATCTCTTTTGTGGGATATCATGTCTTTTTTTCATTGATTAGTTGTATAAGTTATCACAAAGAAAAGTTCTCAAGGTTTCCCATTTGACTTGGAACTATTTAAAATAGAACATTTGGAAGCATGAAATGGGTTTAAAACCATACAGAAACTTGCGGGGCGTACATCCCATGATATTTTCTTGAATTGCAAGTAAAAGCGTGGGTTTTTGTAGTAGAAACCTGGTTTTTAACTGACCCTACTACATTCATTAGTTTCTCTTCATTGGCTTCCGAGGTGGCCCTTGCTATTGAGAAATTCCTCTAATTGGATTTATTCGTCGACAAGCTTAAGCTTAGGGATCTTTTATCGAATCATAAAGATAGCTTTTCTCACTAAACAAACTTCTTCTGTACGGAAAATAAGAGAATGTGTTTTTAGAAATTAATGCTTAAAGCCTGATCAGAATTTCTACCGGTCCTGTTGTATTTGTATCTATAACTTAACAGGCACCTGAGTTGGCCACTTGATATGGATTAGTTCAATATGCGGTGCTATATTTTTAATTTAAACTATTCTTTGCAGGTGATATTGTTGGTTATTCATCAGCTCCTCTAAACCATATATCTAGACCCCAGGAGAATCCAGTGGCTTACAATAGTTCACTTGAACTCAACTGGATAGCATTGTCCTCTTCGCGGTCTATGGTGATTTTCTCTTGTGTTCCTTCTTCTTTGTATATTACTCTTGAAAACAACATGTCGAAATATTACTGTTTCCCTTTTAGCTTCTTTTTTTATGGTGTCTTGCTTATCTCACTGTGAAATGCAGATGATGACTAGTGAAGGAAAAGAAATGAATTCATCAGGACGAATAAAATTGGCTGTTTACTTGTCTCCTCAACTTGAAGTTGAAAAGAGTGGGAAGTCCTTTAACACTCAGAAAAAATCTGGGTTTATCCAGATTAGTCCTACCAGGGAGGGACCTTGGACTGCTGTGAGGCTGAATTATGCTGCACCTGCTGCTTGTTGGCGACTGGGAAATACTGTTGTTGCCAGTGAAGTGAGCATAGCTGATGGAAATCGATATGTCAATATTAGATCTCTAGTTTCAGTTCGTAACTACACCGAATTTACGCTGGATTTACAGCTCATCCTCGGTGCTTTAAATGAGAAAAGAAGACCGGATGATGATGAGAGAAAAAAGGTTTATGGTGATGAAATAGTGACAGATGAGTTCTTTGAGACCCAGAAATATAATCGTGATATTGGGTGGTTTGACGTTAATGAGGTATGTCTGCAGATTTTATTTTCTTTTTGTGCCTGAATGTAGCAATTGGTTTCTCTTATTTCTGGTCTTAAGCCATCAACATGTGTAATTTGGGCAGGGGAGAAATGAAGTTGAGGTTCCATCAGGCTGGGAATGGATTGATGAATGGCATGTAGATAAGAATTCTGTGAACACTGCTGATGGATGGGTTTATGCTCCTGATTTCAGTAGTTTGAAATGGCCAGAGTCATCCAATCCACTAAAATCTGTGAACTATGCAAGACAGAGGCGGTGGCTTAGGAATAGGAAAGGCAAGCCGAGAGATCCCCAAGCTCATATTTATGTTGGGCCTGTAAGGCCTGGTGAAGTTGTTCCCTTGCCTTTATCTGTGCTGACCCATTCTGGACTTTATGCACTGCAAGTGAGGCCTTCAAACCTGGAAAAAACTGGAGAATATTCGTGGAGTTCTGTAATGGACATGTCCGGAAACACTCAGGATCCTGGGATGCCAGCAGAAAACTCTGGAATATCTGTGTCCATTCTCAGTGAGTCTGAGAAACTCCTATACTGCCCTGTAGTTAGTGGAACCTCATCCAATAGTAACCGCGGCATGTGGTTCTGCTTGAGCATTCAAGCAACAGAGATTGCAAAGGACATGCACTCTGATCCTATTCAAGATTGGACCCTCGTGATCAGGCCACCACTTGCGATTACCAATTATCTTCCTCTTGCTGCTGAATATTCTGTTCTTGAGATGCAAGCCGATGGTCATTTTCTCACTTGCGATAGAGGGGTATTCTGTCCTGGTGAATCTGTCAAGTTTTATAATGCCAACATAAGGAATCCTCTGTACTTTTCGTTGCTCCCACAAAGAGGATGGTTGCCATTACATGTAAGTTGTTGTGATTACTTTGTATTCTGTCAGCTCACTTGATTCTGGTGTCTCTTGGAATGCATTAAACTGATGTTAACTTCTTAACATTCTTTATAGGAGGCTATACTCATATCCCATCCTAAGAAGGCACCTTCAAAGACAATAAATCTAAGAAGCTCAATTTCTGGAAGGTCTCAAAAGAAATAAGAGAGAGCTGATTAAGTTCTTTCCTTTAATTTTGTGAAATAGGTAAATTTAATTTCATTCTTAATGCCTTAAGCTACTGGCTCGTGCAGGATTGTTCAAGTAATTGCTGAACATGTGCATACCCATGAAAGGCCTCTGCAAGCAAAGATCACCAAGGTCTATGCTCCTTTTTGGCTTTCAGTTGGACGATGTCCACCTATTACTTTCAGGCTTATCGATTTGAGTGGGCGGACAACAAAGAAGATTGCTTTCCCTTTGCTATCTAAAAGGAATAATGAACTTGTCCTGGAGGAGATCTCTGAGGAGGAAATATATGAAGGAAATACAATTGCGTCTGTTTTAAACTTCAAGTTACTAGGCCTTTCAGCATCAATTAATCTGTCTAGTGAGGAGAGTTTTGGTCCTGTTAAAGATCTTTCTCCGTTGGGTGACATGGTAAAGAATCTTAATCTTGTGTGGTATACTATGTTTTATCCAAGTTTATAACTTATCCATCTGTCCTCGATATTAGGATGGCTCGCTGGATTTCTGCGCCTACAGCGCTGATGGAAATTGCATGCGGCTTTTTGTATCATCAAAACCTTGCCCTTATCAAACTGTTCCAACAAAGGTTCTGTTTCAACAACAGCAGCAGCTTCATTCTCAAACTTCTATAAAATCGAATTCAAACATTTTTATTGATTATTTACCTGCTCTTTTGTCAGGTTATTACTGTTCGACCATTTGTTACATTTACCAATAGACTTGGTCAAGACATATTTTTGAAATTGAGCAGCGAAGATGAGCCAAAGGTTTTGCGTGCATCTGATGCCAGAGTCTCATTTATATATCGCGACACAGGTGGACCTGATGAACTCCAGGTGAGAAGATTCTCTATACTGTGTTTCTGAACTGCTAATTAAATTAAAGAATGCTTTTTCTCTGGAAAATCCATCCCTAATATGGTGTGTCTTACACATAGTCCACTCTTCTTTCTTTCTTACTGTCTTCTGAAAACAGAATGATACGAACAGTCTTCTTTTGTCTTTTGATCTTCTATTTTTCTAAGAGGAATATGTATCTCTTAACCTTCTTATGATTATACAATTCTCATTTGGACATTTTGTGTATTAATGGTGCTATATAAGTATTATGTACCATTTCTGATGCCTTAATCAAAGTAATTTTGTTCCCTTATAGATGCTACCATGCACTTTTAGACTATTTGTTTAAACAAGGTACTATTTGGATTACCTGTGTGACCATAGTTTATGGACCATGGCATAGAATTGTGGCCTTAGGCTGTGCTAGATTGAAAGAGTGGATATGTAGTAAATTTCCTGGTGAAGTTTCTTGCGTGTTCATTCTGGAAAGGAAATGTCAATAATTCCGCATAATTCCTCCTTTTTCTGCCTTCTTGATCATTAGTCATTGCAGTTTGTGAGAGTTGACTGCATTATTTTAACTGATAGCTTGCGAGTTCACTTACAATATCATATCAATTTTGAAGGTCCGACTGGATGATACAAATTGGTCATTTCCTATTCAAATTGTTAAGGAGGACACAGTTCCTCTTGTTTTGAGGAGAAATGATGGCACACGAAGATTTTTGAAGATAGAAATTCGTGGCTTTGAGGAGGGGTTGCGTTTCATAGTTGTTTTTCGCCTTGGATCAACAAGGGGTCCAATTAGGTACTAATTAACCTTTCTTTAGTTACGGTTGCAGGCTCTGCTACTTGAAGCTTCTCATTAACTTCAATTCTATCTGGTTAATCTGCTATATATGCTTGATAGGATTGAGAACAGGACGAGGAGGATGGTCATTAGACTTCGTCAATCTGGATTTGGCAATGATGCATGGATCCAGTTACTGCCTCTTTCAACCACAAACTTTTCATGGGAGAATCCCTATGGCCAAAAACTTATTGATGCTGAGATTTGTAGTGGCGATAGCTCTATGGTCTGGAAATTTGATTTGGAGAAGTCAGGGTTCTGTTCTGAATGTGATGGATCAGGCTTGCTTTTCCATGTTATAGATATGGCTGATGTCAGGGTTGCTAGGTTTATTGACGAGGGAGCAGCATTATTAATTTCAAAAGAAGGGAACATGTCTCGTGCAGAAGTTGGAAATCTTGGCAGTTCTCACATACAGAACCAGATGCAGGAGAATGGATCTCCTTTAGAAATTACAGTTGAGTTGGGTGCTATTGGGGTTTCTTTTGTGGACCATAGACCCAGAGAACTATCCTATTTGTATCTGGACAGAGTCTTCATATCCTATTCTACAGGATATGATGGTGGAACCACAAGCAGGTTTAAGCTTATATTGGGGTACTTGCAGCTTGACAATCAACTGCCTCTCACATTGATGCCTGTACTGCTGGCACCTGAACAGAACATTGATGTGCATCATCCAGTCTTCAAGATGACCTTTACAGTGCGCAATGAGAACATTGATGGTGTCCAGGTATACCCTTATGTTTATGTAAGGGTAACAGATAAATGCTGGAGGCTTAACATTCATGAGCCAATAATTTGGGCTTTTGTAGAGTTCTACAACAATCTTCAACTAGATCGCCTACCAAACAGTTCTAGTGTCAGCCAGGTTGATCCTGAAATACGTGTAGACTTGATTGATATATCTGAACTAAGGCTGAAGGTTTCATTGGAGAGTGCACCTGCTCAGCGACCAGATGGGGTTCTAGGCGTTTGGGGCCCAGTGCTGTCGGCTGTTGGAAATGCCTTTAAAATACAGATACATTTAAGGAAAGTGATCCGCAGAGATAGATTTATGAGAAAAAGCTCTGTCATTTCTGCAGTGGGAAATCGTATTTGGAGAGATTTAATTCATAACCCTCTTCACTTAATATTTTCAGTGGATGTATTGGGTATGACAAGTTCAACTTTAGCCTCTCTCAGCAAAGGCTTTGCTCAACTATCAACAGATGGACAGTTTTTGCAGCTGCGTTCAAAGCAGGTATGGTCAAGAAGAATAACCGGAGTTGGTGAGGGGATCAGGCAAGGGACTGAAGCCCTAGCCCAAGGTTTTGCATTTGGAGTTTCTGGGGTTGTGACAAGGCCTGTGGAGAGTGCTAGACAAGATGGCCTTCTTGGCTTTGCCCATGGGCTTGGACGAGCTGTTGTGGGATTTGTCGCTCAACCAGTGAGTGGGGCATTGGACTTCTTTTCATTGACTGTCGATGGGATTGGTGCAAGTTGTTCTCGTTGCATAGAAATTCTTAGTAACAAGACCACCTTCCATAGGATAAGAAATCCTCGTGCTATTCATGCAAACAATATACTTAGAGATTACAGTGAGAAGGAAGCACTAGGTCAAGTGATACTACACCTTGCTGAAGAAAGCCGACATTTTGGTTGCACTGAACTATTTAAAGAGCCTTCTAAATTTGCCTTGTCTGATTATTATGAAAATCACTTTATGGTTCCCTATCAGCGGATTGTTTTAGTAACTAATAAACGTGTAATGCTCCTCCAGTGTGTGTCTGCTGATAAGATGGACAAGAAGCCCTGTAAAATCATGTGGGATGTACCTTGGGAAGAACTCATGGCACTTGAATTAGCAAAAGCTGGCTACCCTAGACCTTCTCACTTGATCATCCATATCAAAAATTTCCGTAGGTCTCAGAAGTTTGTCCGTGTAATAAAGTGCAACACTGAGGAAGAAACTGAGGTGCCTCAAGCTGTAAGAATCTGTTCGGTTGTGCGTAAAATATGGAAAGCACGCCAAACTGACGTGGCATGTCTGCAGCTAAAGGTTCCTTCAAGCCAGAGACATGTATCATTTGTTTCAAATGACAATGATGGAAGAGATTCGTTTAGCCAGAAAAAGGCCATAATAGAATCGAGGGAGCTAGCTTCCTGGGGTGCTGTCTCTGATAGAAGAAAATTTGTTCAACATGCTATCACATTTTCCAAGGTATGGAGCAGTGAACGAGAGTTGAAAGGTCGTTGTACATTGTGCCGGAAGAATGTTTCAGAAGATGAAGGAATCTGTAGTATTTGGCGCCCCTCCTGTTTACCCGATGGGTACATCTCAATTGGGGATATTACTCGTGTTGGTTGTCATCCTCCTAATGTTTCAGCTGTATACCGTTATTCTGACAAGCTGTTCTCCCTCCCAGTTGGTTATGACCTGGTGTGGAGGAACTGTTCAGATGACTACACCAATCCCATATCAATTTGGCATCCTCGTGCTCCTGAGGGCTTTGTATCTCCGGGATGTGTAGCTGTACCTGATTTTACTGAGCCGGAACCAAATGCTGCATACTGTGTCGCAGAAACATTGGCCGAGGAGACAGTATTTGAAGAACAAAAGATCTGGGCAGCGCCAGATTCATATCCCTGGGCATGTCATATCTACCAGGTGCGCAGTGATGCACTTCATTTTGTTGCTCTCAGGCAGCCAAGAGAAGAATCGGATTGGAAGCCAATGAGAGTTATTGATGACCCACAGCTTGACATTGAGCTCTAGGAAGTTCGATTATATTCCAGGTACTAACCCAATAAACAAAGCAGCTTTCTTGATTTTGCTTTCCCTTTTGGAGAAACGCTGGTTTGTGGCACTTCTTCCATCATAATTGTATCCATCTTAATTGAAAACTCGTCTTGAGTGGTTTGTAAAAGTCAGAACTGTGTTTGTACATAAGTGTTCCCTTGGGAATTGGGATCACAATGATATGTTACGGATCCTCCTAAGAGTGCTTTCCTCAATTTTGGAATGATCATTTCGAGCATTCAAAAGCTCCTTAAAGTGTATGGTTATCTATGTTGTGGTCCTCATTTTTCATTGTTTCGTATGTTTATTGAAATTTATGACGCTAAAATTAACACACTCTGCAAGGTATTTGTTTTGCCGTATGTGTACCTCGTTTATGCATGCGTTAGCATTCCTAAATGTTGAAATTTCTTTATTTTATGAATGGGTGAAAATCATTTACCCTCCCTAACTTTGTGTTAAAAATCAAACCCCTCCCTCAACTTTGAATAATAATTATTCTTCCCCCTTTATCATACACAATACTCTTTTTGCCCTTTGAATTTTTAATTTCCTCCTTAATTCAATATCTTTTTATGATTTTAGCTATAACTTAAATTATGTAATCTCTAGTATAAATTGTAATTAGAGTTCATTAAAATTATAAATAGAATAAGTAATCAGATTCAATTAAAATTACCTTATCTTTATGATTGTTATTTGATGTAATACATATTAAATATATATTTAAGTTATATTTTTTTAGCGACGAAGTTAGAAATTCATATAAGAGTGACCCCAATTTTTTTTTTTTCGAATTGAACCTGTGAGCTAAAATAACTTGGGGTGTTTTTTAATTGTTTTATATGAAAAATTCGGATTGAACTTGTGAGCTAGAAATTAAAATTTGTGAGCTAAGAGAATAGAGTTCTTTAATTTCTTAGCTCACAAGTTCAATCTGAGATTTTCGTATCAGAGGATTGATAAATACCTCAAGTTATCTTAGCTCACAAGTTTAATCCAAAATGGTTTAAAAAATTGGCAATCCTCTAATATGATTTTCTAGCTTCGGAAAATGTAGCTTAAATATATATATTTAATATGCATAGATAATTTTAATTGATCGACTCTAATTACTCATTTTACTTATAATTTTAATTAACTCTAATTATAATTTATAATAGCTATTACATAATTAAAGTTTTAGCTAAAATTATTAAAATAATTATATAATAAAAAAGTATTAAATTGAGGAGGAAATTAAATATTCAAGGACAAAAACGGTATTGTGTAGAATAAAGGAGGGAAAATGATTATTGTTCAAAGTTAAGAGGAAGTTTAATTTTTAATACAAAGTTAGGGAGAGTAAATGATTTTCACCTTTTTATGAATAGATAGAGCCGACTCTGAAATATCGGAAAAGGCAAGAGTTATTTTGCAGGAAGCTTGCCAGAGGACTTGTGTTATCGTTTTAATACGGGGATATTTAGTTTCGTAATAGATAGACTGAAAGCATAAGAAAGATTATACGCTAAAAGGGCAGCTAAGCTCTGAGCTACATATCATTCAAGTCTTCCGATTTATAGAATAGGCTT